>JARKIB010000057.1:0-545115 GCA_029378385.1 Mycena metata
AGGTTCCCTACCACTGTGTTATATCCAATACTAACTTACCACAGAATTCAATGTCTCAAAAACACACGGGTTCTTTTGCACCATGGGAGGATTTGTGTCTGAAGAAGGTCACCCCGTTTCAAAAATGAAACAACTTCCTGCATACATTTCAGCCATCAAGAAAATCAAGACGGCAGATATAGAGGACAAAAGCAAGGGTGATACACTTTCCAAAGGTGTAGCTATTGCACAGGGCCTGTGGTTTGTGACACAGTGTTTCGCTCGTGTCTCTCAACATCTACCCCTCACCGAACTCGAGGTTGCCACACTGGCCTTTGCTGTTCTCAGTGTTGTTATCCGCCTGCTGTGGTTGCACAAACCGCTCGATGTGCAGCAGCCCATTGTTGTTGCTAGATCTGAAGTTGACATTGATCCACTTCAAGAAGGGGGCATCACACTGAGCAACAGTGTCACTCTCATTGACAAGGTTTTCGGCGGAATCTTTGGCAGCTATCAAGATTACTCCCCAATTTCATCCACCTCGGTTCCCTCCTTCTATTCCGTTGAAATAGGAACCGAAGACATCCATGCGGTCATGAACTTTGCAGGGATCTTTGGTGTTGGCAGCATTTTTGGCAGCATTCATTGTGCAGCATGGAATGCATTTTTTCCGTCCATGGCAGAAATGTGGATATGGAGAATAAGCTCTGTGTTCATTGCAGCATATCCGGTCCTCATCACGCTTGGAGCAATCAGTGGTGTGGCCCCTGATAACAACATTGCTGAGGCTGTCCTCACAAGCTTTGTGGTGGCTGGACCTGTGGTCTACATCCTCTGCCGGCTCCTCCTAATCATCCTATCCTTCACCACACTGCGATCACTTCCCCCGAGCGCTTTCGTGGACGTCAATTGGAGCAATTACATTCCCCACCTCTAGGTTTACTCTGATCTGATCTGTACTATGCATTTGACAATTATATCCCAAGTCTCCGACTTCCAAGTGAGAAAAAATTAGCTTAGAATAAGAAAAAACCAGAAAGAAACTAAGCCTCAAGCACTGCTAGAAATGAAACTAAAACTAAACATCTAGATCACCGGAACCGCAAAGGCATTTTTTTATCCACCATCAGCTGAGGTGTCTATAGTATAGTCACAGAAAGAAGTGCTCTGTGACAGTGTTCAGGTGGGAGATGACCAACCTTGAGACCACTGGTTCTCTCTCCAATCGGCTTCAGAACTCAATCTAGCTGCCCGTACCGTTGCCGATTACATTGGTAACTTGCATGCCAAGGGGGCCCAAAGATAAGAAAAAAGGATATCACCTACATATATTTTTTTTCCCAGCACTTTGGCCTACCCCTCCCCCCCCCTACGTAACGATGATGCCATCAAATTTCCTTTTAGAGAAAGATATCCGAGGCAGCGAAGTATCGAGCTGCAATATTTTGGCAGTAGAAAGTGGCCGTAGCAGTGGTTTGACAGCAAAGTAGATAACAGCAGTCCATGTGAGAAGAAGCTACTGAACCATGAATGTTCTCGCACCTGACACTCACATGGCTTGTTGGGGTTGAAACTTGAAACTTGGTTCGAAACGGACCGCGGTGTCCCAACTTTGCCAATGAGGTGAGTGATAGACCTGGAATAGCATAGTTATACTGAGGGATCCTGTTTGAGGTCCAGTGAAGCGTCCCGGGGGAAAATAAAATTGCATACAATTTTTTTTCCCGGCGGACCCTCGACCCCTCCCCCCCTCTACCCCATATGGTAACTTCTTATCTTTGGGCCCCCTTGTTGCATGCACACAACAGATTGATTTATATGCCACTACTATTACACCCTTTAATTTTTCCACTAGCTGCACCTTAAGACATCCAGGGATGCATGAACAGGTTTGTGAAGAAAGGACTTCACGGACGCACAACTTGAAGTTTGGGTGGAGTTCCATTGACAACAAGAGCAAACACAAAGGAACTAAATAGGCACTCACAAGGTTGATTGGATATCAAGAAGTAAAATCAAGACTAAAGGAGTAAATATCCAGCTAGCAAGTGAGCATTTTTTCATACCGAAATTGCCGGAGCAACTTTCACTTACGCATACGACTAAAGCAATGAATGGGGAGGAGGAACAAAGCATTGCGGGAGCGTAGTCAAAAAAACCATTGTACTCAGATGGAAGAAGCTCTTGGGCATATTTGAACCAAGAGCAGCAGTCTGATAGGGAGCAAAATCAAGGCGAAAGGATATTCAACCACGGAAACCACGGAATTCAACCGTTCTCACGATGCCATCAATTGATCATGATGTTGTCCTCTTGCTCCTGAACCACCATGTCGCAAGACCACTTCGACAAACTTCCGCCCGAGCTCATCTTGCTCATCGCCCCTTACCTCCCAATGAAAGGCCTAAACACCTTAGTACTGGCCTGCCGCCGCCTTCGTGAAATCCTCCAGGCGGAGCTGGAATCCCGTATTACCGCAGAACTCCCCAAGGACCTGCTACTATGGGCTTCAAACTCAAAACCGCAGGGATGGTGGGTGGAGGAGGTGGCGGACGACGATAAGCCCAGCGGGCTGAGCGCTGCACATCCCTTCGGGATGTGTCCCTGTGCGTGCCTCAGGCGTTTTGGCGTCGTGCATGCACTAGTATTTACCATCATTTTGGACTTCAACTTGTCCACCTTGGGTCCGAGCATGTGTCGCTGAGCTCCATCCTACTATTTCCTTTCCGGCGCCAAGGTTGCCTTGTCTCTTTGTAAACGGAGTCCCTACACCAAGTCACGAGACGATGCCACCACGGCGGACGGCGGCCTTTGAAGCTTTCTATGTCCTGCAGTGTCCTGCAAAAGAAATAGAATCCGCGGATTAATATTGGCCTGTCAAGATTCTATTCTGTTTTCCGCAACTACCGGAGATGGCGCGTCTTTGTCTTGCTTATACATACATGGTGCGTTACAAACAACTTGCTGATGAGTATGGGTGCGGCAGAACTTATGCGTTCGCGGCGCCATCCGTTCGGAACCCCGATGCAATGGTAGGATTTCTGGAAGGACTCAGACCGACCAGAAGATCCTGCGGGATGGCCGCAGGCGCAGTGGTGACGCGTCTTCACCGGCTTCTCAAAATGATTTCAATTGAAGCGAGTATAAAACAGTCCCATTCGCCAAAGGGTGCAGTACTCACAGACTGCGCGATGTTTCCACTAATCCTTGCGCTTTCAACCTGTCTTTTCACGGTCCCCACGGCCAGTGCTACGTCCCCGACCATCTCTCTGAATGCGGTACTTTCTAGGGCGTGGTGGACGGCAATCTCTCCACGTTCATCGGTGTCCTTTCGCCCGGCCTGCGTGCGTTGAACGTTCTTTGTCACTATTCTACCTTCCCGACTGTCTGACGACCGTGCCACTCCAGCGTTCGGTTCTCTCTCCCGGAGCCAGCAACGCTCCTGCATGGCGTGCAAAATGCCACCGTACTTGGACTGGCATGTCCTCAGCAGGTGCTCTCCCCCTTTGCGCTCCCTGTCACGCTCCCGGATGAGGGGATCGTTTCCGAGGATTGTGAGCTCTGATATTTCCGTTGGGCGGATTTAATATTGAGCTGCCAACAGGTCTAAAGCTCAGCGGTAGGGATTCAGCATTTATCTTATCGGAAATTTCTGCTGACTTGTACAGCGTTCGGGTTCCTCGCCAGCAAAGAGGTGGGCGACGAAGGGATAACTAATCTCGGACTACGCGATCGTAAGTGCCTGTCTCGGACCAAACCTCAACCGCTGTAAATGTGTGATGACAGAAATATTTGCGCTCGAGTGGGTGAGGGAGCACATGGGCGCTTTTGGGGGAGATGTTGCGCGAGTGGTGATGTGAGTGCCGGGCTTCCAGAGTTTCGGTTCAAGGTGGACCCAGCGCCGGAGCGATTTCCGCAGCACTTTTACTCCTCGATAATAAGCAATTCGAACCCTCTGCTCTGTTCCGTGGTGCATTCATGGTATGTTACGATCCATCCTCTACCCCGCGGCACGAGTCCTAACACCCATGGCCTGCTCTCGGGCTCCCCAGTGACCACCGCTTCCGTTGCGGATGGTCAGCCGCACTACTATGAACTAGTCCTGGCAAACAATTGCACGGGTTCGAACGACACGCTCGAGTGCCTGCGACGTGTTCCTTTTGATTCCTTCATGGCGACCGTCAATCTACCAATCTCTTTTCGTTTTCGAGTCTGTAGAAAATCTGGTGCGTTATTCGAAAATATTCCTCGTTTACTACTGGCACTTACGTCCCCTCGTCATCAGCATTTCCAGTCATGAAGGGAACCTGCCGCCCAATTATTACAATGACCATCACTCGAATGTAAAGCCTGGCTAGACCCACCTTCGCATACAGCCCCTTGGAGACCGAGACCAGTGGATTGTGAACAACGACATCCGTATCCGACAGTTTATTCTCGCTGTCGAACACGAACATTACGTGGGTGGTCTCTTTTCACGGGCTTACATGGTCATCTCACGATGATATAGGACCGACGAGTTTGTGGGCTATATCCATTCCAAGTGACACATTCATCCAACTCTCGTCCTTTGTGACCTCGATATTAATTGATATCCTTTAGCTACCTACCACAAAGCACCCCGCGCAGATTGCTCAGATCAGGACAGTTTACCCAGCTGTCAGGTTTGCAATCGACCTCCTTGTCACAATTGCCAATCAAGTTCACCTTCAATTGTGAGGGATCCCCGTTCGGAACTGGACTGACAAACCAATTCACGTACACCTCTTTCCCAACCTCCTTCTTGCACTCCCCAATAATAACACGATCTCAGCCCACAATTCAAACGCCTCGCAGCCTTCGAGGGGGAATATGTGTTCAATTGCACACACCGGTTCTTGCTTGAACACGTGTCGAAAACGCAGAATACCTGGAGTTGATGTGCGGTTTTTTTTTATCGCTCTGCCAGGCCCCAGCTGCCAACTGAACCCATCGCCCCAGTGAGCAAACGCGGCAAATGAACTCCCGTCCTCGGTGCGTCACGACAAACTCGACGGACTTCGCTGGGGTGGATGCGCTCAGTGAGTGGGACTCCGTCTTTGGTCGGTGCTCGTATTAATTAGGACGCGTTCAATAGTCAATTTCATCAACACGCTGGATCCAAATCGCTCCGGCACAAAGGCGAACGCGTCTCAGACGGTCTTCTGGCCTAAATGGAATACCTCCACTTCGGATGGGTTGCTGTCCCTCCTTACGGTTCAGCGACCCAGGCGTCATCAATGTGACGTCTGAGAACTTTCGCGTCGATGCGATCCAATTTTTGCTTGGTTTGCTGTTGGAGGAGGCAAGTGGTTGAGACTTTGAACGCAGTAAGTGGGATGGGAATACGGGCACACACAATATAAGGCTTTAGAATACACGCATGTCGAGGGTCTCGGTGAGCTGGCGGTCGGGACCTGGTGCATACTAATCGATGTCCGTCGATCGAAATGCAATGTCTCAACACTTTCTTGGCGAAATAATAATGCTCTCATCTTTAAGGAACGATAAAGTTCACAGCCCGGCGAGCCTTGAAAAATGAGTTTCTACAATTACTCAATGGGTTAGTGGGACCCTTCGGATCCCTCCACCTATCGCCTCTCTTGTCCATCCCGAGGCTGCTGAAGCCGGTCGCGGAGTTTGTAGAAGCAACGGGGCGCTTTGGTTAATCCAGCTACGTCTCATGTCTTCTTATTTCTTATCTTTTCTTTCTTCTGTTTCTTTCTTACCTTATAGTTCTCATAATACCTACATCCATCCAGCCCATAAACCACCATTTACGATACCAACCCCATCTGCGATACCCAAAACCCAAACCCTTGGCTTACTTATACAAAATTAGTTTACCGCGTCGCGATCTCTTTTATTTCTTTGCCTACGAAAACACGGTACAAAGCACCCAGCACGTAGTTACATACATACACACCGTAGTGTAGCTCGCCGCCTGCCTCGAAAGGGAGGGGGGCGCATCGACGGAGCAGCTCCACGCCCCACGCGAAAGACAAAACCCAGATAAAAAAGAGAAAGACGAAACAAAAGACGAAACGGTGACGGCGAGGGCGACAGCAACGCGCAGAGCCCGTACGTCCGCGCGCGAATGTCTTTGAGCACTCCACCACGCCCACGCCCACACACGAAAACATCCAAACGCGCGGCCGGCGCTCGCCTCGCGTCGAGGGTGTCTCGCAACGCAAGGGAGGGAGGGAGGGAGTGATAGCCCCGCAAGCCCACACGAACGCCTACGGGACGGATAGACACACACATCCCTTTGGGATGGACGGCGACGGCAACGCGCAGACCCAGGCCCAGACCCGCGCCCGACGAATGCGAATGTTTTTAAAAGCCGAAATGAAAGACGAAACGGGCGAGAGGAGCGCTGAGCAAGGGAGCGAAGACGAAGACGCAAGCCCACGAATGCCTGCAGCGCACACACACTCGTATCCACATCCCGAAGGGATGTGCAGCGATCAGCCCCCACCACAGGCTTCCCCACCGCAAGCCGCCATCCCGCGTAGGCGTACAAGAACGTCTGCGGTGCGCAGACACGCACACACATAACCGCCGCCCCCACTCACCATCCTCGTGCCTGGGAAGGGAGTTCACCACGCACCACGCCCACGCCCATGCACCACACCCACGCACCACGCACCACGACCGCAAGCCGCCTCGCCGAAAGACGAAAAGAAAGACGGAAGGACGAACGACGAAACGAGGCGAAAGAAGAGCGGTGGATAAGAACGCCCGCGGTGCGCAGATACAGACACAGACATCCCTTGGGGATGTGGACGTCGCCGCCCGTCGCCTCCCCACCCACCATCCCCTCCTCCCTCATCCCCCATCTCCCAACGAAGGAAAGAAACCACGCGCGCCCGCCCCACCCTTAAAAAGACACCGAAAATCACCCACCTGCGTCAAAAAGTCACTAATCTCCCCTCCATAGTCATACGGCCCATACGTCGCCGGCCTGTGTCCGTGCAGGTTGTACATGTCCGGCTCGTTGCCGGCCTGGAGGCCGAGGAGGTAGGGCCCGAGGATGGATGTGGCGGCGGGGACGATGGCGAGGTCGAAGGGGGTTGTTGTGAACATGGTTTTTTTTTAGTATCGCAATTAGATTTGGGAGGGGGGGGGAGGGCAAGTGGGGAGGATGAGTTGTAAGACGCCGAATCGAAGCGTAACGAGCCTCGCGAGCACGATGAGGAGCCCCAGCAGCACGACGAGCAGCACGACGAGCACAGCCTGAGGTCGACCCGAAGCAGGAAGCCAGAGACATGAGGCCGACTCGATGAAGCAGGCCCCAAGCCAGCCAAGGCCGCGTCTCGTCGCCCGCACCCCGCCATCCCTTGACCCGCCCTAAAAAACGAAAGAACTCCACCCACCAAGGAATGCCCAAAAACCAGTGCACGTTGACCAGCTCCGAGATATTGCGCATCATATATAAGAGGTCGGGGGTAAAGTCGAGCGGGGGCGTCTGCGTCGTCCCCGTGACGCCCGTAAGGTTCTTCGACAGCACGCGCCCGTTCAGGATCTCGCCCATGGCGACTACACATTACATTAGTAAATCAAATAAAATTGTGAGAAAGTAGGAGACAAACGCACCCAGATGCGCGCTCTCCTGCGAATTGCCGCCCACCCTTACCATCACGCTTCCCGCCCTCTGCACAATATTCGCCATCAAATTCAAGAACGGGACCTGCAACAGCGTCGAGTTCTTCCCCAGCACCTGGTTCGTCACGCTCATCTCAATCGAGAACCCCAGGAACGACCCCTTCTGCTTCACACCGAGGCCGGGCGTGCCGCTGTTAAGTAGGTTAATGGGGATGGGATTGGTGAGGACGGTGGGGCTGGGGAGGGGCGGGGGGGAAAGGGTGCCGGGGTTGTAGGCTGCGACGCCCGTGTAGGCGGCGGGGGTGCCGGAGATGGCGGGCGCCGTGGTGAAGACGACTTGGGTGGGCGTGTAGACCGTTACGGTGGCATGGGTTAGGGTGAAGAATAGGGTGAGCGCCAGGCAAAGGCGGAAGGGCGGTGAGGGGCCCATCGAGGGAGAGTACAAGGGAAAGTATGTGGAGTGATGCAAGATCAATGTGTTGCTAATCCCGTTCGGCATCTCGGCGAAGGCCATAATTATCTCTGCGACGTGTAACTGGCAACGTCGAGCGGCTGCAGAATGTCCAGGGACGACGGCGAGCGCGGTGTGCTGTTTATCTATTCAGACCATAAATTAGTGGGGGGGTTTTTTTTTTTGGGCGGAGAGCAATAATTAATGGGGGAAAAAAAAAACTGGTTATGCTGTCTGCGAGAGGAGAACGTTGATAATATAATTCAAATGATGCGCCTGGTGTTATCACACGTCGCTGATGCGCCATCCAGGTACAATGCCTGACATCAATCCCGGCCCTGTTTCGGCTGAGCGTAACCTTGTGAATACGGGGCCGCCGATGGGCAAGGGGTGCCGAGCCGTGCGTGAGTGCCGGACGCAGTTGGTTAGGCCGCGAGCCTGCTGGGACCCACTTATGACGAGTTGAAGCTTCGCCGGTTGTGACCAGCAGGCGCTGCGGAAATCACCAATTTATATGAAGCCACGACTCGGCATGCAGTAATAAGTATATTAATGGTCAATTAATGGTGTAATCGTGCGCAAACGGTGCGTATTCCGTCGTGCGTGAAGGCTGCATTCGTTCCGCTTCCACACGCGCCCCTAGCCTTCCGAGGAATTGAAGGATTCTCCTAACTTGAACCTCACCATCGAGCACAAAAGGCTTGAAGATCCGAAGCCACCCATTTAATGTGGGTGTTTTGTCGGTGGGACCTGGAAATGTGATGTAAATAATTACCGCTTCTGGAACACCCCTATGTGTGTTCCAACCAAGCAAATACTTGACGTGTCGCGATGGCATGTGTTCTTTCATCTCAACGCCATGTGCTTCTAGCATTTTCGTCTCAGTGAACACTGCAGGCAAACTGCAGGCTGTCATTCTTGTGTGGAAGCGGAGCTATTCCTGTGCAGAGACCGCCAATTTATTGAAAACCACGACTCGGCCGCGAGGTCCACACTGCTACAAAAACCCGACTCGTCGCTTGATCCCCTCACCTACCCACCCTAACCTACCCACCATGCTATTCTGGATTTTTGTCTTCCTCCTTACCAGGCAATCAGGCCTCACGCAGGGACACCCAGACCTTCTCTCACGAGCGGCGACCGAAGCCTCGTGTGATTGCACAATCAACAGCTGTCGGACATTGTTCGACATTGTCTGGGGATGTCTCGCCACAATCTTTGCCTGCACTTGGGTAGCGTTGCACCAGAACGTCCCGGACCCCGACTTGGGACACTTTGCCCTTCTGATGCGGAAGCTACGCATGATGCTGGTGACAATAGCTCCGGAAGTGATTGTGGGTTTTGCTGCAAGACAGTTTCTTTCGGCACGGGAGATCTCAAAAGGCAAGGTTCCCTACCACTGTGTAATATCCAATACTAACTTGCCACAGAATTTGATGTCTCAACAACGCACGGGTTCTTCTGCACCATGGGAGGATTTGTCTCTGAAGAAAGTCACCCAGTTTCAACCAAGAAACAACTTCCTGCCTATATTTCAGCCATCAAAAAAATCAAGAAGGCAGATATAGACGACAAAAGCAAGGGCGATACCCTTTCCAAAGGCATAGCCATTGCACAGGGCCTGTGGTTTGTGACACAGTGTTTAGCTCGTGCCTTTCAGCACCTACCCCTCACCGAACTCGAGGTTGCCACACTGGCTTTTGCTGTTCTCAGTGTTGCTATCCGCCTACTGTGGTTGGACAAACCACTCGATGTGCAGCAGCCCATTGTTGTTACTAGATCTGAGGTTGACATTGATCCACTTCAAGAAGAGGACATCACCCCAATGAACAACGGCTCCCGCACTCTCTTCCACAGTCTCCTGGACAAGCTGGGCAGTGCAATGGCCGGGGATTATGCCCACTACCACCCAATCTCATCCACTTCAGTTCCCTCCTTCTATTCTATTGAAAAAGATGTCAAATACACCAACAAACTCGAAGACCTTAAAATTGCAGGGGTCTTTGGTGTTGGCAGCATTTTTGGGGGCATCCATTGTGCAGCATGGAATGCACTCTTTCCATCCATGGCAGAAATGTGGATATGGAGAATAAGCTCTGTGTTCATTGCAGCATATCCGGCCCTCACCACACTTCTTATAATAGGGGACCTTTATGATGGCATTGCTACGGCTTTCCTCATGAGTTTTGTGGTGGTTGGCGCTATGGTCTACCCCATCTTCCGACTCTTCCTCATCATCCTATCCTTCACCACCCTGCGATCACTCCCCCCGAGCGCTTTCGTGGATGTCAATTGGAGTAATTACATTCCCCACCTCTAGCCTTACTATGATCTGATCTGTACTATGCCTTTGACAATTATATTTCTATGTTTCTGACTTCCAAGTAAAAAAACAAAACAAATTAGCTTATTAGAAAGAAAAAAAAACCAGAAAGAAACTAAACCTTAAGCACTGCTAGAAATGAAACAAAACTAAACATCTAGATTGAAACCGGAACCGCAGCGGCCTTTTATTTATTTATCCACCATCAGCTGAGGTGTTCATAGTCACAGAAAGAAGTCCTCTGTTACTGTGTTCAGGTGGGAGATGGTCATGACAAACCTTGAGACCACGGGTTCTCTCTTCAATCAGCCTCAGAACCCGATCTCTGTCCTGCGTGAATGGGAATGGGAATTTAAGTGATAAGAAAAAGAATTTTGCAGCTTCTGACCCCGAATCGAACGAGGACCTCCACATAGTTTTATTTTTCCGAAGCCAAGAGACAAAGTAAAGTAGGTGTGCACCTTGCACCTACAGGCCTTGTACTCAAGGCTCATTTTATGTGATTTCAAATGCCTTCAAGTTGAAATGAATAAAAATAATTTACAGCTTCTGACCCACCCCGAATCGAACAAGGACTGCCCACATAATTTCCTCTTTCTTTCAAAGTCCACCCAGGAAAAGTGGGTGTGCATAGGTCTGATATCAATGAGAATTGAAGGCAGACTTTGAGTGCCTTCAAGTTGGAAGGGATTCAGGATGATGATAATGAAAAGAACTTGTGGCTTCACGTTCCATGACCTGACCCCGAATCGAACGGGGACTCCCCACATAAAATTCCTTTGGTCAAGATCAACACAAGTAAAGTGGGTGTGCACCATGCACCTCAGGTCTGATACCTATGATAATGGAAGGCAATTTTGAGTGCCTTCAAGTTGAAAATAGGATTCAGAATGATATGTAACAAAAAGAATTTTGCGGCTTTATGCATGACCTGATCCCGAATCGAACGTGGACCTCCCACATAGTTTTGTTTTTGCAAGATGCAAAGTAAAGTGTGTGTGCACCATACACCTGCAAGTCTGATACTAATGAGAGTTGAAGGCTCATTTTATGGTTGGACTTCAAGTCAAAATGATAATAAAAAGGATTTACAACTCCGTTCCATCACCACGACCTGAACCGAAAGACAACTCCAACATAAAATTCCTTCGGTGGATACAAGGAAAGTGGGTGCACCATGCACCGTATGAAATAAACCAGGAGTGTGAGTGACCATGGGTGGAATCTTTAACAGGGTAGCCTACCTAGTCTGGCATAAATGGCATGTGTGGACATACCACTCTACATCTGATTCAAGTCCTGGCCACCAGCCTAAACCAAAGGTGGAAACCCTTTGTTTCCTGAATCCGTTGAGAACCCGTCAAATCAAACAGTTTATTTCTGTGCTCAATTCTCTTTGACTTCAATCGCCTTTCAAATGTGAATGAAATGCAATGGTTTCCTAGAACAAAAAAGTTGAACTAAATTATCTTGCTTTGCGAAGGCTATTTCACAGTGTCAATTTGCATTATTTTAACTACAATGTAATTGCCCACTAATACAAGTTGTTTTCACTAGTCTTTTAATCCAGCCTAAAATAATTCTATTCTGGGTGTGTGTATCAAAATTGGAACACCTGGAGCCTCGATAATATTAATTGTAGGGTTTTAGATACATGGACTCACTGCTCCAGAAACCCATGCCGGGGTGTCGCAAGCCTCGGGAATTCTGGGTCGGTGTTCAAAATTGGGCCTTGGGACCCACAGCTAAACACAGCCTGACCTTGTCATGATTAGATTGTTGTCCAGAGGCGGCAATGTATCAGAAACCATACAAAACATAGGTGGCCTGGAGTTGGAGCTGGCACAGTTCTGGTGTTTTCACACCCAATAAGGGAAAATCTCCCCATAGGTGGAAAGGTGCGCGGAAAGGCTGAGTGAATTTTGCCATTGGACCGGCATTTTAGGGTCTTTCATCCCCAACATGCCGGTTATCCGGATGCGCCCCGCGTGCAACCGCACATTCCAGGCATAAGCCCGCCTCCCGCTCCAGCTCCTCCGCCTGCGCAAGTTCTTAACTCCGATTCTCCGAACCTTGGACCCCTGGGCGTCTTGTTCTTTCTGCAGCCCTTTGGCTTGCAGCGACTGTGAATTTGAGTGGGTATTATCCAATGATAACGGAGGGGCGGAGAAAAAAAGCACACTGCTCCCCAATACAACCCCCAGTGACCCCCACCTTCCTCTCGATCTTGCCTGTTAGGGCGCTGCCCCCGCTGCCGTGGTTATTCTGCGACGGGTCGAGGTTGTTGCTACCGGGAATTCCAGCGGTCCCAACACCACACTGCCGGTAAAACTGCGTAACGAACGACAACTTACTTTTCGACATCTGCAACCGTGGCCATATTCAGCATCGAGCTACAAACTCTTGGAGAAGATTCCTTAGTCACTTAGAAAAGGGCCGAATCTGCATAACAAAACGACGACCTACTTCCCAGGATGCATCTAACAGCGTCGAGTTTTCGGTGGTGTACGGCGAAGCCAAGTGCGGTACCGTAGTGGCCCTGGGCCTCCAGATCGGCGCCGTGTTCGATAAGGAGGTCGATCATCTCCACATGCCCCGTGGAACACGCGCAGTGCAGCGCGGTCTCGCTGGCACCATCGCATCCGAATACGCCGTCGACCGGGGCGCCGTGATCCAACAGCAACTTCACCATCCCGAGGTCCCTGTTTGCGGCGGCGAGGTGAAGAGGCTGATACTTCATCTGGCCCCACTTTGCGGCGGGATTAGCACCCGTCTCGAGAAGGAGGAGGGCGATCTCGGTGTTCTGCGCTTTCGCAGCAACGTGGAGGGCGCTCTGGCTCCAATGGCAGGAAGTTTCTGGACTTGGGCGCACTGAGTGCGGGGGGGCAAGCATTTTCTTGACGATGTGCAGCTTCGAGTCTGAGGCCCATAGTAGCAGGTCCTCGGCGAGTTTTGGGGTGATGCGGGATTCCGCCTGGAGGAATTCACGAAGGCGCCGGCAGGTCAGTACCAACGCATTTAGAGCTGCCACTGGGAGGTAAGGGGCGACGAGCAAGACGAGCTCGGGCGGAAGTTCTTCGAAGCGGTCTTGCGACATCGTGGTTCGAAGAGGACAACATCATGATCGATTGATGGCATCGTGAGAACGGTTCAATTCTGTGGTTGAATATTCCTTAACAGTGGTTTATTTTCGACGATAAGTGTGATCCTCCTCAAGCCAATTTAGCTGGCCGCGGCGGTTTGTAGCTTTCCACTTGGATTGGACGCTTTTTCATGTCCTTACCACAAACTTACGCGCGGCAATGAGTTTGGGTTCAAGAAAAAGGTTCCATCCTAACCAATGAAGACGAATTCCACCGGTGCAATCCTTTTGGAACCTTTGAGAAGCCCATTTTGAGGGCAGGATCGGTCACGACCCGACCAAACTCGCTCAGGGCATTGTCGATATCTCGTTTACATTGCTCGCCCGGGGGGTCCACCCGCGACAGCCACTGCAATTCCGTCAGAGTCGTGGCCAGAGAAACTTAAAGTTACCGAGGCGGAACAAACCTTGTCCATCTTCGCGGCCGTGAACAGATTTTGGTCGGGGTATCCGTCGCAGCAATGAACAAAGTGCGCGACGTTTTGAAAGTCGCGACCCCGTTGGGTATCCCAGTCGAGAACTTGCGATAATCCGCCTTCGATGGCTGTATCGTCGAATCTAACCCGGGTTGGGGCTATTTGGCTGAAACACGCTTACAGATATGACGACCTTCCAGTCGCGCTGTCCATCTAAAGCGCGTGTTTACATCAGCAAAATGTTTTTGAGCTGGCAGAGCTGGCGCCAGCCCCACCAGCGCCACCAACGCGCCAGAATGCGGGCTGGCGCCAACTCGAGCATAATTTCTTACCCGGCGCCAGAATCATTTCTGGCGCCAGTTCGACGCCAGTTTTTATACCTTTGCCAGAATGCTTACCACATTGGGGTTCAATCGGTATTCCAGTTCACACAAAAGAGGGAGAAAAGGATGGATTGCAGGTGATGATACTACGGTTACATCGTGTAAGTACGCACATTGCTTACACGAAGCATATATAAAAGGGCAAAATACATCCTCCTCATCCGCATCCGCGCGGGGCAGGATGCGAGGAGACGAAAAAAGGATGGGCAGGTATGAAAATCCAACGCTGGAAGACTGAGACAAGAAAAACAAAAGAAACTGCACGTACCCGCCAGAACCCGAACTCTCGCGCTCCTCCCCCTGATCTGTATGCGACACCACTCGCGCTGGTATCGGACGTTGCTCAAACAAAGCACGCGGGTGGCCAGCACCAACCACGGGGTGATTGGGAGTAACGGCGCAGCTGAGGGCACAGACGTTTGAGGTTTGTTGCAGTAATTGTTGCGCAGGCGAAGGTATTTCGCGGTCGTTGACGCGTGGGAACTCGACGAGGTCAGGGAAGCTCGGCATGGCCAACGATGAGAACATTTGCGGAGGAATCAACGTTTTGAAGGTCTTGGGGGCCCATTTGAAGCGTTGGCAGGATGGGTTGAGGTGCTTAGGGCATAGATTGATGGGCTTGAGGCACGATTTGAGGTGCTTGAGGCATGGTTCGAATAGCTTGAGGTTGAAGGCTAACCCAGTGTAATACGAGTGCGCGCGGAGGGTGGGCGAACGACTGCGCGAGGCACTTGAGGGATTGGCGATGGTTGACCGCGCAAGGTAGTCTACTGTATGGCGCAGGGTATTGCGGCGTTGAAGGCAGTTATAATTTTGGTCGACGGAACTGTCAGCGTAGAGTGGCTTGACGCCGGACGGAAGGTCGTGCGCCTGGCGTTTCGGGCCGAAGGATCATCTCGGCGAGGGGCGGGAGCGTGCGGTGCGCCAGGGAAGAGGAGAACGAGGCGAGGACTAAGGCCTAAGAGGCAGCAGGAGTGGGACGGGGAGGTGGAAGAGAAGAGGAAAGGAGGCTGCGGATCAACGAACATCCACGTGGTGATTGCGCCATTGTTGATCGCGCACGGACCATGGGGGAGTTTGAAACACTTGCGCATACGGTCTGATTTCTGAACTTCAGCCGACACGACATACTCCAGCATCGAGGATTCGGGCTGTGCGCCGGTTCAGTCTTCCCTCATCATTTTCAAAGGCATTTCAGATGGTAAGTAATTTGCAAGTAATTTGAATCGGAAAGACTTACCTTGCCGGTGCGACCAAAGGTTATACATGGATTCTCCAGACCAAATCCAGACCCCCGAATTCGGATAAACATCTAAGCAACCATTAGACTAGGAGAACATTGTAGGCTTGGCAAATTCTGGCGAAATAAGAGTTTCTGGCGGGGAATACAAAATCTGGTAATCTTTCCAAAACTGGCGGTGCTGGCGCGCAACATCGCCAGGTGCGCCAGGTACGCCAGCAGTGCCAGCTCTGGCCAGCTGAAAAACATTTTGCTGATGTAATTCGCCAATGAAGGGAACGACTAAACTTACCTGGATCACGGAGAGTCGATCGCGGCGAGTTTTCCGCCCTGTGTCCGAGGGAAAGATACTCTCGTCAAACAGTAAAACTGACGTCGCTAGCTGCATCCCTTGCTGCACTCGTTGGAAGATCTCGCGTTCTAGGGTTGGAGTTAAATAGGTGTATTCCGCTTGTTTGATCCTCAATAGTTGACCGTCCATGAGGCTGCACGCGATTGTTTAGATATTCGAGAGCGAAAGGGAACTTATCTGCACCGTTGAATACTCAGATAGGACCGTGCGCTTTCACAGGATGCCCCATCACACAGCAGAACTACACCGATTTTATCTACAACAGTATACTATATCCACTGCCGACGTTACCGAGTGGTCTAAGTCGGTCTCTTTTGAACGCACGTTATCTTGTTGATCCTGCTGTTCGTGTCTCCCTCAGTACGGTGAACAACGCAGTGGTGGAGTCCGGTCAAAACCTGGGCGGCTACCGGGGAGAACATTACCTACTTGAACTTCACAGGAACGTGCAACGCGAAACTCATCGGGTTTTACCCCGTGTTGGCGGTGGACGTTGAGCCACATCAATCCCAAAAACTTCCACGATTTTTTCCCCATATACTCTTGAACGAATATCTATTGTGCCGCTCAGTACATGCGCGAAAAGACACGGGGCGTGCATCACTCTTAAAGATCGGTTACTTATGAAGGATTTCGTGTCGCGTCCATCAAGGCATTTTACGGTGAAGTGCTACAACACAATGACACGAGGTACGGGTTTTTTTTGGTTGTAGCGTCTGTTTACAAGAGACTAGTGAAGTGCCGGCCTGGGATCTTCTCCAGTTGCACCGATTATGGATGTAACTCTCTTTTTATTTGTCTCCCAATCATATATGCTACTCTCTAGCCGTGATCCAGGCGTTTCCTGACACCTCTGACCTCCTGAGTCATTCCTTCAATATTCCTTAATTTGCCCACCGACTTTACTTTCACGACCAGGGAAATCTTTTCGCGTGGGTTCTATTTGGATAATTATGCCCTTCCGAAGCCCGAGTTCATTTAACCTTCCGCCTACCTACTCCCATTCTAGCAGTCGACGGTGATTCTGGCAGTTGCGTTCGCCACAGCTTCGCATTCGCCACAGCTTCGTCGAAAGCATTCTTTTCAGAAATTCATCCGGGATCACCAGACGTTGCAGGACCTTCTAGTTGACTCCCCCTGTCTTGAGCCCACTTAAAGGTTAACCAACGCCTAATTAGGCCACGAGCGGTGTACCTACCAAAAAGGGAAAGCCGGTGTTTCCCGTCACCCTCGGAAGCAAACACGGTCTCTTCTCGTTCGCCCACCTTCTCTCAAGACTTTTAGGCCCCAGATGTTACTGCGATGCCACCCAAAACTATACCAGGCTTTACTGGACAAAAGACCAGTGGCCATCCATGCGCACATGTGAGCATGCATGGCCACGAATGGTCACGCGTGACCATGCATGCTCACGCGTGTGCCATCGATGTTCGGCCGCGTAGCATGCATGTTGTGTGTCCCTGACCCTGGGGAATTTGTTCATGGCTCACTCATGACCATCACAGGATACTTCTTCCATCTGTTTAGCTTGCGTTAGACTGAATGTACCATGAATGCTCATCATTCATGTGCCATCCATGGCCCTTCCCCACATTTTTCCTGCACCAATTCTTTGCCCCCAAATAGGGCCCAATTTAGGTCAGAAAATCACTCCTTATATGTAGACCTCAATCGGCTCCTCGACTCCTATTTTCTCACCTACCGCCACATGATGAGCTTTAACGTACTTTCCATGCTTTCCGACCAAACACCGCGACAGCTATTGAGATATTGAGACCCCATCAGGCCCGTGTCTGTGTATGTGTGAATCACACACATTGGGGTTGAGAAGCACGAACTCGAGACAAGAACTGTAGACCGGAATTTTCGAACCAGAAATCAACCATCTCCGAGATACCCGAAAGTCCGGAATAATATTCGCCAAAATGGGGGATGCGTCTGGCGCCTCGTTATTAAGCGAGATTTACACAGGGAATAAGCCCTAACGCACCCAGTTGACACCGAAAACATTTTTAAATGGCGAATTTCGCAGATTCGAATATTTGCTTAAATTTCAACCTGGAACCAGCCATGCCATACTACGAGGCACTTGCCCCAGGCAGCAACATAGGGGTGATGGAGGTAGGAACAGATGATGAAGGTAAGTAGAGGACAGGTAGAAACGAGACTGCACAGTTGCTGAATAATTTGACTCACCGAAAGAGGAGTACTTTTTTCAAAATGTTTGGTGACCAAATCGGGACAAAATGCCTCCTTAGGATGGGATTTACAGCATGCGTGCCACATGGATGCGCAACATCGTAAGGAATTTTGAACGAACCTAGGTGGCGGTACACCACGCATGGCAGCATCTGTCAGTCGGACGACTCCCAAATTGTCAACATCCATGAGCATTGGTGGTACATCGCCCGTCATGCATGGCCATGCGTGGTCACAGCCGACATTCATGACCATCCATCAAAATGCGTGGTCATGCGTGGTCATGCATGCCCACTCGACTTTTGTCCAATAACGCCCGTCATACAAAACGCTCGTTCCACTGGCCGAGTTCAAGCAGCCTTGAAAAATCTCGCCTCGTTTCGTCTTTCTTTCGTCTTCCGTGGGCATCGGCGTGGTGCGCGGTGCGCCGTGGACTCCCTTCCCAGGTATGCGCTCGTCGGGCGGTTTCCAGCCCAACGGGCTGAGCGCTGCACATCCCTTGGCGGCGATCATACTTTGGGCAGGCGCTGCTTGTCGTACGTGGCGGGGGCTGATCGCCCCACAAGCGTGTGTCTGCGCGCCGCATGCCTGTCTTTCCGCGCCCCCGGCGGGCCTTCATATGCACTACTTACTTCTCTCCCCTCTTGCCCTTTCTTCAATCAACTCTTCAACTCTTTCCTTTATAACTCATTTCGTTCGTTCCTCGCAGGTCTCCAGCACGAACTCGGACCCACCGGCCTCGGCAAGTCCCTCCTCGTCGCGCCCAACATTGCGGATCTCGTGTGGACGCCGAAGTAGGTGTGGGCTACGGGCTTGGTGGATACGTATGATGCGATTTGGCGTGGTTGGCGGTTGAGAAGTGCGTGGTTTTGTGCTCCCCATCCAGCGTCCTTCCCTCCCTCCCTTACCCCTACACAAAACCCTGGGCGGCAATCATGCCTTTGGCATGATCGTACACATCCCAAATGGATATGTCTATCTGTGCGCTACCCCGCCCGTCCAGACCAATGCGGGGATGGTGGGCGGGGGACGGTGACGTTGTGCTCCATCCCTGCCTCTTCCTCTTCCCTCTATTCACCATCCGCGTCCTCGTCCTTTTCCACCATCCCCCGTCCTCCCTCCCTGCACCTTCCCCCCATCCACCTAAATTCCTCGATGCTAATCCCCCTCTCCCTTTTAGATACCCGCGCGACACCTGCGCCCGGCGCCAACGTCACCAACCCCAATCTGTGCTCTCCTTTTACCTGACGCACGACGCGCACACGGAGCTGCTGGCGCCGTATTTGAACTCGACGATGGTGAGTTGGGGTTTTTTGGTTTTTGCCCTACGGTTTTTTTTTGCGGGAGGGGTTGGGGAGGGGATGGTGGGCGACGGGGGGCGGGAAGCGATCGGCCCAACGAGCTGATCGTCCACGTCCACATCCCAAAGGGATGTGCGTGTCTCTGCGCGCGGCAGGCGTTCTTATGCGCCTGCGGGGATGGTGGGTGGGGAGGCGGAGGGAAGCGGGCATGATCGCTGCACATCCCGAAGTGTGTCTGCGTGCCGCAGGCATTCGTATGTGCCTGCGCGGGGTGCTCGGTGACGAGGCGGATCATGCGTGCTAGTTTCCCGCCGCCATTTGACTGCGCTCCTCCACGTCCTCCCCTTCCCTTCCTTCCTTCCCCCTCCCTCCTCTCCCGTACTAGTTATCAATTTTTCAATGAACGCTCGCTAACCCCACCTGCAGGCTTCCTGCGGCGGCTTCCTTGGCATCTCCGACTCGTTCACGTGCTGTGGGGGCTCGACTACGCGCTGCAGATGGCTCACTCGAATTTCAGCGGGGCGACGTTCCATCTTGGGGGCAGAATGCTTTTTATAATGTGAGTTTTTCCTTTCGTGTTTTTGAGGGAGGAGGAGTGCGGGTTTTCGCGCCCGGGGGGTGGTGCGAGGACGTGTGGTGGGGTGGAACGCGCGAGATGGGGAGCACGATGGGGGTGAAGGAGGAGAGCGTGGTTTGAGACGGAGCGCTTTTGTTGAGGGCCGGCGTGCGAGATAACCAGAGGGTGTCGACTGCGCGGGCGCTTCCTCCTTCCTTGTCGCCGGGGGGCACCCTTTGGCTTGCAGGACGCTCATTGGGTCGTTTTTCTTCCCGTTGGTGATATGCGTTTCCCGAGAGGCGAACGAAGGGTACTGGTGCGGGAGGCGCGAGATGGGGGTCTTGGAGCGATGGCGACGGGACGGATGGGCGGGCTTCCTCGTCGCCTCTTCGTTCATTGCCGGTCGGCGTCCGCGCTCGTTCTTGGCTCGACTTGGCGAGCCCGCACTCGTGCTTTTCTTTTCTTCCTTATTTCACGCGAGCCTGGCTTGACGCCGGACGATCATGCACGGCGCGTTGAGCTGGACGATCATGCATGCACGGCGACGTCGAGTCCACGTCGTTCTTCTCCCTCTCCAGGAAGAGGGTTTATCTGTCCGTCGACTGCGTCGTCGTCCGTTGCCCGCGGGAAGAGCCGCTCGACCTTTTCTCCTCCATCGCGAGGAGGATCTTTATCGCTGCCATCGAGGTGGTGGTCTTCTGTGCCGCGTTCGTTGTCCTTTTTTCTCCCTCATCTTCCTCTCAAGAAGCCGTCCTTCCTGGTGGGCTTGCCGCTCGTTCTTAACGATGGACGAGACGCACTGGCGAGTTACGCGGCGGTCCGGCTTGTCCGTCGACCTTCCATTTGGCGTCTTCGTGCGATGGCGGGACGAGCCGCGTTTCTACGATGAGTTTCTTTGTTACGGTCGTTCACGCTCGAGGACGGCGAGTACCATGCTTGCCGCTCGCTGGCGCGCATTCTAGACCGTGACGTGTGTGCCCGTGCGTGTGCGTAGAACGCATCCAGGTTGCAGAGCGCGAGATGGCAGATAGCACCTTCACTTGACGAGCGCAGACAGACAGATAGTACAAGTAAATATGTACATTACTGGTACTTGACGAGCGAGCGCGTATGGTACTTACTTATTCGATCCCTTTCCTTTAATAACACCGGGAAAGTATTGATATCTATCCTTTTGTACATATCTAATTGTCGGCCACTTTCTTTCTTCGTTACTGTCTTTTCTCTTCGCCACCGTAACAAATGCATGCAAGCATACGTGTGCGAACGGTCCGGAGTTTATATTGTTTGTGTTAAAATGTACTTGATTTACTTCCTGTTCTATCCCTGAGCGTATCAGATGGAGTTTCAGACACAAGAGAGGGAAGAGCGCGAAAGAGGGGATGCGACGAATTAGGAAGGTGGATTGCCTAATTTGGTATTTGGCATCATTTTGGACCTTTGACTGTCTCTGGGCTGAAGATGGACCTGCAAACGCTCAGCTTGCTCTTGCGGTTGAACTACAGCGCCATACCTCGTCATAGAAGACTCCCTTGAGGCACTAGCGCACTGGGAATCCGGGATAGCTCTTCTTTCTCCTCTCCTTGTCAACAACCACCTTTACGCGCCCAACGGCAGCCCGGAGTCGCCAGTCTTTCTTCTTCTCTGGCTTGCTTATACAAGGATGGGTCGCCGTCCCTCCTTACCGTCAGCAACCCATCTGCGATACCCAAACCCAAACCCTTGGCTTAGTTATACAAAATTAGTTTACCACATCGCGATCTCTTTTATTTCTTTGCTTACGAAAACACGATACAAAGCACCCAGCACGTAGTTACATACATACACACCGTAGTGTAGCTCGCCGGCTGCCTCGAAAGGGAAGGGGAGGGCGTATCGACGGAGCAGATCCACGCCCACGCCCCACGCGAAAGACAAAAACCAGAGAGAGAGAAGAAAGACGAATGCATGCACGACGCTTCAACGGCGACGGCAACGGCAACACGCAGACCCAGACGGAATCACGCACGACGACTGACACGGATCCCTTCAGGACGTCTACGGCCAGCGCCACCGCGTACGACAACCGTAAGCCGCCTCCCACCCACCACGCACGAGGCCAAAACGGCTGCGGCGCGCACATATACACAGATCCCTTCAGGACGCTTACGACCAGCCCCACCGCGTACGACAACCGCAAGCCGCCTCGCCTTGCCCCATGCACGCCAAAACGCCTGCGCTTGCGGCGCGCACAGATACACACATCCCGAAGGGACGTTCACGACCAGCCCCCACCGCGTACGACAACCGCACGCCGCAAGCGGCCATCCCACGCATGCGTGTAAGAACGCCTGCGGCGCGCGCAGAGAGACACACATCCCTTCAGGACATTCATGACCCGCCCCCAGCCCCCACCACGTACGACAACCGCAAGCTGCCCGCGCAGGCGCATAGAACACCTGCGGCACGCACAGACACGCACACACATCACCGCCGCCCCCACCCACCATCCTCGTGGCTGGGAACGGAGTCCACCACGCACCACGCCCACGCCCACGCACCACACCTACGCACCACGCCCACGCCTATGCCCACGCACCACGTCCACCACGCACCACGACCGCAAGCCGCCTGGCCCCTGGCCCACGCCCGCGCACCACGCACGAAGGACGAAACGGAGGATGAGCCGAAAGACGAAATGCACAAAGGACGAACGAACGACGAGCCGAAAGAGTAAACGCGTGAGAGAAAAGCGGTGGACAGGGACAAGACAAGGGAACGGTGGACAAGAACACCTGCGGCGCACACAGACACATCCCGAAGGGGTGTGGACGATCAGCCCCCCGGCGCGCACAGATAGACACATGCCTTCGGGATGTGGAGGGTGGACGAGCAGCCCGCCGCCCGTTGAGGATCTCGCCTATGGCGACTGCACGTTATTATTTCAGCATTTTCAATTCAACTAAAATAAAATAAAGTGTACGCACCCATATGCGCGCTCTCCTGCGAATTCCCCCACCCTAACCATAACACTGTCCGCCCTCTGCACAATATTCGCCATCAAATTCAAGAACGGGACTAACAGCGTCGAACTTGGTTTGTCACGCTCATCTCGATACTAGATCCCCAAAACGACCCCTTCTGCTTGACGCCCAGGCCGGGCGTCCCGGTGTTAAGTAGGTTGACAGGGTTGGGGTTCGTGAGGACGGTGGGGCTGGGGAGGGGCGGGGGGGAGAGGGTGCCGGGGTTGTAGGCTGCGACGCCCGTGTAGGCGGCGGGGGTGCCGGAGACGGCGGGCGCGGTGGTGAAGACGACTTGGGTGGGCGTGTAGACCGTTACGGTCGCATGGGTTAGGGTTAAGAAGAGGGTGAGCGCCAGGCAATGGCGGAAGGGCGGTGAGGGGCCCATCGAGGGAGAGTACAAGGGAAAGTGTGGAGTGATGCAAGATCAATTGCGTTGCTAATCCCGTTCGGCATGTCGGCCCAGTCTACTTTTAGTCCAACGCCGTGTGTGAGTCGGGCGTTGACAGGCTGGCTGCAGTCAGCGCCGGTCTCGACGCAGCCAAAATTATCTGTGCGACGTACTGGGCACTATTCATCTGCGAGACGAATATATACTCGACGACAATTGAAATATTGATGCGCCGCCCTCATGTTATCACACGTCGCTGGTGCGCCATCAAGGTACACGGCGCTTCACATCAATTTCGCCGTTGTTGGTGCACAGCACGGGGAAATACTACCTATCTGCTCACCTCTCTGTGTATTTTCAAGAGGGCGTTAAAGAACAACGTCGGGTGTTTCGTCGGTGGGAACTTGTAAAGACCGACCGCTTCTGGAACACCCCTATCTGGTTTCGTTTCATCTGAACTTGATTAATGTGCTTCCACCTGCAGGCTGTCATTTTTTGTGTGGGAGCGGAGCCATTCCTGTGCTGACACCGCCTTATTGAAACCACGACCCGGCCACGAGGACCACACTGCCATAAAAACCCTCCTCGTCGCTCGATCCCCTCACCTACCCACCCCAACCTACCCACCATGCTATTCTGGATTTTTGTCTTCCTCCTTGCCAGGCAATCAAGCCTCACACAGGGACACCCAGACCTTCTCTCACGAGCGGCGACCGAAGCCTCGTGTGATTGCACAATCAACAGCTGTCGGACGTTGTTCGACATTGTCTGGGGATGTCTCGCCACAATCTTTGCCTGTACTTGGGTAGCTTTGCACCAGAACGTCCCGGACCCCGACTTGGGACACTTTGCCCTTCTAATGCGGAAGCTACGCATGATGCTGGTGACGATAATTGCTCCGGAAGTGATTGTGGGTTTTGCTGCAAGGCAGTTTGTTTCAGCACGGTGGATCTCAAAAGGTAAGGCTTCCTGCCACTGTGTTATTCCAATACTAATTTACCACAGAATTTGATGTCTCAACAACGCACGGGTTCTTTTGCAACATGGGAGGATTTGTGTCTGAAGAAGGTCACCCCGTTTCGAAAATGAAACAACTTCCTGCCTACATGCCAGCCATCCGAAAAATCAAGAAGGCAGATATAGAGGACAAAAGCAAGGGTGATACACTTTCCAAAGGTGTAGCCATTGCACAGGGCCTGTGGTTTGTGACACAGTGTTTAGCTCGTGTCTCTCAACACCTACCCCTTACCGAACTCGAGGTCGCCACACTGGCCTTTGCTGTTATCAGTGTTATTATCCGCCTACTGTGGTTGCACAAGCCACTTGATGTGCAGCAGCCCATTGTTGTTACTAGATCTGAAGTTGACCCACTTCAAGAAGAGGGCATCACCCCACCAAGTGACAGTGTCACTCTCGTTGACAGGATTTTCGGCGGAATCTTTGGGGATCATGACCACTACCACCCAATCTCATCCACTTCGGTCCCCTCCTTCTATTCCATTGAAATAGATGCCAAAGACACCTACGGACTTGTAACCTTTGCAGGGGTCTTTGGTGTTGGCAGCATTTTTGGCAGCATTCATTGTGCAGCATGGAATGCACTTTTTCCATCCATGGCAGAAATGTGGATATGGAGAATAAGCTCTGTGTTCATTGCAGCATATCCGGCCCTCACCACACTTCTTATAATAGCAGCTAGTGTATGGGACCTTTATGATGGCATTACTGGGGTTGTTGTCGGATTTTTTATTGTGGTTGAATTTGTGGTCTACCCCCTCTGCCGACTCTTCCTCCTCATCCTATCCTTCACCACACTGCGATCACTCCCCCCGAGCGCTTTCGTGGACGTCAATTGGAGCAATTACATTCCCCACCTCTAGGTTTACAGTTTATTGGGATCTGATCTGTACCATGCATTTGACAATTATATTTCTACGTTTCTGACTTGCAACAAATTACCTTAGAATAAGAAAAAACCAGAACAAAACTACACCTTAAGCACTGCTAGAAATGAAACTAAAACTAACCATCTAGATTACCGGAACCGCAAAGGCATTTTATTTATTTATCCACCATCAGCTGAGGTGTCTGTGGTCACGGAAAGAAGTCCTCTGTTACAGTGTTCAGGTGGGAGATGATCATGACAAACCTTGGGACCACTGAAATTAAGCCTTAATTACAGCTCTTTGCGGAACATAAGGCGCGGATCAAATTGGTCTAAAAATGGCCATTTTCACTATTGCCCCTATATCTCATTCATTTCTTCAGTTATCGACTTTAAACCTGCACCAAACGATTTGTATTGCATATTTACAGTGCTTAGGGTACCCCATACATGTATTTTCTCCCACTGGTGGTTCCAATTGGGAGATCATATGCTTTTGATGTAATGCCCCTCTGGAGATGGGACAGCAAGTCAAGGTGTTCCAAAATTTCGTCAGAATACTCTTTTACATGTATTACATTGCACTGTACGGTTCTACTGGGAATTCTGCACACTAGGATGACACAGGATGTATTTTAGTTTTGATGGCTAAATATTAGGACTTGTTCAAGACTTCTCTGTTCCATATTTGCCAATTAAATACCCCAGTGCAATGTAAAACATATAGAATAGTATCCTCACAAGATTATGGAACGCCCTGACCCGCTGTCCCACCTCCAGAGGGGCATTATATCGAAATCACATGATCTCCCAATTGGAACCCTTAGTGCGAGAAAATAAATATATTAGGTACCCTAAGCACTGTAAACAATCAGCACAAATCGTTTGGTCAAGGTTTCAAGCTAATACATAAAGAAATGAAGGAGCTATAGGGGCAATAGTGAAAACAGCCATTTTTAGAAAAAAAATGATCCGCGCCTTATGTTCCGCAAAGAGCTGTAAGCACTGCTAGAAATGAAACCAAACATCTAGATTGCCGGAACCACAAAGGCATTTTTTTAATCCACCATCAGCTGAGGTGTCCATAGTCACAGAAAGAAGTCCTCTGTTACGGTGTTCAGGTGGGAGACGATCATGACAAACCTTGAGACGACTGGTTCTCTCTCCAATTGGCTTCAGAACCTGATTTTTGTCATGGTGCGAATGGGAATGGGAATTTACAGCTCTTTGCGGAACATAAGGCGCGGATCATTTTTTTTCTAAAAATGGACATTTTCGATGGATTTGACTGCTGCCCCTCTAGAAGGTGCAATTCTGGCCCGTTTTCCTCCGGACCACAACCAATCGGTTCGTACCGTAACACTGCATTGTATAGGCACCTTCCCCCATCCAAAACGGGCCACGGAATGTCGGCCCGGAAGACGGGATCATTTTTGGTTGTGACCCCCACTGCAACGAGATTTCTGGCACAATGAAGCTAGATATTTTACTGTACACACTATAGCATACATAGAGTTGCACTGTATATCAACTGCTCCGCCATTTGTGGTAAAGCAGCGCATTCTCTACATAACATTTAGGAACTACTGATGGCACCCCTCTTTATCGTTGTTATACCCTCCCATGTCTATTAAAGTGCGCAGTACAACTCCATACATGCCATAGAGTGTACAATAAAATATCTGGGTCCATTGCGCCATCCATTTCATCGCAGTAGGGGTTGTAACCGAAAATGATCCCGCTTTCCGGGCCGACCTTCCGTGGACCGTTTTGGATGGGAGAAGGTGCCTATACAATGCAATGTTACACTAAGAACCGATTGGTTATGATCCGGAGGAAAACAGGCCAAAATTGCACCTTCTAGAGGGGCAGCAGTCAAATCCATAGAAAATGTCCATTTTTAGAAAGAAAATGATCCGCGCCTTATGTTCCGCAAAGAGCTGTAAATGATAATAAAAAGAATTTTGCAACTTCTAACCCCAAATCGAATGGGGACCTCCACATAGTTTTATTTTGTGACTTTGAGTGCCTTATTATGGGATTAATGATAATAAAAAGAATGTTTGCTCCACCGACATGACCTGACCCCGAATCGAGCGACGACACCCCACATAAAATTCCTTTGGTCAAGATGAACACAGGGAAAGTGGGTGTACCGTAGACCTGTAGGCCTTGTACCCATGAGAATTGAAGGCTCATTTTCCGGGTGGACTTCAAGTGAGATTGAAGAACAAAAATAAACACCATCGGATCGGTGTCAGAATCACTCCTAGAATCGGTCTATTTTTACAAGGTGCGTATCTTTATCCATGGAAAAAGTCTAGCTTGTGGTTACTGTTTAACTCTCCTCACATCAGGCTTTCTGGGCTCCCGTGCCAGGCAATCTGTCCTCACACAGGGACATGATTGCGGGAAGTGACAGACTGCAACAGAAGCTTCATTTCATCAACAAATGTCAGCAGCCCCGCAGGAAGTTCCACAGCACCTGTTCCTAGCTTCTTTTTTCCGTGTATCTTTACGGGAACAGCGTTAAATCACACCCTGGATCACAGCTACAAATACTGCGGTGGCGTTGGTAGTGGGCTCGCAGATCTTTGTCCTGGACTTCCCTTAAAGTCTGGCCTGACTCGTGGACACTTTCCAGTCCTGCACCATGCTCTTCTGGGTTTTTGTCTTCTTCCTCACCAGGCAATCAGGCCGCACACAGGGACACCCAAACCTTCTTGCACGTGCACCGACAGAAGCCTCGTGTGATTGCACCATCAACAACTGTCGGACATTGTTCGACATTGTCTGGGGATGTCTCGCCACAATCTTTGCCTGCACCTGGGTAGCTTTGCACCAGAATGTCCCGGACCCCGACTTGGGATGGTTTTCACTTCTAATGCGGAAGCTACACATGATGCTGGTAATGATAATCGCTCCTGAATTTTTTGCTGCAAGACAGCTTGTTTCGGCGCGGTGGATCTCAAAAAGCAGGTTCTCTACCACTGTGTCATGTCAAATACTAATTTATCACAGAGTTCAAAGTCTCGAAAACACACGGGTTCTTTTGCAACATGGGAGGATTTGTGTCTGAAGAAGGTCACCCAGTTTCAAGCCTTAAGCAATTTCCTGCCTACATTTCAGCCATCCAAAAAACCAAGAAACCACAGGCCCTGTGCAATGGCTACGCCTTTGGAAAGTGTATTGCCCTTGCTTTTGTCCTCTATATCTGCCTTTGTGACACAGTGTGTAGCTCGTGCCTCTCAACACCTACCCCTCACCGAACTGGAGGTTGCCACACTAGCCTTTGCTGTTCTCAGTGTCGTTATTCGCCTGCTGTGGTTGCACAAACCACTTGATGTGCAGCAGCCCATTGTTGTTGCTAGATCCGAAGTTGACATTGATCCACTTCAAGAAGAAGGCATCACCCCACCGAGCGACAGTTTCACTCGCGGTAATAAGATTTCCAGCGGATTCACTGGCAACTATGAAGAGTACTCTCCACTCTCATCCACTTCGGTTCCCTCCTTCTATTCCATTGATATAGATGCTGAATACCTTGGCCCAATTGAAAACACTGCAGGGGTCTTTGGTGTTGCCACCATTTTTGGCAGCATTCATTGTGCAGCATGGAATGCACTTTTTCCATCCATGGCAGAAATGTGGATATGGAGAATAAGCTCTGTGTTCATTGCAGCATATCCGGCCCTCACTACACTTCTTATAGTACTTGATGCATGGGCCCCTAGTATCGACATTGCTGAGGCTGTCTTTGTATTTCTTTTTGTGTTTGGACTTGTGGTCTACCCCCTCTGCCGACTCTTCCTCATCATCCTATCCTTCACCACACTGCGATCACTCCCCCCGAGCGCTTTTGTGAATGTCAATTGGAGTAATTACATTCCCCACCTCTAGTTTTACTATGATCTGCTCTGTACTATGCATTTGACAATTATATCCCAAGTTTCCGACTTCCAAGTAAAAAACAAAACAAATTAGCTTATTTGAACAAGAAAAAACCAGAAAGAAACTAACCCTTAATTAAGCACTGCTAGAAATGAAACCAAACGAACATCTGGATTGGAACCGGAACCGCAAAGGCCTTTTTTAAATCCACCATCAGCTAAGGTGTCCATATTCACAGAAAGAAGTCTGTTACAGTCTTCAGGTGGGAGATGACAAACCTTGAGATTACTGGTTCGCTCTCCAATCCGCTTCACAACCCGAGCTCCATCCTGGTGGGAATGGGAATGGGAATTTAGATGACAAGAAAAAGAATTTTGCAGCTTCTGACCCCGAATCGGACGAGGACCTCCAGATCTAGCTTCCCATCTCTCGGCTTGCCTACCCCGACGGCGGCTTTGTACGTTGTGGAAAGGCGGATTCTGACTCCATTGCCCCAGGTGTGCCCCCGTGTTGTTATCACAGTTATGAAATACGACAAGGTCATCTTAAGTTTTGGGTGAAATCATCAACACCGCGTCTTAAGTTCCGCAAAACTTAAGTTTTGCCCACAGGCGGGCTACATAAGTATGGTACGTGCATTAACTACTTAAGTGCCATCGCGACTTGAGTTCTGGCCAAAAACTTGAGTCGTCGGGGAACTTGAGTGTAGCGGCAAGACTCGAGTTCCTCGACAACTTAAGTGTTGTTCTTGACACTAGTTCCAGGTGCGTAGAGCTGAACTTCCATCCAAAACAAAATAATGAGAGTGTCTACAAATGCAACCAAAAGATGAGAAGCTGTGATAACTTACTCTAGTTCTTGTGTATGCGTGCTCCATCTCAGCGGCACAAACAGGTACGGGAGAAGGCCTACGCGGGCACGGCGGGCTAAAGGGTGGCATCTAAGAAGAATGGTAAAGAGCGATGAGGCGGAGTAGGAGCAAAAAAAGAAACGTGCCTCGGAGCTGCCGAAGCCGCACATCTCGACGAATCCTCTGCCTCTCCGCGGGATCTAAAAGAGACGACGGGGCAGGAGGAGATTAGAGAGAAGGAGGAGAGGAAAGAGACTGTGGCGCACGCGTGCTGTAGCAGTGATCCAACACATGTCCGCTGTTGCCACCGGTGACTTGGAAGACCAAGGCGGGTCGGCTGTGGGCGGAACCAAGGAGCAGTGTCATTGAGGGAACAAAATGAGAGACAAAATTATTCACTGTTTCAGGGCGGCCTCCCAATTTTTCGTCTACTTTGTCGGCGGCAAGTCGGCGGTGGCAATGATAGCATACAGAAGTCGTCAGCGACTACTTACGGAGGCCGAGGAACTTCACTCCTGTAAGGGTGTAACACTCCCTGGGCCAGCGGAGAGCAGCAGGGAGTTGGCGGTATATGCATGCTCGTGAAGATGGGAGTGAGAGGAGAAGTTGGGTGTTGGTGGATGGCCATGAAAAGAGAAGTGAACGTTACGTACGAACAATGGAGAGTCGCCGCATCAAGGTCAAACTCTCACAAACATAGGCCGGATCACTTTCGACTTGCCTTTGACTCCCACGAGCTCTCGCTCTCCTCCTCGATTCAGGCCCATAAATCCCCAGATCGGGTCTGCTTACTCTCTTCAAGTTAATCTCATTTCGCTGCCAGAGAACACCACAAGTGGACAACCCGACTTTCTGCGATTTGTTCGAGGTGACTTCGTTATGCCACCAAGATGCCACCGTCTAAGGTGGTTAATCCTTCTACTAATCATGTATGATACTTTCGATGTAGGTCCCTTTCCTGTCCTTGCAATATCCGTGGATCTTCTGTAGGGAGCTGTGAAATAAGTCCACAAACACGCAACTCCGACTTGGTCTGCGCAGAGTTCGAGTAGGTCATTTCACCCTTGAAGGATTTCACTCATTTGCGTCTTCAGTTCATGGCCTCTGTAGTGCTGTGCGAACTTGTGTTATCGAAGTCCATGAAGTCCAAATGGCGGTACGATTTTTTCCCCGCATCTCTAAGGTGGACAAAACTAAAGATGTCCACAGAACTTACTGTAAGTTGCGCCGGGACTTGAGTCCAGATTTTGGTGCTTCAGTTTCACCAAACCTGAAGTCTGTGGGTAGAACTGAACGGAGCGTGGAACTTGAGTTTGGGCGGGTCGGGTCTTAAGTTTGGTCTCAAATCTCAAGTACCTCTCGCACTGAACTGTAATTTGAATTGTGATCTTAAGTTCTGATTCACGTCTTAAGTTTAGAACTTGAGTGACAACTTAAGTTCCAAAAGAGGTGAAAATGAAAGGCCCATATCACAGCCATATAATAATGTGGGCGAGACTTAAGTTCCGGGAGACTTAAGATCTGGTGTTGATGATTTCTACCAGAACTTAAGAGGAGCTAATAAAGTATTTGCACAGTTGTTTGAACCCTAATAAATCAACAGTTCATCCAGGTTGATTTGAATAACGGCACGGTGAATTCGTCAGTTCATCAACTCAGGTACTGATAATCTTCTACAGTTCTGTGCCCTTGTTCCCCGCATCGTAGGGAACTTATGCTGGTTTCAATCCAGGTATGTCCGCCTTCACTTTTGCCAGAAATTCTTTGAATTGACCTTTGGTTCATCAGCAAACCCTGATTCCGCTATGGGTGCTGTGTAGTACTCTGTAGCACTCCAGAGACACGGACCTTCACTACAGCACTAAAGGTCACTACAGGTCACTATGTAGCACTATGTAGTGTCCTGTAGTGCCGAAAAAACCAGGGTTTGCTGATGTTAGGACCATTATTTAGCTACACTCCTTCGTTGAGTGTCGTTCAAGGCGCGTTATTGTGCCCTCAGAAAGCCAAACCTATACCAATCCGGATCCAGATATGACCGTGTTCAATTTTGTTAGGAATTCTCAAACTGACCTTGGTCAAAGGCTAATGCTTCCTCAACGTCGTTCAACCATTCAATACCTCAAAAAAGTGTCAAACTCCTAGTGCAGTCCCATGGACGCCCAAAGCCATGTTAGTTTGAACCCAGGTAGGCCCGGCATATTTTATCGTGATCTTTGAAACTGACCTTGGATCTTTGTTCAAGGACGTTGACTTGGATTTAATGGTGTTCAATTGCTTCGAGAGGGCATTACTCTGCGCCTTCACTTCTGCCAGGAATCTTTTGAATTGACCTTCGGTCGGGGCCTTTATCTACCTTCACTACTTGACTTATGCCAGTTCGAATCGAGGTATGACCGCGTTCAATTTTGTTAGGAATTCTCAAACTGACCTTGGTCAAAGAAAGGCAACGCGTCCTCAACGTCGTTCAAACCGTTCAAACCATTCAATACCTCAAGGGGGCGTCACACTCCCAGCGTAGCCCTCTGGACACCAAAACTATGTTAGTTTGAACTCAGGTATGCCCGGCATATTTTATCGGTAATTTTTGAAACTGACCTTGGACCAAAGGACTTTGACTTGTCTTTAATGTAGTTCAACCATTCAATACCTCAAGAAAGCGTCACACCCCCAGCGTAGTCCTCTGAACGCCAAAGCTATGTTAATTTGAACCCAGGTATACCCGGCATATTTTATCGGCAATTTTTGAAACTTACCTTGGAGCTTTGCTCAAAGGTTGTTCGATATTCATTTACTGAACGTGGTTGGATAGCCTCGCAATATGTTCGACTCAACTCAACGTCGGTCATTCACACTCAATTAGTCGGCCATTTGGCTTGGTTCATACGTATGTGTTCCGATACTCGCTCATTCCCCGTGAGAAGTCCGTGTTGTGACATCGAACCAGAAAGAGGCGGATGCATAAACACTATATCAATCTATTTCACTGGAAAAAATGTAGCATACATAGATGATATCGAGTGAATACGCATTCACATAAATGAGCGCTCATTTATTGACCAGCTGCGGTAGGAGATACATTATTTGAACACATGTAATTGGCTTCCACGTACCTTGCACCAACATAAGTTCGTTTCATCCTCCATTCTGACACATTACCGACCCTTCTTCGATGAATCTATAGGTACTCGACCGCAATTGAGCTTAAGACCCAAACCATCCGCGTTGTATTGATCATTCATCCAACCAACCCAAGTCACATACTCAAGCCTCACAATATTAATTCTTTGAACAGTGTTCGACTTCGGGCACCCGAACCTCAAGTTTCCCATCGTACCGGACTCGAAGTATGTTCATTTCATCGCGATGGTGTTCTGTGGCCTGGCTAATCATTACCTGTCTCATAACTGACCGCCCTTCCAACCATTGTTCAACCTCAACCTCACCCAAGTCTTGCATGGATCCGAATTCAGGTCAGTTTTCATTTCGTCTTTCTTGCATTCGCGATCGTCTGGTGAGTAATTGCCAACCTCGTCTCAGCTCTTCAACCACGGTTTTTCAAACTCCATCATAACTAATGCGAGCCTCCCATTGCTGGTATTTTTTGCAGGATATTATAATTATACTTACCTTGCAGGTTCATATCAATCCAACGTTGCTTGCCCAAATTGAGATTCAAAATTATATTACTTACATCGTGAGGTCCTTACCGTGCATCCATTCCATTTTACTTACCTTCAGCCCGTAGTACCCTCGCTCGACTCCGCGGTATTCGATGTCAAATCTATTAGCACGCAAGTCCACATTTTACGCCGCAGTACTGCACTTACTTTCCTCCCTCCCAACGTAGATTATATGTATGTATTCCCCTCCAACTGCACCGCACGCATCCGGGCTGGATTTGGTCCGAGTAAGCCTTCCCCACCCGCGTGTCGAATCCAATTGAACGCTGAATTGCCTCAGTCGTTGTATTAAAACTCCGCACGCACCACCTCAAGCTAACCGAATTCGAGTTTTGCGCAGCTTGATTTCCCGCACCATTCCACCACAGTCCCGAAGCCCGAAGCTGTGGTAGGCCTCCGTCCATTTCGATTTAATCACTTCGCGCACTCTTTACTGACGAGGATCCCATAGTGTTTTGCAGTGTCTATGTATTTAAGGAGTACGTACGACATGGGGCGGCATAGTGTACATACAGACTTGGAGAAGAAAAGGAAGGAGAGAGGAGGGCAAAGAGGGGGAAGGGGAGGGAGAGGTGGAGAGGAGGGCAGAGATAGGTGGGGGGAGATTGCGGGTACTCAGCGCAGCGCATGCACGGGACGAGTCCGCTTGCACGCCTGTGCAGGAGCTGCGTCGGCGGCGCGGGACTCGACGCGCACACATCATGTGCATGTGCACACGTAGCTCCATCACCGGTAGAGGCGGCGGTGCGTGCGGGGATGCGGCAGCGAACGCGAGCACAGGGAACGGATGGAGTTGGCGGGCGAGGGGACTCGATGCAGAGGCACACGCACACGACATGGGCAGATACGCACGTCCACGGCAAGCCGAGTTGGTATCGCCATGCGCGAGTCGATGGTGCAGGTGTGTGCGCGTGCGTGGCGGTGTGTACGAGGACCTGACTTGGCGCGGGGGCAGGTGCAGGTGGGCATGGGGGCGTTTGCGGCGCTGTGTACGAAGGTAGGTACTGGACTCGAGGGGTGCGGGTGCAGCGTGGTGCGCGGCGGTGGATACGAGGGCGCGATAGCGTGGGGGGTTTAATTTGACAGAACGGTGTGGGTGCGGGCGATGCTGTACGTGATGGGCGGCGATGTACACGAAGGCGGGCAGCTAAACAGCGAGGTACGCACCTTTTCCCTTTGATTTCCCCCCTAACGGCCTACGTAGCATTCGGGCGAGGTAGCATAGGAAATTGGCTGTGTGGATGGAGCCAGAGCCACGACGAAGCAAGACAACGAGCAGGCCCCAAGCCAGCCGAGGCCGCCTCGTCTCGTTGCCCCGCACCCCACCCCGCCCTGAAAAGCGAAAGACCGACACGCACCAAGGAATCCCTAGAAACCAATGCACGTTGGGAGCGGGGGTGTCTGCGTCGTCCCCGTGATGCCCGTCAGGTTCTTCAACAGCACACGCCCGTTGAGGATCTCGCCCATGACTGCACATTGTTATTTCAGTAAATTATACTAAACCCCAGGAACGACCTCTTCTGCTTGACGCCCAGGCCCGGCATGGCGCTGTTTTGGAGGTTGATGGGGATGGGGTTTGTGAGGACGGCGGGGGTGGGGAGGGGCGGGGGGGCGAGGGTGCCGGGGTTGTAGGCTGCGACGCCCGTGTAGGCGGCCGACGCCCGTGTAGGCGGCGGGGGTGCCGGAGACGGCGGGCGCGGTGGTGAAGACGACTTAGGTGGGCGTGTAGACCGCTACGGTGGCATAGGTTAGGGTGAGGAATAGGGTGAGGCCTAGCAAGAGGCGGGAGGGCGGTGAGGGGCCCATCGAGGGAGAGTACAAGGGAAAGTGTGGAGTGATGCAAGATCAATCCGTTGCTAATCCCGTTCGGCATTTCGGCCCAGTCTACTTTTAGCCCCTGTATCGCGCTGTTCCAACCAAGCACTTCGCGACGTGCGTTCTTTCATCTCAATATTGGTAAGAGTGAGATGATGCTTCCAGCATTCACTCTGCCGTGTGCTCCCAGCATTTTTCTCTCAAACACTGCATTCAGCGGTGGGATAGCCACGTCCTGGCTAGCTTCGTCTAGCTGATGGACAGCTCGGCTAGCCTCGGCTAGCTCAAAGCCTAGCCGAACATAGCCTCAGCTAGCCGTCAGCTAGCCGAACATAGCCACAGCCGGCTAGCCCACCGTTGAATGCAGTGAAACACCGCCGGCACCTGCAGGCTGTCATTCTTGTGTGGGAGCGAAGCTGTGCCTGTGCGGACACCGCCAATTTATCAAAACCACGACTCGGCCACGAGGACCACACTGCTATAAAAGCCCTGCTCATCGCTTAATCCCCTCACCTACCCACCCCACCCCACCCACCATGCTATTCTGGATTTTTGTCTTCCTCCTTGCCAGGCAATCAAGCCTCACACAGGGACACCCAGACCTTCTCTCACGAGCGGCGACCGAAGCCTCGTGTGATTGCACAATCAACAGCTGTCGGACATTGTTCAACATTGTCTGGGGATGTCTCGCCACAATTTTTGCCTGCACTTGGGTAGCCTTACACCAGAATGTCCCGGACCCCGACTCGGGGCACTTTACCCTTCTGATGCGGAAGCTGCGCATGATGCTGATGACGATCATTGCTCCGGAAGTGATTGTGGCTTTTGCTGCAAGGCAGTTTGTTTCAGCACGGTGGATCGCAAAAGGCAAAGCTTCCGACCACTGTGTTATGTCAAATATTAACTTACCACAGAATTTGATGTCTCAAAAACACATGGATTCTTTTGCAACATGGGAGGATTTGTGTCTGAAGAAGGCCACCCAATTTCAACAGAAAAACAACTTCCTGCCTATATTCCAGCCATCCGAAAAATCAAGAAGGCAGATATAGAGGACAAAAGCAAGGGCGATACTCTTTCCAAAGGCGTAGCTATTGCACAGGGCCTGTGGTTTGTGACACAGTGTTTCGCTCGTGTCTCTCAACACCTACCCCTCACCGAACTCGAGGTTGCCACACTAGCCTTTGCTGTTCTCAGTGTTATTATCTGCCTACTGTGGTTGCACAAACCACTCGATGTGCAGCAGCCCATTGTTGTTGCTAGATCTGAAGTTGAAATCGATCCACTTCAAGAAGAGGATGCCCCCCCAATACAGGAAATACCCTTTCTGCAGCAGATAGTATATGCAATCATGGGGGGATATGACAAGTACTCCCCAATTTCATCCACTTCGGTTCCCTCCTTCTATTCCACTGAAATAGGTACCAAAGACAACCAAATGCTCGCAACCCTTGCAGGGGTCCTTGGTGTTGGCAGCATTTTTCGCGGCATTCATTGTGCAGCATGGAATGCACTCTTTCCATCCATGGCAGAAATGTGGATATGGAGAATAAGCTCTGTGTACATTGCAGCAGATCCGGTCCTCATTACACTTCTTGCAGTGGCAGCTGATAAATGGGCCCCTAATAACGACATTGCTGATGCTGTCTTCGCAATTTTGTTTATGGTTGGGCCTGTGGTCTACCCCCTCTTCCGCCTCTTCCTCATCATCCTATCCTTCACCACACTGCGATCACTTCCCCCAAGCGCTTTCGTGGATGTCAATTGGAGCAATTACATTCCCCACCTTTAGGTTTTCCATCATCTGATCTGTACTATGCATTTGACAATTATATCCCAAGTTTCTGACTTCCACATAAAAAACAAAACAAATTAGCTTATTCGAATGAGAAAAAAACCAGAAAGAAACTAAGCCATAAGCACTGCTAGAAATGAAACTAAAACTAAACATCTAGATTGGAACCGGAACCACAACGGCCTTTTTTTATATATTCACCATCAGCTGAGGTGTCCATAGTACAGAAAGAAGTCCGCTGTTACAGTGTTCAGGTGGGAGATGATCATGACAAACCTTGAGACCACTTGTTCTCTCCCTTCAATCAGCTGCAGAACCCGATCTCCGTCCTGGCGTGAATGGGAATGGGGACTTAAATGATAATAAAAAGAATTTTGCAGCTTCTGACCCCGAATCGAACGAGGACCTCCACATAGTTTTATTTTTCCGAAGCCAAGAGACAAAGTAAAGTAGGTGTGCACCTTGCACCTACAGGCCTTGTACTCAAGGCTCATTTTATGTGATTTCAAATGCCTTCAAGTTGAAATGAATAAAATAATTTACAGCTTCTGACCCACCCCGAATCGAACAAGGACTGCCCACATAATTTCCTCTTTCTTTCAAAGTCCACCCAGGAAAAGTGGGTGTGCATAGGTCTGATATCAATGAGAATTGAAGGCAGACTTTGAGTGCCTTCAAGTTGGAAGGGATTCAGGATGATGATAATGAAAAGAACTTGTGGCTTCACGTTCCATGACCTGACCCCGAATCGAACGGGGACTCCCCACATAAAATTCCTTTGGTCAAGATCAACACAAGTAAAGTGGGTGTGCACCATGCACCTCAGGTCTGATACCTATGATAATGGAAGGCAATTTTGAGTGCCTTCAAGTTGAAAATAGGATTCAGAATGATATGTAAAAAAGAGAATTTTGCGGCTTTATGCATGACCTGATCCCGAATCGAACGTGGACCTCCCACATAGTTTTGTTTTTGCAAGATGCAAAGTAAAGTGTGTGTGCACCATACACCTGCAAGTCTGATACTAATGAGAGTTGAAGGCTCATTTTATGGTTGGACTTCAAGTCGAAATGATAATAAAAAGGATTTACAACTCCGTTCCATCACCACGACCTGAACCGAAAGACAACTCCAACATAAAATTCCTTCGGTGGATACAGGGAAAGTGGGTGCACCATGCACCGTATGAAATAAACCAGGAGTGTGAGTGACCATGGGTGGAATCTTTAACAGGGTAGCCTACCTAGTCTGGCATAAATGGCATGTGTGGACATACCACTCTACATCTGATTCAAGTCCTGGCCACCAGCCTAAACCAAAGGTGGAAACCCTTTGTTTCCTGAATCCGTTGAGAACCCGTCAAATCAAACAGTTTATTTCTGTGCTCAATTCTCTTTGACTTCAATCGCCTTTCAAATGTGAATGAAATGCAATGGTTTCCTAGAACAAAAAAGTTGAACTAAATTATCTTGCTTCGCGAAGGCTATTTCACAGTGTCAATTTGCATTATTTTAACTACAATGTAATTGCCCACTAATACAAGTTGTTTTCACTAGTCTTTTAATCCAGCCTAAAAGAATTCTATTCTGGGTCTGTGTATCAAAATTGGAACACCTGGAGCCTCGATAATATTAATTGTAGGGTTTTGGATACATGGACTCACTGCTCCAGAAACCCATGCCGGGGTGTTGTAAGCCTCAGGAATTCTGGGTCGGTGTTCAAAATTGGGCCTTGGGACCCACAGCTAAACACAGCCTGACCTTGTCATGATTAGATTGTTGTCCGGAGGCGGCAATGTATCAGAAACCATACAAAACATAGGTGGCCCGGAGTTGGAGCTGGCACAGTTCTGGTGTTTTCACACCCAATAAGGGAAAATCTCCCCATAGGTGGAAAGGTGCGCGGAAAGGCTGAGTGAATTTTGCCATTGGACCGGCATTTTAGGGTCTTTCATCCCCAACATGCCGGTTATCCGGATGCGCCCCGCGTGCAACCGCACATTCCAGGCATAAGCCCGCCTCCCGCCCCAGCTCCTCCGCCTGCGCAAGTTCTTAACTCCGATTCTCCGAACCTTGGACCCCTGGGCGTCTTGTTCTTTCTGCAGCCCTTTGGCTTGCAGCGACTGTGAATTTGAGTGGGTATTATCCAATGATAACGGAGGGGCGGAGAAAAAAAGCACACTGCTCCCCAATACAACCCCCAGTGACCCCCACCTTCCTCTCGATCTTGCCTGTTAGGGCGCTGCCCCCGCTGCCGTGGTTATTCTGCGACGGGTCGAGGTTGTTGCTACCGGGAATTCCAGCGGTCCCAACACCACACTGCAGGTAAAACTGCGTAACGAACGACGACTTACTTTTCGACATCTGCAACCGTGGCCATATTCAGCATCGAGCTACAAACTCTTGGAGAAGATTCCTTAGTCACTTAGAAAAGGGCCGAATCTGCATAACAAAACGACGACCTACTTCTCGATATCTGCAACCGCATCCTCGGTCTCCTCGAAAATTCCAGCAATAATTTTGAGGAATTCCTCCTCCGAATGTACTGCCTCCTTTGCTAATGGCGTCAAGTGTGTATGAATTGTTTCCATGGTGGTCTCCTTACTGGCCCCATAGAAGAGTAATAGGGCCATCAACTCCTTCTATTCCTCGCCGAGCGGTAGACCTTCCCACTCCGCCGGGGTTCCCGCCCGCGGGGGGTTCGAGATGTCCGATGGGTGCGACGGATGCCACGATGGGCTGGACGGATGTCGCAAGCCCAACGCAACATAGAGGAGGTCGGCTGTGTGGGGGAGCGGAGGCCCTTCATTGTCGAGGTAGATCATCAGCGGGGTAGTTACCGCTGCTTCAGCGCCCCAACCCAGGAGGCATCTAACGGCGTCGACTTTTCGGGGGTGTACAGCGAGGCCAAGTGCGGTACCGTAGTGGCCCTGGGCCTCCAGATCGGCGCCGTGTTGGAGAAGGCGCTCGACCATCTCCACATGCCCCGTGGAACACGCGTAGTCCAGCGCGGTCTCGCTGGCGCCATCGCATCCGAATACGCTGTCGACCGGGGCGCCGTGATCCAACAGCAACTTCACCATCTCGAGGTCCCTGTTCGCAGCGGCGAGGTGAAGAGGCTGATACTTTGTCTGGCCCACTCTGCGGCAGGATTAGCACCCGCCTCGAGAAGGAGGAGGGCGATCTCCGTGTTCTGCGCTTTCGCGGCAACGTGGAGGGCGGACGGGCTCCAATGCCAGGAAGTTTCTGGACTTGGGCGCACTGAATGCGGGGGGGCAAGCATTTTCTTGACGATGTGCAGCTTCGAGTCTGAGGCCCATAGTAGCAGGTCCTCGGCGAGTTTTGGGGTGATGCGGGATTCCGCCTAGAGGATTTCACGAAGGCGCCGGCAGGTCAGTACCAACGCATTTAGAGCTGCCACTGGGAGGTAAGGGGCGACGAGCAAGACGAGCTCGGGCGGAAGTTCTTTGAAGCGGTCTTGCGACATCGTGGTTCGAGAGCAAGAGGACAATGATCATGATCGATTGATGGCATCGTGAGAACGGTTGAATTCTGTGGTTGAATATTCCTTGACAGTGGTTTATTTTCGACGATAAGTGTGAGCCTCCTCAACCAATGCTAGAGCCCTAATGTTTTTAACTGGCTGCGGCGGTTCGTAACTTTCCAGTTGGATTGGACGCTTTTTTACAAACTTACGCACCTAGGACGGCAATAGAGTTCGGGTTCAAGAAAAAGGTTCCATCCTAACCAATGAAGACGAATTCCACCGGTGCAATCCTTTTGGAACCTTCGGGAAGCCCATTTTGAGCGCAGGATCGGTCGCGGTCCGACATATCTCGTTTGAATTGCTCGCCCGGGGGGTCCACCCGCGACAGCCACTGCAATTCCGTCAGAGTCGTGCCGAGAGAAAATCACCGAGGCGGAACAAACCTTGTCCATCTTGGCGGCCGTCAACAGATTTTGGTCGGCATATCCGTCGCAGCAGTAAACAAAGTGCGCGACGTTTTCAAGAAAGTCGCGACCCCGTTGGATATCCCAGTTGAGGACTTGCGATAATCCGCCCTCGATGGCTGGTCGTCGGATTGACTGAAACACGCTTACAGACCATCTAAAGCGCCTGTTTAATTCGTGCAATGAAGGGAACAACTAAACTTACCTGGACCACGGAGAGTCGATCGCGGCGAGTTTTTCCGCCCGGTGTCCGAGTGTGAGTGGAAAGATACTGCCGCCAAAGAGTAAGAGCTGACGTCGTAAGCTGCATCCCCTCCTGCACTCGTTGGAAGATCTCGCGTTCTAGGGTCGGAGTTAAATGGGTGTATTCCGCTTGTTTGATCCTCAGTACAGGAGAGACTAAATCTGCCAAAACGCACCACAGGTTATTGGCTTCAATGTAAACATCTCTTTGATGTCATCTGGTAGCGGTATTTTTTGCCTCGGCGGAGAAGTGTAGTAATAGTGCTCTTCTTTGGACTGGATATACATACGGGAGTTGACCGACGTCCATGAAGCTGCACGCGATTGTTTAGATATTCGAGAGCGAAAGTGAACTTAATGTACCGTTGAATACTCGGATAGGACCGTGCCCTTCCGCAGGATACCCCATCACGCAGAACTACACCGATTTTATCTTATGTCCACTGCCGACGTTACCGAGTAGTCTGTAGTAAGTCGGTCTCTTTTGAACGCACGTTATCTCGTTGACCCTGCTGTCCATGTTTCCCTCAGCAGTGTGAACGTACAACGCGAAGCTCGTAGTCAATTCATCGAATTTTACCCCGTGTTAGCGTTGCACGTTGAACCCGCGTTTTTTTTCCTCTGTACTTTTCAATATTTATTGTACCGCTCACTATATGCATATGCGAAAAGACACTGGGCGCGTTTTACTTTTTATGAAGGATTTAGTCCCATGTCGGCATCACTCGTTATCTGGTGCTACGACAGTCGCGTCCATCAAGGAATTTTACGGTGAAGTGCTACAACACACAAGGTACGATTTTTTTTAGTTGTAGCGTCTGTTTATAAGAGATTAGTGAAGTGCCGGCCTCGGATCTTCCGAATTATTTCCAGTTGCACCGATTATGTGTTTCCTCGAGTATTTCTTGATCTCCCCACCGACTTTGCTTTCACGACCAGGGAGAATTGTTCGCATGGGTTCTATCTGAAAAATTGTGTTCTTCTGAAGATCGGGTTTATTCAACCTTCCGACTACCTACTCCCATTGTTTCAAGCGGTCGGCGGTGATTCTGGCAGTCGCGTTCGCCACAGCTTCGTCGAAAACATTCTTTAAAAAAATTCACTAGCCGTTGCAGGACCTTCCAGTTTGATTCCCCCACTCCAGTCCATCTCGAGCCCGCTTGAAGGTCAACCAACGCCCAATCAGACCCCCGGCGTTGTGTACCTACCAAAAAAGGAAAGCCCGTGTTTCCCTTCACCATTGAAAGCAAACACGGTCTCTTTTCGATGCTCGCACGACGGCTCGTTCACCCATCTTCTCTCAGGGTTTCTAGGCCTCAGACATTACACGGCGGACAATGCGTTGTCCTTTGCAGAATGGGCGCTGTTTGTCCTTTGACACGCCTCGCTGATGTCCTTTTACTAACGCCGGCCGCTTTGACCTTTCGGGCTTTGCCGCGACCACGCTGCAGCCTCGCCTTCAGAAAAATAAATTCAGAATTATTAATGTGTAAAAGAATAAAGTAAATGTATAGTTAGCTACGACACTCTAAGTAGCCACAGAAAGTAAATAAACAAAGAATTAAACTAGATTTTCGTCGCAAAACAGTGAAGTAAGAAGAAATATTAGACGTCCTCGTCGTCGTCCTCGTCCATCGTCTCGAGGAAGTTCGCCATGTTGGCGGCCTCGTCCTCGGGGTCTTCGTCGTCTCCATCAGCGTCGGCGTCGCTGTAGTCACCCATATCCTCATCCTGCTCGACCGGGTCATCGAGGAAGTCCGCCACGCTGCCCGCGTCGGACGAGCCTGACTCTTCGTCGCTGTCTTCGCTGCCAACGTCGTCCCCCTCGCCTTCTTCATCGTCTTCACCATCCCCTTCGCTTTCATCATCCGCCTCATCGCCCTCGGCCTCCTCGAAATCGAGGTCGTACTCTTCGAAGACTTTGGCACCATACTTCGCGGTCAGTTCGTTGACGGATAGTTTGTTGTCGCCGCGGCGGGAGAAGTAGTCGGCGATGCCAGGGGGGAAGGCGACGACGAGTTTGGGCGCCAGTTTGGCCCGAGCATGGGCGGGTCGGTCGTTCCACCACGAAGGCGAGTAGTACTGGATGGGCATTCCTTTGGGTATCTAGGGAGATGTGGTTAGGCGATGCGATGAAAACGACGCAAGAACGAACTGACCTCTTTGAATTGAGCGGGGCTACGTTGGCCAAAGGGAGGGACGAGGCGTCGCTCACGGGCCTTGGCTGCGCGCTCCTTTCCTTCGTCCCTGAGGTCTTGCACGATGAGACTGTCCAGCTTGCGGATGATTTGCTCAGCAGCCTCGGACCTCTCCTCCCGCGCAAGGGCCACTGGACGTCCATTGGGATTGTTGTCGGGTTCGGTGTCGGAGGTAGCCTTGGAGTGGAACATGAGGCGGAGTCCCTTGCGAATCTTAGCGGCTTTCATATACGAGTCTCGCACGTCGAAGATCTACGAAAGGTCAGTTGAAGAAAATCGAAACACACGGCTGAAACGTACCCGAATACGAGTTTTGGAGTACCTGTTTCGCGAAGCGGCAACCTCGTTGCCACCCGGCGTCCGTATCTCCTTCTTCCACAGATCGAACTGGTATCGGTGGGTGAAGTGATCATACACCCGGACGAGTAAACCAGAGTCGTGGATGAAGCTGGTGTTCGGACGGAGGAAGTCGTAGTAGGAGCCCGTCACCATGTAGCGGAACGTGTCGATGGCGGCCATGCGCATAACCATGTTGTACATAGAGTAGGCGGTTTGGGTGTAGTCGATCGCCCAAGTGCTGATTCCAAGTTTGGCGAAGTAGGACTTCATGTGGAGAATAGCGCTCTCTTCCAGTTGGCAAAAGGCACGGAGGATCTTGCTCCGGGAGCGAAGAGCGTCCTGCATGGAGATCCCGAGCTTGACGAAAAACATTAATTCCAACTCAAGGACGTGGACAGAATGGACAAACCTTGACCTCGCTGGGGTTGATGATAGCTTGACCGACCTCTCCTAGGCGCTTCAGTTCGGTAACGGTCATGCCATTGAACCTGCGGTTGAAGTGCGCCACATCTTCGGGTGAGGCAGAGGCGGGAGCGCAGCCGGACAGCAAGTTGTTCCCGATAAAGCGTATGTGCGTCTGCAAGCTAGCCTGGGCACGAATATGAGTCAATGGATGTAATATTGGAGGAGATATACGATACCTTCATGCTTCTAGCCTCCGGCGAGATGTCTTCTTTGAACATCTGGTGCTCAGCGGGCTTTCTCGCAGTCTTGCCTGTGGAGCCCGGCGCAGTGGCCTTTGTCGAACCGCGCGCTCCGTTTGTGGACGAGGCTGAGGAAGAAGACTTCTCGGCAGACGCGCGACGGGGGGTGGGGGACGGACGCGGCTGCTGGGGCGATGGAGCAGCTGAGGCTTTAGAACGAGGAGGGTTCGATGGCTGAGCTGGGGGTGGCTTGGGCTGACCACTGGTGCGACGCTTCTGGGACGGAGTAGCCGGCGCCTTGGATGGCGTCTTGAGAGCGCTGAAGACAAGAATGAGAACGAAAGAACGAGAAGAAAAGTCAGGAGCGGAGACATACCTAGTGCTGGTAGGCTTGGCAGCCTTCCCTGCAGTAGCCTTGGTGGCCTTGGGAGTGGCAGGTTCGACGCGGGGCTGCTGGGTGCTGATGCGGCATGATGAGAGAAAGAAGTAAGAAATATGAGCGCTGAGACATACCGCTCACGCTCAAGCCGAGCAATAGTCTCGGACATCTGCCTTGCAGTCGCCGCCGCCTGAGCCTGCGCAGCATCCCGTTGTGCCCTCAAAGCCTGCACGTCGTCGTTGACAGAATCTTCGAACGCTTTCATCTGCTCCTGAACGGTGTTGTTGACGGTGTCGCTGTACTCAAGATTCATGCGGTTGAGCCTTTCGGTGAGCGCGTTATGAGAGGCTAACAAAGCGGCGACATCGATTTGGGGGGGGGCGGGCTGAATTTGGGCGGGGTCAACCCAGCCATCCTGGGGCGCAGCGTCCTGAGGGGCAGCGTCGTTGTAGACTTGCCCCCCGGCTTCGTAGAGCTGCCCGCCGGCGGCGTAGTGCTGTGCAGCGGTGTCGTAGGTCTGCCCAGAGTTGTCGTATGCGGTGGGGTCGTAGTAGGGCTGCCCGGAGTTGTCGTAGGGCTGCGCAGAGGGGTCGTAGTGCTCGTAGGGCTGCCCGGAGGTATCGTAGGTCTGCCCTGAGGCGTCGAGGAGGTTATGCCCGGAGGCGTCGAAGAGGAGGTTGGGGTCCATAATAGAGAGATGTTGTTGGAATAGGTTGTAGCGGTGTACTGTATTCGCAGGTGTGGTTAGTCCTCCTTTTAAAGAATCTGGACAAAGAGGTACCGGTTAAGGACACGTTTGAATTCTTTGTATCGGCGCTTTGTCCTTTGACGAGTCGATCCCCTAGCCGAGATAGGCCTTTGTGCAATGCGGAGGTAGATGGACGCGGTCACGCGTGGATACCAACGCGAAGTTGGCAGCCAAAGGCGCACCAACGCGAAGTTGGCGCAGACCCCGAGCGCGAAGCTCGTGGTCTCTGGTCAAGACGGATTGGTAATTTGTGATGCGCCATCATTCTCACGTCAACTCTCTCGTCCCAAACCTTCATTGGCTTCGCGCCAGTGAACGTCCATTGGCTTCGCGCCAGTGAATCTCCATTGGCTTCGCGCCAGTGATCCTCCGTTTATAACTCTTCTCTCTCCCAACCACTCTATGGACGGAAGATCACAGACCGATGACATTCGAATGGATTTGCTAGAGAACCCACTCACCATGAGGCTAATGGACCCAGGTACGTCTAATACGGAGCTGTAAAGATATTCTAACACGAGATAGATGCCTGGAAAGTCGAGCAAGCCCCTGCAATCGTTGAAGGCGTAGATCTGTTAAAAAATCACCGAGTGCATTCAGACCTTGGCACACTGGACTGCGGCGGAAGGGTCGCTGCACACGTTGTAATGGGAAACACCTCCTACTTTATCACTACCAACACCCAGTATGTTCCCCGTCTGCCTGAGGTCGACCCCAAACAAATTGTAATCCGTCGAGACATGCGATTCGGGCCCGACGATCCCGTCCTGTGGCCGCGCCTCTACAGCGAAAAATTCTGCCATTTGCCGGCCATTCCAAAGGCCCCGACGGATCCCCAGAATCATCTTGCAGTGATGTGGTGGAACCCGACTCCCGACGACTTCGTCTGCCCTGCGTCGGGTATGACCCTGACCCGTGGACTTGGGAGGATTAGGGGAGCCCGGTTCTCAAAGTTCTCCATCCGTACCCACGCGCTCATCAAGGAGTATGAGCAGTATGTGAAGTCGCTCCCCACCGGCACCAAACCTCCGCTACTCATCCCCCAACTCGTTCAGAGACTGCAACTCAGTTTGGAGCGTCTCAGAATGCCGTCGACCTACGTGCGGATGGTAGTTGGTGTAACCACGGTGCAGCGTGAATACCTTGAACTCACGGGGTTGCTGCGATACATGACGAAGTACCGGCCGCGCCTGGATCTCATCGACCCTGCGGACACCACTCAACCTGACGACTGCGTCGGCTGCTTCACCGACGACCCTCGCATTGCCCAGATCCTCTGGAAGGTGTGCCTGCCGTGCTGGTTAATCCGGCCCCTGAAAGCCTTTGCCGACGAATGCATCCTCAAGATGGTCGTGCCCTTTGCGGCAACCGACTTCCTGGAGATGAATCCCGCTGCAGGGTTTGCCCCAGTGCTCGCAACGGACCGACTGGACGATCGCCTGTCCCTCCTGCACCGCTGCACCGAGAATACGCCCTGGTATCGCAATCCATTCGAGGGACATGTCGCCAGTACGGCTGCTGCAGGAGGTTCAGGGGTAGGATTGGCAGGAGGACAATCGGCCAGAGCCCATCCTAGCCGGAACGCGTCCTCGTCCGTGTCCTTGAGGGGGAGGGGGTCTCCGTGTGAGTCGTGCCATTTTCAAGCCGACTCATTAATTAATCGTTTTACAGATGCTGCAGCAAGAACGGAATCCAAAGCGCGAAAAGAAAAAGGGCCGGGCCCAAAGCTGGCCCGCGACAAGTTCTTACCCTTTGATCGCCCAGAAATGCCGACAACAATCTCACTCTGGGCTTCTGCACTTGCCGCAGTCGACAGAAGCCGACCCCCGTCCTGCGGCGCCGACCTACCCCAGCTCTATGTTATGCCAGAGCCCGCCCTGCTGGCTTCTCCAGACGACCCAGCCCGCCGGCGCATGCTCTACCACCACTATAGTCTGCTGCGGGACGCACTCATGTTTCGCCTCGGATATGGCGATGGCGACGAGCCCCATGCGCTGCTGACCACGCAGCAGTGGCGGGACATCGTGCAAGGCAAAATCACCAAACAGGGCAAGGCTGGCAGTCGCGCACAAGCACGCAGCGCAAGCCTGGAAGAACTTTTGCGGCCGGCTTTTAGCGCATGCAGTATGGACGACTTGACGGGTTTTCCAGTTTCGCCGGACTCTGTACCGCCGTTGGACGTGAACAGGACGAAGGAGCTTTTGTGGGAGCTGGCGGAAATCAATTTCCGCTACGAGTTCCTTGCGTTGGACGCGCGCGCTTCTGGGCTGAATCGACCTGACGAGTGTCGGACGTGCTTCGCGAGTCCAAGATTGATAGGGATGGACTTCAACGAAAGTCAGAGAGGTTTTGCAGGCCGGGAAACAGATGAACGCCTCCCCCACTTCCTCTGCATGGCAGGCTTCATGCGCGATTGGTCAGTTCCTTGCGAGCGACCCAAGGAAATCGACAACGCGAAGGGGCGTACACAGTGGTCTGCCGATTCTATCCACGGCTTGGAGAGCGCCGTTACGAAATACTACACTGCAAGCTTTTACGAGCTCTTTGGTCGCGCGGCTGTCGTGCCCATGCGCTTGGACTCCTCTCACACATTCTCCTCGGCGGTGTAAACTGTATTATATTAACGCGATTGTAGACTTGCCTGTGCATGTACATAGATGAATACTACCTACTTGACTTCTATCGTGCCTTTCACTGAGCAAAATCCCTCATATTGCTTTAATAAATGGAGGCGGTACAAGATACCGTCTCAGACCCGCCCGGCCCGTAGTGGCAGTGAGACAATGTTTGTTTAATGTTTGATGTCGCATCATCTTCACTCAGCTCTCACCGTCAACTCCAACTTCGCGTTGGTGTTGCATTGCTCGACTTCGCGTCGGGCGCATTCGCATATTGCAACTCCGTGTTGTATTATACGAAATATATTTTCCAGGATTCAAACTACGCTACCCCCCACATATTCAGCCGACACCTCACGACACCTCCTCCCCATTAATCTCGGCCCCTCTGCAAGCAGTCCACGAAGATGGTGATCGCCTTTTGGATTCCAAACGTCCCCTTCGGCCGCTCCAAGTACGGAACATGGGAGAAGATGTGCTTGGGTTCAATGAGGAGCTGAGGTTGCGGACACGATGGCGCCGTGTACGATACGGAGCATGCAAATTGTTGAAGGGTGTGATAGGGTGTTTTAATGGTATCCGTTGGAGTCAAGGCTGTATGGGGCTGGACGACCAAGAAAGTCCGCTTCTCTCCTTGCAGGACCTGCGCCCATACGGATTGGATGAACCCCATCTCCTTCCGTCCCGTGGAGGGGTGACGGAAGGAAATGGAGCTGTTTCCACGGTGTTTCCCGAAGACGGAGAACGTCCGGGTTTTATGCTCGAATGTGGTGAGTTGTACGCCTCGAATAGGAAGGACGTGTACGCTGACGCCAACGCTATCCACCTGGTCGTCCCTCAGATCTGCCGCGCGGATATACGAAGGGGAATACGTTTGGTTCCAGTAGCGCCAAATCAGCTCGTACGTCGAGCCGTCGATTACGGGTCCAGAACCGTTAAATTCGCTAGGTAAGAGCCGTGGAATGCCCGAGGAGTTCGCGCTGACTGGAGGGGACAGCACCTGCATGGCCTTGACAACAGGCGACTTCGAGTTACCGCTCTTGGCGTTATCGCTAATCGCGGCAAGCAGCCTTCCCCGTCGACATATTTGGCGGAGCATCGTCAGGTCCATTTCCCCTATTTCAGGTAAGTTGGCGATCACAGCGCAATGAACTTCGACTCACACATGTGGTTGTTCGTCTTGATCTTCTGCAGGGCTCCGTTGTGGCTTTCATACAGGTTCTCGCTGAGCATGATAACCGGACCCCACCATTTCATCTGGGCTCCGTTATGCAGGGCGTAGTGGTGGTTGGGACGCGTCGTGAGATGGGGGAAAAGCGACTGGGAGGAGCGAAGATAGCGCCGGTATATCTCGGTGTACCGGTCGGCCTCCGCTGGACTCGCGGTGTAGGAGCAAAGGATGTTTGTCGCCCCAACTAGATCATGAAAATTGAGGAGCAATCTCTCCTCTCTCTTCGACGCTGTATGCCCCCACCAGAGTTCCGGAATGATCAAGGGGAAGAAGACGGAGAACAGTACCAACCAATTATCGGCTTTCAGCTTTCCGTGCGCCTTCTCTCCGAGGTTCACAGGTGGCCGGTCAATCCAAGAGGGAATAACGACGTCAGCAAGCCCCGCATGGATAAATGCCATACAGTCGCTGTCGAAAACTGCCTGTGAGGGCTTCTCGCTGTCGTAGATGGCCTCCTCGTCATCTTCCTCCTCCTCCTCGTCATCCTCGTCCTCGCCCTCGTTCTCCTCGCCCACCTCCCTGTCCTCGGACTCGGGGATGAAAAAGAACGATGTATGGCGGCTGAGGGAGGCTGGGACGTCGTTCTCGAAAAGACTGTCTCGATGGAGATCCTCGAGCTCGGCCGCGACGTCGTCATCTACGTCCATCAGGTCCACATCGGAGTCGGAGGAGGATGCCGCGTCGAACGCGCCAGCGCTGCTCCCCGCCTTCGCGAAGTCGGAGCCAATCCCCCACTTGAGACGGCAGTGGTGCTGCAGAATACCTTCGATCCAGTTGTGCATAGGTCCCAACACCGTGTGCTTCACTGGATCGCGGTATGTCAGGATGTTAAACGGTGAAAAGCGAGTGCCATGCTCCGCGAAAATGGCTTTGCGAGCTGCTTGGGTCTTGGCATTGAGCCAATCGGTAGCCGCGCGGAGGACCTCCCACCCGACCCGTGGCTCAAAGTTTTCGAGATCCAGGCGATCGATGTCGGCGCGCTTGAGTTTGCAATAGGAACAAAAGTTGTGGGACCCGCAACCCGCTGCGCCTAGCGCCTTCTTGAGAGCCAAGAGATCGCCAATCGCAGCAAGGACCGCCACCCGGTAGAAGTCGCCGTCGGGGTGGTTGTATGTCGGCACTTTCTTCCCGGTCCACATCTCCTGAAACTGCTTCACAGGCGGCTCGAGGAGTTCGGCCATCGTCGTGACGGTGGGTTCTTTGGGCGGAGGCGTTATGCCAACGAAGAACGCCATTTCCTGGAGGTGCCACATTTCGTAGGGAAGATTGAGACAGACCGCCATGATAGCTCCGCAGGACGCCGACTTCCCAGCGATTTTGTTCATGAAGGGATTAAACCAGTCGATGTAGAAGCTGAATACAAGATTGTTGGGCTCCGATGTGAAGGTCCCCAGACTCTGCCATGCTGGGCTATCCCAAATGGACGTCATCTTGTCTGGATTCGGTTGGTGGAGATGGGATTTCCGAAGAAGGTCCTCCATCCCAGGCCGGGACAGAAAATGTGCGAGCCAGCTCTCAAAGTTTTGCGAGGAATATAGACGTTGAGGGACAATTTTAGGGCCTGCACGAGTTTGTCGTTCCACCCAGAGAGGAGTGTTGCACGGCCGCGAACGACTGGTCTGTCGAGCAAGGCAAATTTGCGGTAGTTCGTCGAGTGAATACGCTCGAAAACATTTTGGGCAGCAAATCGTCCGTTCGATGACTGGGTCGATCGAGAGGTACTTCACCGCGGTGCGTACATCTTTTGGAATTTTATGTCCGGCGTCTGATGCGGTGGACATAGCGATCATGATACCGAAGACCGCGAGCACCGCGCTGCTGGCCTCTCGGCTGAGACCGCATATAATATGCAGCCAAGACACGAGTGTGCAAGCCACGAAAGTCAGACGACGACGGTGGGTTGCGGGGCCTGAAATAGAGAACAAATCAACACATTGCACTCAAGACAGTCACCGAACTAACTCGTGTCTTCCTCTTCTACGTCTTCATCATCACGCACGACTTCAAGAGTTCTGGGGCGCTTATCCTTCGGCGCTGGTGGTGGTTTCACCGCGTCTGCTTTGTGAGTCTGAATCTGAATGCAAATCGGTATCCCGTTCGCTGAAAGTATGCAGGGTCTTACCGCCGGCAATTGACCAGACGCCACTAGCGTAGCGTCTTCCTTACTGTGGACCCTTAGGGTAGTCTTCGAATACCATACGCCTTTCTTTGTTGACCCATCCTTCGCGATCCAGGTTCGGTTACAACAGTCGTGAGAGCGGCATAAACACAACGCAAAGTTTTTCCTGCCCTGCGGATCCGCGTCCATTTCGATGAATAACGGAGGGCCACTCGGTGTCGGACGTCAAGGACAAGGTGAGGATTGCGCCAGCTTTGTCCTTTGTCAAAGAGATTGATATGATATCAAGATATCAAGATTAGATCCTTGATTCGCGAACCGTCCACCTTGTACTTTAATTCGTCTCGAACGGTCAGTCCATTGCCGTGGGTGTACACCGAGATTCAAACGTTTGAAGCCAGGCGTATCTACAGGGACAACTGCGATAATACAAGTGAGGTACGCTATTTACACGCTGAAATCAGCAAGCTAATCTATCTACAGGTAATACTACAATATGCTACAGGTTTTTTCCAAGAAAGTAAGGAGCGTGTCAACTATTGGTAAGCGTAGCGATGGTCGTCGAGCTCGGTACTGAAGCAAATATCAGCAAGGAAAGAAGAATGCAAGAGAGCACTTACATTACTGGGTGCTCGCCGATAGCAGTGAGGAATTCCGAGATCATTTGTTTTAAGTCCGAGAATGACCCTGCTACTTGCAGGAAACGCCACAGTTCCTTGTGGAAGATCCGGCATCCCGAGCACCGCACGATATTGCGCTCGGCCTCACACAGAAATGCAAGGTGACACAGGCGTTCTGGGAAAGGGATGAGCGCGGGTGGAAATATCGGGGAGACTGCCCACCGATGCGGTACCGCTGCCTCGTTCGAAACGAGAACAGCCAGAGCCGTTTGTGGCCACCGGCGTCGCATTTCGCGTACCCTTGGCGTCGGTGGGAGACGTCCTTCGCGCTTCCGAACTTCACTCGGAGCGAGGGAAGCAACTCGGTGAGGGATACGGTGCCGTCCTTGACGCCGTCGTATTCCTCCTTCTTCACCTCGACGAAGCAGTACACTGCCCCCTCGCTGGGGTCGTGCGCGTACAACCCGGAGTTGGCCAGCTGCAGCGCGATCTGGTCAACAAACGGTTGACGCAGGATGTAGCGCCGAGCGGCGGACCGCGCCATTGGTGGGAGACGGCGGGCGGAGTCGATTCCCAGCGAGTACGCACGGGCCGGGCGCGAGAGATTGGCGATCCGACGAGATCTGCGGAGGGCGGCGGGGTCGGACGCAGCGGAGACGGCGGGGACAGCGCTGTCGGCGGTGAGGACAGCGATAGTGGCGGCTATACGAGAAGATCGGCGGCAGGGAGCGCGGTCGTCGCTGGAAGCGGCAGCGACCCGAACGATTCGGCCGCAGTGAGCAGCGGGGCAGGACGCGGCGGCGGCAATGAGGGCGGCGTGGGTACACCGAGGAGGCTGCCGATGCTGGGATAGGCGGGCAGAGCGAGCGGGCGGCATATTCCAGATAACAAGAGAGGCCCCCCGCTCCCCCGCAGAAGCAACAAGGCTGGGGGTGGAACAAGACCCAGCCACAGATGAGGGGATAGAGGGAGCGGAAGAGGAGGGAAAGAGGAGGGAAGGAGGAAGAGGGAGGTGACTGTCCAAATGTGGACGGTCACATTCGCTCTCAACGCACGAAAGATACGCACAGTGCGTGTGCGACGTCTTCCCTCCCCGCGCCACCAACGTATTCCCCCCCGCGCCGCCAACGTCCTCCCTCAACGTTTTCCCCCGCCCCAACGTCTTCCCCGCGCCCCCGATGTCGTCCCTCCCCCGCGCTCCCAATGTCTTCCCCCCCCGCCCCGCTAACGTCCTCCCTCAACGTTTTCCCTCCGCCCAACGTCTTCCCCGCGCCCCCGATGTCTTCCCTCCCCCGCGCCACCAACGTATTCCCCCCCGCGCCGCCAACGTCCTCCCTCAACGTTTTCCCCCCGCCCCAACGTCTTCCCCGCGCCCCCGATGTCGTCCCTCCCCCGCGCTCCCAACGTCTTCCTCCCCGCCCCGCCAACGTCCTCCCTCAACGTTTTCCCTCCGCCCAACGTCTTCCCCGCGCCCCCGATGTCTTCCCTCCCCCGCGCTCCCAATGTCTTCCCCCCCGCGCCGCCAACGTCCTCCCTCAACGTTTTCCCCCCGCCCCAACGCCTTCCCCGCGCCCCCGATGTCTTCCCTCCCCCGCGCTCCCAACGTCTTCCCCCCCGCGCCGCCAACGTCTCTCCCCAACATTTTCTCCTCGTCCCCGACGTCTTCCCTCTCCCGCGCCCCCCAACGTGTTCCCTCTCCCGCGCCCCCCAACGTGTTCCCTCCCCCGCCCCCAACGTCTTCCGCGCCGCGGCCCCAACGTCTGCAACGCCGCACGTCAAAAACTCATCCTCCCCGCACTCGTTCTCCCGGCCTCGTTCTACTCCACCCCCGCTCGCCTGCTCGCACTCACCTACTCCCCCTCACAGGCTCCCCGCCTCGCCGAACCCTCCGACTTTGAGACGAGCGTGCGCAGTTGTTCCAGGTGGTTTCGTGTCCGGGTCTGTGTGTGGCAGGAAGAGGAGCGGGAGCGGGATCGGAAATGGGGCCGAGTGGGGTTGAGCGGGTCGGGTCATCGGTCCGGCGCCTTTGATCGGCGCGGACTGATGTCTTGTCTTCAACTTTTAAACTTGTTGTTATTCAGTCGTGCACTTAGCTATCTCCCTTAAAACAAGCAAACTATAATTCTCTTTAATTAATACAAAAGGTGGTTTGAATTAAGTCTTAGCGCTGAAGGCGAGGCTGCAGCGTGGTCGCGGCAAAGCCCGAAAGGTCAAAGCGGCCGGCGTTAGTAAAACGACATCAGCGAGGCGTGTCAAAGGACAAACAGCGCCTGTTCTGCAAAGGACAACGCATTGTCCGCCGTGTTACTGCGATGCCACCCACGACGTTCGTTCCACTGGCCGAGTTCAAGCAGCTTTGAAAAATCTCGCCTCGTTTCGTTTTTCTTTCGTGGGGGCGTGGTACGCGGTGCGCGGTGGACTCCCTTCCCAGGTATGCGCTCCTCGGGCGGTTTCCAGCCCAACGGGCTGAGCGCTGCACATCCCTTTGCGGCGATCATGCTTTTGGCAGGCGGTTTGCGGTTGCCGTACGTGGTGGGGGCTGATCGCCCCACAGCCGCATGCCTGTCTTTCCGCGCCCCCGTCATATGCACCACTTACTTCTCTCCCCTCTTGCCCCCTCTTGCCCTCCCTTCAATCAACTCTTCAACTCTTTACTTTATTAACTCATTTTGTTCCTTCCTCGCAGCTCTCCAGCACGAACTCGGACCCCACCGGCCTCGGCAAGTCCCTCGTCGCGCCCAACATCGCGGACTTTGCGTGGACGCCGGAGCACGTGTGGGATATGGGCTTGGTGGATACGTATAATGCGAATTTGGCGTGGTTGGCGGTTGAGAAGTGCGTGGTTTTGTACTCCCCATCCCGCGTCCTTCCCTCCCTCCCTTACCCCTACACAAAACCCTGGGCGGCGATCATGCCTTTGGCATGATCATAAACGTCCTGAAGGCCGCAGGCGTTCTGCGCCCGCGGCGCTACCCCGCCCGTCCAGCGAATGCGGGGATGGTGAGCGGGGGACGGTAGACGTCGTGCTCCATCCCTGCCTCTTCCTCTTCCCTCTATTCACCGTCCGCGTCCTCGTCCTTCTCCACCATCCCCCGTCCTCCCTCCCTACACCTTCCCCCCATCCACCTAAACTCCTCGACGCTAACCCCCCTCTCCCTTTTAGATACCCGCGCGACAACTGCGCCCGGCGCCAACGTCACCGACCCCAATCTGTGCTCTCCTTTTACCTGACGCACGACGCGCACACGGAGCTGCTGGCGCCGTACTTGAACTCGAGCAGAGGAAGGGGAAGCCGTTTTTGATGTTTGAGACTAATACCGTGAGTTGGAGTTTTTTGGTTTTTGCCTTACGGTTTTCTTTGGAGGGGCGGGGTGGGGGAGGGGATGGTGGGCGGCGGGCGGCGGGCGGCGGGAAGCGATCAGCCCGAAGGGATGTGCGCGTCTTTGCGCGCGGCAGGCGTTCTTATGCGCCTGCGGGGATGGTGGGTAGGGGAGGTGGAGGGACGCGGGCATGATCGCTGCACATCCCGAAGTGCGTCTGTGGCGCCGCAGGCATTCGTATGTGCCTGCGAGGGATGCTCGGTGGCAAGGCGGATCATGCATGCTAGTTTCCCCGCCGCCATTTGGACTGATGGCGACTCCGCGCCTCGCATGTCCTCCCCTTCCTTCCTCTCCCCTCCCCCATGAACTCCTCTTTACCCTCATACTCGTAACTGTTCGCGAACGCTCGTTATCCATTTATTTTGCTCGTTATCAATTTTTCAATGAACGCTCGCTAACCCCACCCGCAGGCCTCCTGCAACTGCTTCCTCGGCATCTCCGACTCGTTCACCGCCGTGCTGTGGGGGCTCGACTACGCGCTGCAGATGGCGCACTCGATTTCAGTGGGGCGATGTTCCATCTTGGGGGCAGAATGCTTTTTATAATGTGAGTTTTTCCTTTCGTGTTTTTGAGGGAGGAGAAGTGCGGGTTTTCGCGCCCGGGGGGTGGTGCGAGGACGTGTGGTGGGCGTGGTGCGGGAGGCGCGAGATGGGGAGCACGATGGGGGTGAAGGAGGAGAGCGTGGTTTGAGACGGAGTGCTTTTGTTGAGGGCCGGCGTGCGAGATAACCAGAGGGTGTCGACTGCGCGGGCGCTTCCTCCTTCCTTGTCGCCGGGGGGCACCCTTTGGCTTGCAGGACGCTCGTCGGGTCGTTTTTCTTCCCGTTTTGGTGGTATGCGTTTCCCGAGAGGCGAACGAAGGGTACTGGTGCGGGAGGCGCGAGATGGGGGTCTTGGAGCGATGGCGACGGGACGGATGGGCGGGCTTCCTCGTCGCCTCTTCGTTCATTGCCGGTCGGCGTCCGCGCTCGTTCTTGGCTCGACTTGGCGAGCCCGCACTCGTGCTTTTCTTTTGTTCCTTATTTCACGCGAGCCTGGCTTGACGCCGGACGATCATGCCATCGCGAGGAGGATCTTTCTCGCTGCCATCGAGGTGGTGGTCTTCTGTGCCGCCCTCGTCGTATTTTTTTCTCCCTCATCTTCCTCTCAAGAGGCCGTCCTTCCTGGTGGGCTTGGCGCTAGTTCTTGACGATGGACGAGACGCACTGGCGAGTTCCGCGGCGTCCCGCTTGTCCGTCGACCTTCCATTTGGCGTCTTCGTGTGATGGCAGGACGAGCCGCGTTTCTACGATGAGTTTCTTTATTACGGTCGTTCACGCTCGAGGACGGCGAGTACCATGCTTGCCGCTCGCCGGCGCGTGTTCTAGACCGTGACGTGTGTGTGCGTAGAACGCATCCAGGTTGCAGAGCGCGAGATAGCAGATAGCACCTTCACTTCACGAGCGCAGACAGACAGATAGTACAAGTAAATACGTACATTACTGGTACTTGACGAGCGAGCACATATGGTACTTACTTACTGGATCCCTATAATACCCGGACCGTATTGATATCTATTCTTTTGTACATATCTACGACCTTCTTTCTCCGCTACTGTCATGGCGATCCTTAAAGTGTATGCATGCATGTGTGAACGGTCCGTAGTTTATATTCCTTGTGATAAATGTACTTGATTTACTTGCTTCGTTGACTGCGGTGGCAGTTGGAGATAGGAGAGAGCGAAAAGCGAAAAGAAAGCCTCGGTGACGAATTAGGAAGGTGGATTGCCTGATTTGGTATTTACCATCATTTCGACCTTTGACTGGTATATCCATCTCTGGAACCTGTAAACCCTCTGCCTGATCTTGCGGTTGAACTACAGCGCCATACCTCGTCATAGAAGACTCCCTTAAGGCACTAGCGCACTGGGAATCCGGGATAGCTCTTCTTTCTCCTCTCCTTGTCAACAACCACCTTTACGCGCCCAACGGCAGCCCGGAGTCGGTGTTCTTTCTTCTTCTCTGGCTTGCTTATACAAGGACGGGTCGCCGTCCCTCCTTACGTTCAGCAACCCATCTGCGATACCAAACCCAAACCCTTGGCTTGCTTATACAAAATAGTTTATTGCGTCGCGATCTCTCTTATTTCTTTGCTTACGAAAACACGATACAAAGCACCCAGCACGTAGTTACATACATTCACACCGTAGTGTAGCTCGCCGCGGGGCGCATCGACGGAGCAGCTCCACGCCCCACGAAAGACAAAACCCAGATAAAAAAGGGAAAGACAAAACGAAAGACGAAACGGCAACGGCGACGGCGACGCGTGCAGACCCCGCACTTCCACGCATCACCCCTACGCCCCAACGCCCACGCACGAAAGACGAAACAAGAGAGTAAACGCGCGAGAGAAAAGCGCTGGGCCAGGCCGTGAAGCGAAGATGCAAGCACACAAACACATGGAGGATCATGACATGGGCAGGAAAGACATCATCGTCGCCCGCCAGGCCAGGCGTACTCCACGTATGAATCCGAAATGGCGCCGCAGGCGCACACAGACACACACATCCCTTCGGGATGTGCAGCGCTCAGCCCGCCGCCGCAAGCCGACATCCCACGCAGATGCAGACCCGTACCCGAACGCCAATCGCCCGACGAGTGCATACACGGGAAGGGAGTCCACCGCGCACCACGGCCACGGCCACGCACCACCTACGCACGAAAACGAAACATCCAAACACGCGGGTCGCACTTCACAACCCAAGGCTCGCCTCGCGCCAAAAGGGAGGGAGGGAGGGAGCGGTAGCCCAGCAGGCGCATATAAGGACCGGCGCAGATACACACATGTATCCCGAAGGGATATGGACGACTCGCCCCCACCACGTACGACAACCGCAAGCCGTCAGGCGCCATCCCGCGCAGGCGCATAGAACGCCTGCGGCGCGCACAGAAAGACACATCCCTCCGGGATGTGCAGCCCCCAGCCCACAGGCTTCCCCGGCCATCCCTTTTTAAAAAAAACACCAAAAACCCACCTGCGTCAAAAAATCACTAATTTCCCCCCCATAGCCATACGGCCCATACGTCGCCGGCCTGTGCCCATGTAGGTTGTACATGTCGGGCTCGTTCCTAGCTTGGAGGCCGAGGGGGTAGGGCCCGAGGATGGAGGTGGCGGCGGGGACGATGGCGAGGTCGAAAGGGGTTGTTGTGAACCTGCGAGCGAGAATAAGTATTACAGTAAGGTAAAAGCAATGAAGATGGGAGAGGTAAGAAGGGGCAAGGGGGAGAGGGGCGCAAGGGGAAGGGGAGGTACAAGGTGGGTAAGACGGGGAGGGAAGGGAGAATTGGGGAGGGAAGACGGGGAGGCAAGGCACGACCGCCGACTCGGAGCGCCCCGAAGGGCAGAGCTCGACGGCGGCGGCGAGCACGAAGAACGAAAGCAGGACGAGCAGAGCCCGACGCCCACTCGAAGCCAGAGACACGAAGCCGACTCCAGCCCTGGACCTACTCCAAGCACGAAGCGAAGCTCGAAGGCGGCGACGCCAGACGCGGAGCACAACGAGCCCCAGGAGCACGGCGGGGAGTAAGACAGCGCAGCAAGAGACACGCCGCAGCCTCAAAGCACGAAGCCAGAGACACGCCGCCGACTCGACGACCAGCACTCTAACCCACACACTGGCAAGCCCACCCCACTCCGCACACACCCGCCCCGAAAGGCGAAAGAACTCGACCCACCAAGGAATACCCAAAAACCAATGAACGTTGACCAGCTCCGAGATATTGCGCATCATGTACAAGAGGTCGGGCGTAAAGTCCAGCGGGGGCGTCTGCGTCGTCCCCGTGACGCCCGTAAGGTTCTTGGACAGCACGCGCCCGTTGAGGATCTCGCCCATGGCGACTACACATTACATTAGTAAATCAAATAAAATTGTGAGAAAGTAGGAGACAAACGCACCCAGATGCGCGCTCTCCTGCGAATTGCCGCCCACCCTAACCATCACACTCCCCGCCCTCTGCACAATATTCGCCATCAAATTCAAGAACGGGACCTGCAGCAGCGTCGAGTTCTTCCCCAGCACCTGGTTCGTCACGCTCATCTCGATACTAAATCCCAAAAAAGACCCCTTCTGCTTGACACCGAGCCCGGGGGTGCCAGCATTTTGTAGGTTGATGGGGATGGGATTGGTGAGGACGGTGGGGCTGGGGAGGGGCGGGGGGGAGAGGGTGCCGGGGTTGTAGGCTGCGACGCCGGTGTAGGCAGCGGGGGTACCGGAGACGGCGGGCGCGGTGGTGAAGACGACTTGGGTGGGCGTGTAGACCGTTACGGTCGCATGGGTTAGGGAGAAGAATAGGGTGAGGCCTAGCAAGAGGCGGGAGGGCGGTGAGGGGCCCATCGAGGGAGAGTACAAGGGAATGTGTGGAGTGATGCAAGATCAATGTGTTGCTAATCCCGTTCGGCATGTCGGCGGGGCTACTTTTAGCCCAGCTTGAACGCCGTGTGTGAGTCGGCGTTGACAGGCTGGCTGCAGTCAGCGCCGGTCTCGACGCAGCCAAAATCATCTGTGCGACGTACTGGGCACTATTCATCTGCGAGACGAATATATACTCGACGACAATTGAAATATTGATGCGCCGCCCTCATGTCATCACACGTCGCTGGTGCGCCATCAAGGTACACGGCGCTTGACATCAATTTCGACGTTGTTGGTGCACAGCACGGGGAAATACTACCTATCTGCTCACCTCTCTGTGTATTCTCAAGAGGGCGTTAAAGAACAACGTAGGGTGTTTTGTCGGTGGGAACTTGGGGAATGTGGGAACGGGAACGTAAAGGCGGACCGCTTCTGGAACACCCCTATGTGGTTTCTTTCATATTAACTTGATTAATGTGCTTCCAATATCCACTCCGCCATGTCAAACACCGCAGGCAACCTGCAGGCTGTCATTCTTGTGTGGGAGCGGAGCTATTCCTGTGCGGACACCGCCAATTTATCAAAACCACGACTCGGCCACGAGGACCACACTGCTACAAAAACCCCACTTGTTGCTTGATCCCCTCATCTACCTCCCCCAACCTACCCACCATGCTATTCTGGATTTTTGTCTTCCTCCTCACCAAGCAATCTGGCCTCACACAGGGACACCCAGACCTTCTCTCACGAGCGGCGACTGAAGCCTCGTGTGATTGCACAATCAACAGCTGTCGGACGTTGTTCGACATTGTCTGGGGATGTCTTGCCACAATCTTTGCCTGCACCTGGGTAGCCTTACACCAGAATGTCCCGGACCCCAACTTGGGATGGTTTTCCCTTCTAATGCGGAAGCTACGCATGATGCTGGTGACGATAATTGCTCCGGAAGTGATTGTGGGTTTTGCTGCAAGGCAGTTTGTTTCAGCACGGTGGATCTCAAAAGGTAAGGCTTCCTGCCACTGTGTTATTCCAATACTAATTTACCACAGAATTTGATGTCTCAACAACGCACGGATTCTTTTGCAACATGGGAGGATTTGTGTCTGAAGAAGGTCACCCTGTTTCGAAAATGAAACAATTCCCTGCCTACATGCCAGCCATCCGAAAAATCAAGAGGGCAGATATAGAGGACAAAAGCAAGGGTGATACCCTTTCCAAAGGTGTAGCCATTGCACAGGGCCTGTGGTTTGTGACACAGTGTTTAGCTCGTGTCTCTCAACACCTACCCCTCACCGAACTCGAGGTCGCCACACTAGCCTTTGCTGTTCTCAGTGTTGCTATCCGCCTACTGTGGTTGCACAAACCGCTCGATGTGCAGCAGCCCATTGTTGTTGCTAGATCTGAAGTTGAAATCAATCCACTTCAAGAAGAGGACATCACACCAATGAACAACGGCTCCCTCACTCTCCTGGAAAAGCTGGATGGTGCAATCGACGGGGAATATAAGAAATACTCCCCAATCTCATCCACTTCGGTTCCCTCCTTCTATTCCATTGAAATAGATGTCGAAGACGCCAACGGACTTGTAACCTTTGCAGGGGTCTTTGGTGTTGGCAGCATTTTTGGCAGCATTCATTGTGCAGCATGGAATGCACTCTTTCCATCCATGGCAGAAATGTGGATATGGAGAATAAGCTCTGTGTTCATTGCAGCATATCCGGCCCTCACCATACTTCTTATGATAGCCCTTAATGGATGGGCTCAGAATAACGACATTCCTGGGGCTGTCCTCCTGAGTTTGCTGGTGCTTGGAATTGTGATCTACCCCATCTTCCGACTCTTCCTCATCATCCTATCCTTCACCACCCTGCGATCACTCCCCCCGAGCGCTTTCGTGGATGTCAATTGGAGCAATTACATCCCCCACCTCTAGCTTTACCATAATCTGATCTGTACTATGCATTTCACAATTATATCCCAAATTTGCGACTTCCAGGTAAAAAACAAAACAAATTAGCTTATTAGAATAAGAAGAAAAAAAACTAGAAAGAAACTAAGCCTTAATTAAGCACTGCTAGAAATGAAACTAAAACTGAGCATCTAGATTGAAACCGGAACCGCAACGGCCTTTTTTGATTTATCCACCATCAGCTGAGGTGTCTATAGTCACAGAAAGAAGTCCTCTGTTACATTGTTCAGGTGGGAGATGATCATTACAAACCTTGAGACCACTGGTTCTCTCCCTCCAATTAGCTTCAGAACTCGATCTCCGCTGGTGCGAATGGGAATAGGAATTTAAATGATAATAAAAAGAATTTTGCAGCACTGACCCCAAATCGAATGAGGACCTCCACATAGTCTTATTTTGTGACTTTGAGTGCCTTATTATGGGATTAATGATAATAAAAAGAATGTTTGCTCCACTGACATGACCTGACCCTGAATCGAACGACGACCCCCCACATAAAGTTCCTTTGGTCAAGATGAACACAGGGAAAGTGGGTGTACCGTAGACCTGTAGGCCTTGTACCCATGAGAATTGAAGGCTCATTTTCCTGGTGGACTTCAAGTGAGATTGAAGAACAAAAATAAACACCATCGGATCGGTGTCAGAATCACTCCTAGAATCGGTCTATTTTTACAAGGCACGTATCTTTATCCATGGAAAAAGTCTAGCTTGTGGTTACTGTTTAACTCTCCTCACATCAGGCTTTCTGGGCTCCCGTGCCATCTGTCCTCACACAGGGACATCCCAATCCACTGATTGCGGGAAGTGACAGACTGCAACAGAAGCTTCATTTCATCAACAAATGTCAGCAGCCACGCAGGAAGTTCCACAGCACCTTTTCCTGGCTTCTTTTTTCCGTGTATTTTTACGAGGCCAGAGTTAAATCACACCCTGGATCACAGCTACAAATACTGCAGTGGCCGTTGGCAACGGGCTTCCAGATCTTTGTCCTGGACTTCCCTTAAAGTCTGGCCTGACTCGTAGTCACTTTCCAATCCCTCCACCATGCTCTTCTGGATCTTTGTCTTCCTCCTCACCAGGCAATCAAGCCTCACACAGGGACACCCAAACCTTCTCTCACGAGCGGCGACCGAAGCCTCGTGTGATTGCACCGTCAACAGCTGTCGAACATTGTTTGACATCATTTGGGGATGTCTCGCCACAATCTTTGCCTGCACTTGGGTAGCTTTGCACCAGAATGTCCCGGACCCCAACTTGGGATGGTTTTCGCTCCTGATGCGGAAGCTGCGCATGATGCTCGTGACAATAATTGCTCCAGAGATGGTTGTGGGTTTTGCTGCAAGGCAGCTTGTTTCGGCATGGTGGATCGCAAAAGGCAAGGCTTGCTACCACTGTGTTATTTTGAATACTAATTTACCACAGAATTTGATGTCTCAACAACGCACGGGTTCTTTTGCAACATGGGAGGATTTGTGTCTGAAGAAGGTCACCCAGTTTCAAGCATCAAGCAAGTTCCTGCCTACATTTTAGCCATCCAAAAAATCAAGAAGGCAGATATAGAGGACAAAAGCAAGGGTGATACCCTTTCCAAAGGTGTAGCCATTGCACAAGGCCTGTGGTTTGTGACACAGTGCTTAGCTCGTGTCTCTCAACACCTACCCCTCACTGAACTTGAGGTTTCCACACTAGCCTTTGCTGTTCTCAGTGTTATTATTCGCCTGCTGTGGTTGCACAAACCACTTGATGTGCAGCAGCCCATTGTTGTTGCTAGATCTGAAGTTGAAATGGATCCACTTCAAGAAGAGGACATCACCCCACCGAGCGACAGTGTCACTCTCAGTGACAGGATTAGCGGAATCTCTGGGATTCATGATTACTACCACCCAATCTCATCCACTTCGGTTCCCTCCTTATATTCCATTGAAATAGGTACCAAAAAAACCCGCAAGCTCATAAACGTTGCAGGGGTCTTGGGTGTTGGCAGCATTTTTGGCAGCATTCATTGTGCAACATGGAATGCACTCTTTCCATCCATGGCAGAAATGTGGATATGGAGAATAAGCTCTGTGTGCATTGCAGCAGATCCGGTCCTCATTGCACTTCTTGCGCTAGCAGCTAATGAATGGGCCCCTGATAATGGCACTGCTAAGACTGTCCTCTTGAGTTTTATACTGTTTGGACTTGTGGTCTACCCCATCTGCCGACTCTTCCTCATCATCCTATCCTTCACCACACTACGATCACTCCCCCCGAGCGCTTTCGTGGATGTCAATTGGAGCAATTACATGCCCCACCTCTAGGTTTACCATGATCTGATCTGTACCATGCATTTGACAATTATATCTCAAGTTTCTGACTTCCACGTAAAAAAACAAAACAAATTAGCTTATTCGAATAAGAAAAAAAACCAGAAAGAAACTAAGACTTAATTAAGCACTGCTAGAAATGAAATGAAACTAACCATCTAGATTACCGGAACCGCAACGGCCTTTTATTTATTTATCCACCATCAGCTGAGGTGTCCATAGTCACAGAAAGAAGTCCTCTGTTACGGTGTTCAGGTGGGAGATGATCATGACAAACCTTGAGACCACTGGCTCTCACTCTAACGGCTTCAGAACCTGATCTCTGTCCTGGCACGAGTGGAAATGGGAATTTAAATCACTGTGTTAAGTCGATTAGACAGGGTGGGTCCAGGTCAGTTGACGACACCTTGGCAGACCTAGTTAGAAGTCAGAAGGACATTACCTCGAATGAATTGAGCAAATATGTGTATATGTAACGTTGACTGAGCTAGTTTCTGGTCAGCCGAGCGTGGCATGTTCGCGTTAGGCACCTGAGGACCTCCTAACCTGAGTCTAGACCACTTTGTTTTGTCCCCCGCCATCGATTCAGGTGAGTGATAGGACATATAAGCCACCACTTGTACGATTTTTCAATCTAGATTGCACCGATTATTTGCCTTCCTGCACTGCACATCCAAATAACGGACCCATCGAGGGCCTCGCCACTTCTACCCTATAAACCGACGGGTTGAAGCCCTAGAGGCATTCTCTCCAAGCAGGGGTTCACCCGGGTGTTGGTTGAACTTGATATTATAGTCGCACTGACTGTAACTCAAAATACATCCCTACACCTTTCATAGTGGTCATCAAGTCCCAGTTAATGTCAGGAATGTATTCTCTAACTTTCGAGCACCTCGAGACTCGAGCGACTCAACCAGACTGTAGGTTTACGCTCAATGATTTTGATTACTTACGGTCCATCACAAGTTTCCCGCGGTTCAACTTCTCATCTTAGGTTATTTTCAATCAGTTCGGCTCTTTACCTAAAACGATAAACTACCCGTGGAGTCAGTTACCCAGCTTTGTCCAGGAGGTGATCCTCAACTTCAAGGCTATATCACATGAATTCGAGGATGGGGTGCACACCTCTTATTGTGTCATGCCGTAATCGAAGTACTGTCGTAGGAAATGAACGGGTTTCTGGTCCGGGACGTCAGGGGACGCGTCTCCCGCCGTGCGCCCGTCGGCGAGGCCGGTAGACCTCTCCCAGACGTTGCTGGCCAGTATGTAAAGTCCTGGTCTGCCGATGAAGCCGAGCGAATATTATTCTGTTGAACGTCTGATCATGAGATGATTTAGGCGGCCCCAGTGTTCGCCCAAGGGTCCAAGGCCTTGAGACCCCAAGGCCTTGACTAGGCCTTGGCCAAGGCCTTGGAAAGATTTTGCCCCAGGTTCACCCCTTGGTTAAGGCCTTGGACTATCACATTTTATATTGCCATGGAATTGTGAAGTTGCATTTTTTCCTTCCCCAACTGCGCCAGTGGGCTTTTTTCGTTGTGGAAACAGGAAAAAATGAATTGATGAGATTGTCCTGAGATGAAGTGTTAATGAAAGCACTGGGCCCGTAGATGAGAAGCGTGAGATGGAGTCGCTCATACACATAGTTGCGGATGTGCGTCCTCCCGATAGCGAGATTGAAAATAATATGAATATTTCCAACAGTTTATCTCGTTGGTACACCCAAGGTGCATGGGAAAAAATCAGCCAAGGCCTTGGAAGTGCCCTTGTATCCGGCAGACCCGACCCCAAGGCCTTGAGGACGATCACTGGAGGCCCGGTCACAAACTATTTTAACCTTTCGCGCGTACCTGGGAGCTCATAGACCGGTGCAAGACCATAACTCTATTAATTACCTCTGATTTAAGCTTTACCCTGCAATGATCTCTCCCTAAACATTCATTTTTCTTCAACGGTTTCGGTCGGAGACTCGGACTCGGAACGGTTTCGGCCAAGTCGGACAGTTGAAATTGAACTGTTGAACCCTTCCACCGGATTCAAACTCTTTGGTCTGCTCAATGGTGCGTTGCTCAACCCTAGTACCGATATTTTCAGGTCTACATACAATAATAGAATCAATCACCGCGGCTGAGTTGGAGACAATAACTCACCGGACGAGGATTTATTGAGGATTCAGGATGAAGTGATCCCATTTCGATGTATTCTAACTTCGGGGACCGAGTTCAATTAATCTCGGAAGAGGGGCGAGTGGACCGCAGTTTACGTTGGCAAACCAGCCTCGAGTTTACCGATGGGGGGAATGAAACTGGAATAAATTAAATCCATCGTCGGTCAATCCACATTCAGAAAGACGCGAATGAATGAAGATTGCACTGCCTGGGTAGTTGAAGGGTGAATATTGCGGCGGTCCAGACGGAAATCTACGGAGGAGGCGGATGGACACAAGAGAGTAGCCAATGGAGTCTGGACAATGTGGGAGATTCAGTCTGCGCAATTGTAGGATACAAGTTATAACTGATGAGAACTAATTAGTTCAAGAAACTATCTGAGGCCTGGGATTAAGTACTTCGCTTGATGGTCAAATAGGACCCGATGATGGCTTGGACGCATCGTAGAACGAGTTATACATCGTACACTTGGCCCATTTGGTCTGAAATGAAATCTAACTTCCTACGCGGTAGAAAGTGGTACCAGAATCTGAGAAGCGCAGTAAAAACTATTTGCCCTGAGGTCAGAAGATGTTAGTGTAAATGGCGGGGCGGTCAGAGGTTGGAAGGAGCGCACCCACATTGATTTATATGTCCTCTAGTAGTACTATCGACTCGGAGAATCAAGGCCATCTATTCAGCATTCCACGCTCTGAACGGGAGGAATTTAAGGTTGGGGTTAAAATTGAAGGCAATAAGAAAATGTATAAGACCCAATGCATATCCATTGGTGTTTTTCATCGAAATCTTCAACAAAGTACCATAACTTCGCCGCGTAGAGAGTGCAAGAGCAAGATACTGAAAGATGGTATTCATATCAGTCAGCGAAGGAGCCATTCGAAAGAGAAAACTTACCAGGAATCCCTGAAAGCGGGATTCCTTGATGTACAATCGGCAGTATCGGGGATGCAGAGCCTTGGCACCTGCAACCGGAGGGACATATCCCACTGAGAACAATATCGAAGAACGGAGGGAGGGGAAAAAATTCCAACAGAGGGTGTCCTGACAACCGCGCAATCGATGGGGATAAAACTTATACCTAAAAACTTAAACTTGAACCGTGGGAATGCATTTTGCACAAAAGCGGGTAGTGCAAATCTCAATCCCGGAGCTTCTTGATTCTGGCCTGAGATAATTCGCAGGAACTGTGAAGACACACGATCATGGGCACTGAGAGCCTTGAAGGCTTGGACGGTGTGTGGTGTTGTAAAGGATCATTCTCTCGCGAACATGCTACTGAGTTCACTCTACCTGGAAGGGGGTCCTTGATTATGGACTGTCAGGAAGTGCTTATTCTCCAGGAACCTTTCTGGTGTTTGATGGTGTACGGCGTACGGATCCTTAACAGATTAGATGTCCACATAATTCTGCGATGTCATGAAGGGGAATTTTCATTCAATTGAATTCATTTGTTCTACGTCCATTTGCTGTGAACTCACCTTCGCAGGAAGCGGGAATTTATACCGCTAGAGTCGCGCAGCATTATTGAGAACGGAAGAGCATACTGTGGGCGGGGCGGCGGTCTACTGGCGGTGGAACTGGAAGTCAGTGTTGGTATAGGACGGTGGAACGAAGGTGAGATGGGGATTAAGCCACGGATTAAGCATCTCTTGCAATATTATGAACTCATATTTCGACTGACACACACACACGACTTAACATACTGTTCGACGTTGACGGGGTCAGCAGACATGTAAAATTTGATTACAATTCGTTGTCCAAACCTTCACCTCTGTATATGCGATGAAAAATTTTCAAGGTTAGAATGCATTATCAAGTCACGGGTGCACGGAGCCCTTCAGGTGTGTATCTACCAATAGTTGGGTTGATGTATTTCATTAGTTTGAATGTGAGGGAGACATCATAATGTGCCCCGACTTCTTGTGCGCATCGTTCTGAAAATATTCAATGTGAGGTAGATGGCATCCGAGGGAATTTACCTTCGAAAGGGGAATCAGAGTGATGCAGCCAGCTTCATCGAAGGAATTGACGATTACTCGAGGGCACGGACTGAGAAAGAGCACAGAGAGACATTGCACGCATAATTTAGCGCTAGCTAGCATGGATTTTAAACACGGAATAAAAGTTACCACATGAGTTTGGAAACCAGACCTGCAATTTGCTGTAAAGAGGACCTGAAAAGGGTGATTGTATTGGCGGAATTAGTAGAAACGGAAATGACATCGAACGATTTGTATATTAGCGAAAGGGCTTGCCTGTCAGTTTAAGGCCTCGGCGACATACATATCACCCTCGATCCCTTTGATTCCTCGGGAAATGCGCGAGATTGAGCCAGCCTGGATAGCTCCCGTGTATGGGAGCAATTTTTTACCGTGTAACACATACCATTCATGACTTCAAAGTTGCCATCGGGAGTTTGACTCAGGAGGTCAAACTCCTGATGTCAAGGTATTAAGGTAAAGCTATGTTGAAGTAAGTGTAAAGAAGAATAACTTGCGTGCTTCTATGTGTTATCTGGCATCAAAGAGAAACTGTCTGTGGGAGAGACAAGGAAGAGGTCAACCCTAAAATAATACACGGCAGGATTCATTACATCAATTCGAATCCGAGCCAACGGCATCTGTTTCTGAACTCCGCTCGGCGTTCAGTGCCGCACGTCGGAACTTTAATTCTGAGACGTAAAGGAACAAGCCAGGAACGGCGGCAGGGTGCACGTCCGGCCGTCTGCCGGCGTGCCGGCTTCGCGCGTCATTCCGCCGTGCTTCCTGCTGTTATGCCGGCATGACACAATAAGAGGTGTGCACCCTCTTCTCCATGAATTCCCCGAGAATGGAGTACAGTACACGCTCCTTCGAGTCATTTTATTATCCACCGTAATGTTACGTATACATGTACTTCCTTCTTCCCCCTGAAAGATTCTGATTTTGACACCAGCCGGCTGACTTCCTTAAGCTGATTGCCCTAGGTAAGCTTCACTTTGTTTGCTACGATTCATTGAATTTTATTCTGGTATTTCCACTTAGGCAAGACTCACCTGGCCTCCGTGAAAGCTTGAAAGGTTCTCTCAACAGTCAATCAGTATTTCGCTCGTTCTGTTGTTGCATCCATCAAACTTTCAAGTCTGGGTCTGGGCTTCTCGGAGAGGGGTTGAATCCCGAAGTTTTCGTCGTATTTTAACTCGAGGTTTTCTGTCTCGAGCTGATCCACGAAGCTGCCGTTGAAGTGAATTCAAGTAGATTTAGAAATTAGGTCAACTTTCACTCGAATGAACGAGAATCAAAAGCGTACTGACATGATTGATCACAATGCCAGCGTTTGAAGTCCTGGCCGGTCTGTGAAAAATAGGTTCTGATTGATGTTTGAACGTCACCGGAATATGCCGCAATCCCAAACATCACGGCGCGTCGAATTGAACGCAGCGCAAACATTGCTGAACGGGTATCATATTGAGACTCTGCTGAGTTGAGTGTCATTGGTCAGTAATCTGGGGCGCTCGGCAGGTTGCCGTGCATCGAGAACCTGCATATCAAATCGAAGTTAGATCATGGACCAAACTCTGAATCCTCGGCCAGTAAAATGAAGGCGAAGAACAAATGGCGAAAGGTACTTGGGAAAATCTGTGAACGAGCACGCACTCAAATGAACACGAAAGAAAAACCCAAAGACCAATGAAGCCCGCGGAACTTCGATAACAACGGAATATATGGAGCTGAACATACCCGCCGCGCTTCGTACCCGGTGTCATTTGAACGGCGACCGTCCAAGTAGGATACGCGTTGAGCTTGTTAATCGGCGGGTTATTTTGTGTTGAGGAGGAAACAGAACACCAAAAAGTGACCAAAGATTGGCGTACACCGCCGGCCGAAGAAGTACCCGTTCAACTGCGTCGGTGAGCACTGAGTGCTGCTACCATTCCACTGCCACTGGTTCTAGCCAGCCTCGGTCCACCACTGGCGGCTGACGACCAAGTTGCGCGTGGGGTTTCGCGGGCCTGCGAGACCGTTACCCGTTTTTTGGAAGGGGAGGGATTGAATTCGAACATGACAGTGGAAGTGAAGGAGCGCCCGGTCACAACCGGTCCAAACACGAACACACGCGCCAAATTGTGCGTGATGTGGTGAATTCACGCGACCTGGGTCAATATTGGACGCGTTTAGATCGTTTCAGTTCTGTCTCTATTGGTCCTCACATTTTTCTACGTCGAAGTATGTGAGATTCACGTTCGTTAAGGTGAACTAATTCGCACAAATTTACGAGCAAATTGAGTCCAAAAAGGGATGGAAATCATAGTTAAGTTTGGTACTGCCATGTCATATATTCAACTGCCGAAAAGATAGGACGCCTTCACACCCTCCCGCATCGGAGCGCGATGAGCGGTGGGCACTTTTTAGATCGAATCAGGCCGGCAGAGGTGTGATTCTTTGTATCATAGATTGTTTATACAAAGACAGAGAGTTGGCGGCAGCTGGGGTCGAGACAACTTCGAGCTATCACAGGCTGATTGCAGCCCGCCGCCTCCCCCGCACACCACCCGCGCGGCTCTTCAATGGCAACGGCAACACGCAGACGCAGACCGCGCCCACGCCCACGCACGAAACGAAAGACGAAAGACCGAACGCGCGAGAAAAGAGCGCTGGACAAAGGCGCGAAGCGAAGACGCAAGCGTGCAGACATCATGACATTGGCAGGAAAGACATGATCGTCGCCCGCCAGGCCAGGCGTACTCCACGTATGAATCCGAAATGGCGCCGCAGGCGCGCACAGATAGACACATGTGCAGCGCTCAGCCCGTTGGGCTGATCGCCGCCCGCCGCCTCCCCAGCCACCATCCCCGGGAGGACGCGCAGCTCCCTACGAAACGACGAAAACCGTACGCTCAGCTCGCCGCCTGCGTCGAGGAGCAGATCCACGCCCCACGCCCACGCCTACGCACCACGCCCACGCCCACGCACGAACGATGCAGCGCACGAAAACCGAAACGGGCGAGAGAGAGAGAAAAGAGCGGTGGACAAGGCCGCGCGCGAAGCGAAGACGCAAGCGCACACGAACGCTTGCGGCGCGTTCGGGATGTGGAGGGTGGCCGATCGTGCCTTTGGCCTGATCGCAGCCCGCCGCCTCCCCTACCCACCATCCCCGAGAAGACAAGTGCGCGCACAGACGCACATGTGAGGTGGACGATCATGCCTCTGCGCTTCCCACCACCTCCCCCATCCACCGTCCCCCGCAGGCCGCAATCCCGCGCAGGCGCATAGAACGCCTGCAGTGCGCACAGACACGCACATACACATCCGAAAGGATGCGCAGCGCTCACACCCCCGCCTCCCCACATGGAAAAAACCCCTTCACAATTAAAAGAAGACAAACCTGCGTCAAAAAATCACTATTCTCCCCCCATAATCATACGGCCCATACGTCGCCGGCCTGTGCCCATGCAAATTACACATGTCCGGCTCGTTGCCGGCCTGGAGGCCGAGGAGGTAGGGCCCGAGGATGGAGGTGGCGGCGGGGACGATGGCGAGGTCGAAGGGGGTTGTTGTGAACCTGCGACGAAGCACAAAGCAATAAGTATTTGAGAGGCAAGATGGGGAAGGGGGGGTGGGGAGGGGGAGAGGGCAAGGGCAAGTGAAGGAGTGGGGGAAGACGAGGCGTGGGAGAGGCAGGGTAAGTGGGAGGGTGCGAGGACGCACGACGCCAGAGACACGCCGCAGTCGACTCGCGGCACGATGACGACCAGCAACCAGCAGGCTCCAAGCCAGCCGAGGCCTCGTCTCGCCCTGCCCTGTCAAGCATAAGACCGCCACCCACCAAGGAATACCAAAAACCAATGCACGTTGACCAGCTCCGAGATTAGTGATGTTCAGGGCCCGGCTTCAAGCCCGAAGCCCGCCAGGCCAGGCCCGTTCAAGCCCAAGCCCGGCCGGGCCCAGAGGCGGGCCTGAGCGGGCCTCGGGCTTGGGCTTCAGATTTTTCAAGCCCAAGCCCAGGGCTCAAGCCCGGGCCTCGGTATCACCTAGAAAGGTGATCTTCCCTTGAGTTCAGAGACCGAAATTTGTTCGATTGAGGGCCAACTCTTTACAAGTCAACCAAAAAATGCATTTGGGGTCGAAATCTGCGTTAGAAATGGGTGAAAAGTTCGGTGGAAACCCCAAATCAGAATGACCGAAAAGGGAAACGTGGTTGAAATGGCTGAAAACGTCGTGAGCAGGTATGTAAATGTGCTTTAGAGTGTTAAATTAGTGTAACCTGCCACATAGTCTGAAAAATCATTAGCCTCCACAACTCTTTCACTCCCCTTCTCAAGCCCGGGCCTGAGCCCGGGCTTCGGGCTTGGCTTGGGCCTGAGCGGGCTTGGGCTTGGGCTTGAGAAATCTCAGGCCCAGGCCCACTCAAGCCGGGCCCAAGCCCGGGCTTCCAGGCCGAGCCGGGCCCGGAACATCACTATCCGAGATGTTGCGCATCATGTACAGCAGGTCGGGCGTAAAGTCGAGCGGGGGGGTCTGCGTCGTGCCCGTAACGCCCGTCAGGTTCTTTGACACACGCGCCCGTTGAGGATCTCGCCCATCGCGACTGCACGTTACAGTAGTCAATAAATTTTATGAAGTGGGGAGGTAAAAGACCCACCCATATGCGCGCTCTCCTGCGAATTCCCGCCCACCCTAACCATAACGCTCCCCGCCCTCTGCACGATATTCGCCATCAAATTTAGGAACGGCACCTGCAGCAGCGTCGAGTTCTTCCCCAGGACCTGGTTCGTCACGCTCATCTCAATACTAAATCCCAAAAACGACCCCTTCTGCTTCACACCGAGGCCGGGTGTGCCGCTGTGGAGGAGGTTGATGGGGATGGGATTGGTGAGGACGGTGGGGCTGGGGAGGGGCGGGGGGGAGAGGGTGCCGGGGTTGTAGGCTGCAACGCCGGTGTAGGCGGCGGGAGTGCCGGAGACGGCGGGCGCGGTGGTGAAGGCGACTTGGGTTGGCGTGTAGACCGTTACGGTGGCATGGGTTAGGGTGAGGAATAGAGTGAGGCCTAGCAAGAGGCGGGCGGGCGGTGAGGGGCCCATCGAGGGAGAGTACAAGGGAAACAAGACAATTCCTCCGCTTCGCTCCGGCAGACAGTATGAGGTGTTGTTCGAAGGCGCGCCGTAACTGATGTTGAGTACATATTCATTCGAAGACCATCGCAATCCAGCGAGGCGTGGGTGGCACAAATAAAAGAAATAAGATTTAATTTAGTCCGGCGCTAAATGAGACATATGAAACCTGGTTTCGAACCACTCTATTTTGGCTAGGAGATCTAGTGAAGTGAAGCTTCCCTAAGGTCCATTTGAATTCACGAATAGGCGCTGTGCGTGGTTCTCTCGGCCGTGGGAAATTGAATTATTTGAGATTGGCACGTCCGGGAATGATTCAACGAGCCGTTGAACCAAGCGGCAACTTGAATAGTGCTTCAATGGTCCAGGTTGTGAACAAATCGTGAAATCCAGGGAGACAGAGGGCGGAAGAACTCGGTTGAGCACAGTGATTCATTGCATTTCCCGGATTCAACCGCCGCATTGGATAGAATTCGGAGAACTTGTAATATCGGAAGAGCGACATTCGATTCAACGCAGCGAGACCCTGGCCAGCAGAACGTCCAAGCAGCGAGCCCCGAGAGAAGCGGTGTTTGAGCCAAGGTTTGAGCAATTTTGTGGTTCAGGAATTTGATCCACTCCGGGGGAGCGACCATCCTGGTTTGAGGAACGCGTGGACGGAGGGGAGGGAATCGCAGAAAGATGGGGGGAAATGACACGATGAGTCAATCGAACTGGTCGTTTATATCCTTTCACTGCAGGCGGTGCGGTAAAGATCTCGCAGTTGAACAGCCCGAGTTGCGCGATTCACAATAAAACAGCTTTGAACTGAGCTGAGGTGCACATTTGACCTGTGCCATCCTTAAGACTCTGGGCATCGTGCGAGGGAAATGGGTTGAATGGAGAATCGGGTTGAATTGCGCACAGCGGCAGGGAGCATCTCGTTGAGGAATTTAATTCATTTTAGAGCTGCGCCGTCAGAGTAATTCGGGACCTGTGAGAGAAATTCACTTTCAATACATCCTTGTGCTCGGTTGGGGCCTGTTGGCGCACTGGTTTCTTGATGAATTTTGGAACTGCGGGGAAGGAGCGACGTCCAAGATGCAGCCGGAGAGCAGAGGCAGAGGGAAGGGGATAACCTGCATGGGGATAGAACCAAAGTCAACCAAACGAACGCGAGGCATCTCGTTAAAGAACGGTTAATGTGTGGAGTGATGCAAGATCAATGTGTTGCTAATCCCGATCGGCATCTCGGCAAAGTCTACTTTTAGGATGCCATGTGCGTCCTGCAGACAGCCGTCTCGACGCCGTATCCAAAAGCCGAAATTATCTCTGCGACGTGTAACTGGCAACGTCGAGGGAGATATATTGTATCCCGACGGCGCTCAGTGGCTGCGTCGTGCCCACGGGAAACTCCGAAAGGCCAAAGCGGCCGGAGTTAACAAAAGGACGTGGTCAAGGCGTGCTCAAGGACGCGCTGGCCCAAATTGGAAAAGGACAAGCGGTTGTCCGCCGTGTCATCCCACTGGGCAAACTGCAGGCTGTTATTCTTGTGTGGGAGCGGAGCTATTCCTGTGTGAGAGCTGTGCTCTTCGTGTTTTAAAGTATATATCCTCAAGCTTTGCTATACCTCTCATTAGGATCTCATTCGCTGCATCCCTCCTACCGCCATGGTGACATCCACTGCGTTCCGAGTGGCCGACCTCTCGTGCTGACTCGGAGCACCAACCCTAATTTCGACACTTGTTCCAAATCCGGACTTGATGCTTGTACCCTTGACGCCCTCTCCCTGGAACTTCTTTTCGTTTTTTTTTCGGGTTATTTTTACGAGGGGCGTTGAAGAACAACATGGATCAGTACCGCATTGTAGTTGGCAGCAATTATGCAGATCTTTGTCCTTCCATGGAGAAAGTCTGGGTTACTGTGGTTTAATTTATACTTTTCTAGTGCCTCACACACAGACATCCCGATCGACTAATCGCGCTTCGCGCGAGAAACAGCGACAGAAACCTCGTTTCATCGACAGATGTCGGCAGCCGCGCCGATCGGGAAGTGTTCACAGCGGCTGTCCTGGCTTCTGTTTCCGTCTATTTCCAGGATGCGGGCGTCAAACAACAAGGTCAATCACAGTTACAAATACTGTAGTGGCGTTGGCAACGGGCTCAAAGGTCTTTGTCCAAGATGGGCTTGAAGGTCTTTGTCCTGGACGGGCTTGAAGGTCTTTGTCCCCAATTTGTCCCAGTCCAGGACAAAGACCTTCAAGCCCGTCTCCATTCTTAAAGTCTGGCCGCACTCGCGGTCACTTTCCAGATCCCCCCACCATGCTCTTCTGGATTTTCATCTTCCTCCTCGCCAGGCAATCAAGCCTCACACAGGGACACCCAGACCTTCTCGTACGCGCGCCGGAGACGTCGTGTGATTGCACAATCAACAGCTGTCGGACGTTGTTTGACATCATCTGGGGATGTCTCGCCACAATGTTTGCCTGCACTTGGGTAGCGTTGCACCAGAATGTCCCGGACCCCGACTTGGGGCACTTTGCCCTTCTGATGCGGAAGCTACGCATGATGCTGGTGACGATCATTGCTCCGGAAGTGATTGTGGGTTTTGCTGCAAGACAGCTTGTTTCGGCACGATGGATTGCAAAAGGCAAGGTTCACCACCACTGTGTAATATCCAATACTAACTTACCACAGAATTCAATGTCTCAACAACGCACGGATTCTTTTGCAACATGGGAGGATTCGTATCTGAAGAAGGTCACCCAGTTGCAAGAGTCAAACAACTTCCTGCCTACATTTCAGCCATTCAAAAAATCAAGAAGGCAGATATAGAGGACAAGAGCAAGGGCGATACCCTTTCCAAAGGTGTAGCTATCGCACAAGGCCTGTGGTTTGTGACACAGTGTTTAGCCCGTGCCTCTCAACACCTACCCCTCACCGAACTCGAGGTTGTCACACTAGCTTTTGCTGTTCTCAGTGTTGTCATCCGCCTGCTGTGGTTGCACAAACCGCTCGATGTGCAGCAGCCCATCATTGTTGGCAGATCTGAAGTTGACATTGATCCACTTCAAGAAGAGGACATCACACCAATGAACACCGGCTTCCTAAAAAAGCTGGTCTCAGCAATCATCGGGGGATATAACTACCTCCCAATCTCATCCACTTCGGTTCCCTCCTTCTATTTAATTGAAATAGGTACCAAAGACAACCAGCAGCTCGTAGACTTTGCAGGGGTCTGTGGTGTTGGCAGCATTTTTGGCAGCATTCATTGTGCAGCATGGAATGCACTCTTTCCATCCATGGCAGAAATGTGGATATGGAGAATAAGCTCTGTGTTCATTGCAGCATATCCGGTCTTCACATTTCTTACAGCAGCAATTGGTGCATGGACCGAGGACGACATTGCTGAGACTGTCTTCATAACTTTTATAGTGGCTGGAGCTGTGATCTACCCCCTCTGCCGATTCTTCCTCATCATCCTATCCTTCACCACACTACGATCACTCCCCCCGAGCGCTTTTGTGGACGTCAATTGGAGCAATTACATCCCCCACCTTTAGCTTTACCATGATCTGATCTGTACTATGCATTTGACAATCATATCCCAAGTTTCTGACTTCCACGTAAAAAAACAAAACAAATTAGCTTATTCGAATAAAATGAAAACCAGAAAGAACTAACCCTTAATTAAGCACGACTAGAAATAAAACTAAAACTAACCATCTAGATTACCGGAACCGCAAAGCCATTTTTATTATTTCTTCACCATCAGCTGAGGTGTCCATAGTCACAGAAAGAAGTCCTCTGTTACAGTGTTCAGGTGGGAGATGATTATGACAAATTTTGAGACCACTGGTTCTCTCCCTCCAATCACCTTCAGAACCCAATCTCCGCTGGTGCGAATGGGAATGGGAATTTTAAATGATAAGAAAAAGAATTTTGCAGCTTCTGGCCCCGAATCAAACGAAGACCTCCAGATAATTTCCTCTTTCAAAATCAAGCTAGGGAAAGTGAATGTGCACCATGCATCTACAGGCCTTGTACCCATAGGCTCGGACTTTGGTGCCTTCAAGCCCAAATAGGAATTTAAATGATAATAAAAAGAATTTTGCTGCACATAACTCCATGATCTAACCCCGAATCGAATGAGGACCCTCGCATAATTTTCTTGAAGAGTCAACCCAAAGAAAGTGAGTGTAGAATTTTGCTGCACCTACATGACCTGACCCCGAATTGAACGGGGACCTCCCGCAACACTTCTTGAAGATCATCATCCAAGGAAAGTGGGTGTACCATGCACCTCAAGTCTGATACCCATGAGAGTTGAACACTCATTTTAGTGTGGCTTTGAGTGCCTTCCAGTGGAGATGGGATTAATGATAATAAAAAGAATTGGTGGCTCCATTCCATGACCTGACCCCAAATCCAACAAGGACCTCCCACATAATTTTCTCAAAGTGTCGTCCAGGTAAAGTGGGTGTGCGCCATACACCTCCAGGTCTGATATCCCTAAGATTTGAAGGCTCATTTTATGGGTGGACTTCAAACGAGGACCTCCACATGGTTTCATTTCCCTGAATCCAAGAGATAAAGTAAAATGAGTGTACCATGTACCTTAGGTCTGATTGATACCTGGCATGACAATCGGAACCACATCTAGGGAGGACTTTTGTGTAGGTGTAAAAAGAAAAAGAATAATCTCAAACCCCACATATAACCGGACTCGAATCAAGCGGGTCCACCTACTTGAATTTATTTCCAACACAACGGAAGGCCCTCAAATAAAGTGGGTGTGCACAACACACCTCCAGGCCTTGTACCCAGGAGATTTGAATTCTTGAGTGCGTTGTTAAATAATAAAAACAATTGTGTTGCACCTTTATGACCCAACCCCGAATGGAACGAGTTTGACCTCCACATAGTCTTCTTGCAACCTCATCCAAGTAAAGGGGGTCTGCACCATGCACCTCCAGGTCTTGTACCCACCTCATTTTAGACTTTGGTGCCTTCACGCCGAAATGGAATTCAGAATGATATGCAACCCCATAAAATTCCTTTGGTCAAGATCAACACAGGGAAAGTGGGTGTACTGTAGACCTGCAGGCCTTCTACTCATAGGCTCTCATTTTATGTGATTTTTAATGCCTTCACATCTCATGGGAATGATAATAAAAAGAGTTTTCCTGCGCCTCCATGACCTGACCCCAAATCAAAGGAGGAATTCCTTCGGTCGAGTGTACACAAGTAAAGTGTGTGTGTTCCATACACCTGCAGGCCTTACACCCATAAGAATTGAAGAGGACTTTGAGTGCCTTCGAGCCGAAATGGGATTAATGATAATAAAAAGGATTGTGCTGCGACTACATCACCTGACCCCGAATCGAACAAGGACCTAGGCCTCCCACAGAATTTTCTCAAAGAGTTGTCGTCCAAGTAAAGTGGGTGTGCACTATGCACCTCTAGGTCTGATATCAATGAAATTGAGTCAGAATGATATGGAATAAGAAGAATCACGTTGGGCTATCCATGACCTGACCCCGAATTGAACGAGGACCCCATATAAAATTCCTTCAGTCAAATGGACACAAGTAAAGTAGGTGGGTGTGCACACCTGCAGGCCTTGTACCCATGAGAATTGAAGGCTCGTTTTCCCGGTGGACTTCAAATGAGATTGAAGAACAAAAATAAACACCATCGGGGATAACCAGAATCGGTGTCAGAATTACTCCTAGAATCGGTCGTTTGAACCCCTATTTTTACGAGGTGTGTATCTTTGTCCATGGAAAAAGTCTGGCTTGTGGTTACTGTTTAACTCTCCGCCCATAACACTTCTCTGACTTCCTTGGTAGGCAATCTATCCCTACACAGGGACATCCTGATCCACTGGTACTGATCACGGGAAGCGCGACGGACTGCGACAGAAACTTTGTTTCATCGACAGATGTCAGCAGCCCCCGCCGACCAAGAAGTTCCACAGCATCTTTCCTGGCTTCTTTTTTCCGTGTATTTTTACCAGGAGGGTGTGAAACCACAACGTGGATCACAGCTACAAATACTGCAGTGGCATTTGGCAGCGGGCTCGCAGGTCTTTGTTCCGGACTGCCATTCTTAAAGTCTGGGTTGACTCATGGTCACTGTCCAAACCCTCCACCATGCTCTTCTGGATCCTCATCCACCTGGTCACCAGGCAGTCAGGTGTCACACAAGGACACCCAGACCTGCTCGTACGCCCGTCAACAGCGGCCGTGTGTGATTGCAAAAGCAACAGCTGTCGGACATTGTTTGACATCATCTGGGGATGTCTCGCCACACTCTTTGCCTGCACTTGGGTAGCTTTGCACCAGAATGTCCCGGGCCCTGACCTGGGGCACTTTGCCCTTCTGATGCGGAAGCTACGCATGATGCTTGTGACGATAATTGCTCCCGAATTTGTTGTGGGTTTTGCTGCAAGACAGCTTCTTTCGGCGCAGCGGATCTCAAAAGGCAATGTTACCCACACTGTGTTATGTCCAATACTAATCTACCACAGAGTTTGATGTCTCAAAAACGCATGGATTCTTTTGCACCATGGGAGGATTTGTGTCTGAGGAAGGTCACCCAGTTTCAAGCATCAAGCAACTTCCTGCCTACATGCTAGCCATCCGAAAAATCAAGAAGGCAGATATAGAGGACAAAAGCAAGGGTGATGCACTTTCCAAAGGTGTAGCCATTGCACAGGGCCTGTGGTTTGTGACACAGTGTTTAGCTCGTATCTCTCAACACCTACCCCTCACCGAACTGGAGGTTGCCACACTAGCCTTTGCTGTTCTCAGTGTTATTATCCACCTACTGTGGTTACAAAAACCACTTGATGTGCAGCAGCCCATTGTTGTCGCTAGATCTGAAGTTGAAATTGATCCACTTCAGGAAGAGGGCATCACCCCAATAAAGAATAGGTTCCACACCCTCTGGCAAAAGCTGGCCGGTGCAATCGGGGGGGAACATAACGAATACCCTCCATTCTCATCCACTTCAGTTCCCTCCTTCTATTCCATTGAAATAGGTACCAAAGGCACCCACACGCTCGTAAACTTGGCAGGGGTCTATGGTGTTGGCAGCATTTTTGGCAGCATTCATTGTGCAGCATGGAATGCACTCTTTCCATCCATGGCAGAAATGTGGATGTGGAGAATAAGCTCTGCGTTCATTGCAGCATATCCGGTCCTCACCATACTGCTTATGATACCACTTGGTGCATGGGCTCAGGATAATGACATTGCTGCAGCTGTCCTCGTGAGTTTTATGCTGTTTGGATTTGTGGTGTACCCCCTCTGCCGACTCTTCCTCATCATGCTATCCTTCACTACATTGCGATCACTCCCCCCAAGCACTTTTGTGGATGTCAATTGGAGCAATTACATTCCCCACCTCTAGCTTTACCATGATCTGATCTGTACTATGCATTTGCAATTATATTTCAAGTTTCTAACTGTCAAGTGAAAAAAACAAATTAGCTTGGAACAATAATGAAAAACAGAAAGAAACTAAACCTTAAGCACTGCTAGAAATGAACTAAAACTAAACATCTAGATTGCCGGAACCGCAAAGGCATTTTTTTATCCACCATCAGCTGAGGTGTCCATAGCCACACAAAGAAGTCCTCTGTTACAGTGTTCAGGTGGGAGATGACCAACCTTGAGACCACTGGTTCTCTCTCCAATCGGCTTCAGAACTCAATCTAGTTGTCCGTACATTATATTGGTAATTTGCATGCACACAACAGATTGATTTATATGCCATTACTATCACAACTACACCCTTTAATTTTTCTACTAGCTGCACCTTAAGACATCCAGGGATGCATGAACAGGGTTGTGAAGAAAGGACTTCACTACGCACAACTTGAAGTTTGGCTGGAGTTCCATTGACAAGAGCAAACACAAAGGAACTAAATAGGCACTCACAAGGTTGATTGGATATCAAGAAGTAAAATCAGGACTAAAGGAGTAAATATCCAGCTAGCAAGTGAGCATTTTTCCATACCGAAATTGCCGGAGCAACTTTCACTTATGCATACGACTAAAGCAATGAATGGGGAGGAGGAACAAAGCATTGCGGGAGTGTAGTCAAAAAAAATCATTGTACTCAGATGGAAGAAGCTCTTAGGCATATTTGAACCGAGACAAAGCAGCAGTCTGATAGGGAGCAAAATCAAGGCGAAACAATATTCAACCACGGAATTCAACCGTTCTCACGATGCCATCAATTGATTATGATGTTGTCCTCTTGCTCTTGAACCACCATGATGTCGCAAGACCACTTCGACAAACTTCCGCCCGAGCTCATCTTGCTCATCGCCCATTACCTCCCAATGGAAGGCCTAAACACCTTAGTACTGACCTGCCGCCGCCTTCGTGAAATCCTCCAGGCCGAGCTGGAATCCCGTATTACCGCAGAACTCCCCAAGGACCTGCTACTATGGGCTTCAAACTCGAAACCGCAGGGATGGTGGGTGGGGGAGGTGGCGGGCGACGATAAGCCCAGCGGGCTGAGTGCTGCACATCCCGAAGGGATGTGTCCCTGTGCGTGCCTCAGGTGTTTTGGCGTCGTGCATGCACTAGTATTTACCATCATTTTGGACTTCAACTTACCCACCTAGGGTCCGAGCATGTGTCGCTGAGCTCCATCCTACTGTTTCCTTTCCGGCGCCAAGGTTGCTTTGCCTCTTTGTAAAAGGAGTCCCTAGACCAAGTCACGAGACGATGCCACCACGGCGGACGGCAGCCTTCGAAGCTTCCTATGTCCTGCAGTATCCTGCAAAAGAAACAAAATCCGCGGATTAATATTGCCTGTCAAGATTCTATTTTGTTTTCCGTAACTCCCGGAGATGGTGCGTCTTTGTCTTGCTTATACATACATGGTGCGTTACAAACAACTTGCTGATGAGTATGGGTGCGGCAGAACTTATGCGTTCGCGGCGCCATCCGTTCGGAACCCCGATGCAATGGCAGGATTTCTGGAAGGACTCAGACCGACCGGAAGATCCTGCGGGATGGCCGCAGGCGCAGTGGTGACGCGTCTTCACCGGCTTCTCAAAATGATTTCAATTGGAGCAAGTATAAAACAGTCCCATTCGCCAAAGGGTGCAGTACTCACAGACTGCGCGATGTTTCCACTAATCCTTGCGCTTTCAACCTGTCTTTTCACGGTCCCCACGGCCAGTGCTACGTTCCCTACCGTCTCTCTGAATGTGGTACTTTCCAGGGCGCGGTGGACGGCAATCTCTCCACGTTCCTCGGTGTCCTTTCGCCCAGCCTGCGTGCGTTGAACGTTCTTTGTCACTATTCTACCTTCCCGACTGTCTAACGACCGTGCCACTCCAGCGTTCGGTTCTCTCTCCCGCAGCCAGCAACGCTCCTGCATGGCGTGCAAAATGCCACCGCATTCGGACTGGCATGTCCTCAGCAGGCGCTCTCCGCCCTTGCGCTCCCTGTCACGCTCCCGGATGAGGGGATCGTTTCCGAGGATTGTGAGCTCTGATATTTCCGTGGGGCGGATTTAATATTGAGCTGCCAACAGGTTTGAAGCTCAATGTCTTCGCGTCTTCGCTCCGCATGAGACCTCGCCAGATGCCAAGCTCCCAGTTTTCGTCGTAAGTCGCAGGTTCTCGTCCATGGCGGTCGGATCAAATACAAAACAGGACCTGCACTGGATTTACGGTGGTATGTCAAATCGTCTTTGCGCAATTTTCGCCCCTCGCTCGTAGACCTACAAGGCGGTTTCGAAATCGGAAACGCACCGGACACGGACGTGCGACCCGTGGTCGAGTGTTCCATCTCCATTGTATATTGAACCCAGCGTTCGGGTGCCTCGCCGGCAAAGAAGTGGGCGACGAAGGGATAACTAATATCGGACTACGCGATCGTAATTGCCTGTCCCGGACCAAACCTCAATCAAAACTCAAACTGCGACAGAGATATTTGCCCTCAAGTGGGTTCGGGAGCACATAGGCGCTTTCGGGGGAGATGCTGCGCGAGTGGTGATGTGAGTACCGGGCATTCAGACTTTCGATTCATTCTGACGACCCACGAAAGAGGTGGACCCAGCGCCGGAGCGATTTCTGCAGCGCTATTGCTCCTCGATAATAAGCAATTCAAGCCGTCTGCTCTGTTCCGTGGTCCATTCATGGTATGCCACGATCCCTCCTCTACCCCGAGTCCTAACACCCATTGCCAGTCCTCGGGCTCCCCAGTGACCACGGGTTCCGTTGCAGATGGTCAGCCGCACTACGATGAACTGATCCGGGCAAATCCTAGTCTCTCTTGACAGACGCTCTATCAATACCTAGCTCGTACCTCGCTTGATAGAGTCTGTTGGTTACCGCGTAACTTACCCGGTATCCTGCGTTATGAGGTAAGCATCACGAATGCTTGAACAAATAAAGTTTTAGCGAGACGCGTCTGGACGCGTTTTTCCTGTCTTGCGTTGATTTGAGCAACCAAAACCACTCAAGAACGTTGGGGCTCCGATTAGAGTGATCCCACCAATTTTTCCTGCTTGAATGAGCTTTCCTGCGAAAGTTTATAGAAAATACAACGAAAACAGGCAGAAAATATTCACTTTCAGATTGACTGGGTCAGAAGCCTGAATGGAACCACAGGAAGTCTCCTGTATTGCTTAGGGCCTGAATGCGGCCTTAATATCAGCATTCGACGCGTCGTTTGCCTCACGGCACGTCCGAGTCGCGTTCCGGGAGTGTGCACGTGAGTGATGCTTACATAATAACGCAGGATACCGGGTAAGTGAGCGTGGTAACTAACAGACTAGGCAAATCCACTGCACGGGTTCGGACGACACGCTCGAGTGCCTGAGGTAGGTGCCCTTTGATTCTTTCATGGCGACCGTCAACCACACTACCAATGTCTTTCGTTTTCGAGTCTGCAGAATATCTGGCGTCCGCGCGTCGATGGGGATGTCCTTGTTCACAATCCACTGGTCTCGGTCTCCAAGGGGCTGTATGCGAAGGTGGGTCTAGCCAGGCTCTAAATTCGAGTGATGGTCATCGTAATAATTGGGCGGCAGGTCCCCTTCATGACCGGAGATGCCGATGACGACGGGACGTGAACGAGGAATATTTTTCAATAACCCACGCACAGTTTATTCTCACCGTCAAACACGAACATTACGTGGGTGGGCTTCTTTCACGGGTTTACATGGGATCTCACGCGATGGTACAGGACCGATGAGGAATTCGTAGGCTATATCCATTCCAAATGAAGCAGCCAACTCTCCTCCGGCGCGACCTCGATATTGATTGATATCCCTCAGTTACCTCCCACAAAGCACCCCTGCGCAAATTGTTCATATCGCGACACTTTACCCAGATGGTTCAACTCAGGTTTGCAATCAATCGACCTCCTTGCCACAAATTGCGAGCCAAGTTCAAGTTCAATTTTTAGGGATCCCCGTTCAGTACTGGACTGGCAAACCAATTCACGTACGCCTCCTTCCCAATTATTTTCCTGCACTCACCAATAATAACACGATCTCAACCCACAATTTAAACGCCTCGCAGCCTTCCAGGGGGAATATGCGCTCATTGGCACACGCCGGTTCTTGCTTGAACACGTGTCGAAAACGCAGAATACCTGGAGTTGATGTGCGGTTTTTTTTTATCGCTCTGCCAGGCTCCAGCTGCCAACTGAACCCATCGCCCCAGTGAGCAAACGCGGCAAATGAACTCCCGTCCTCGGTGCGTCACGACAAACTCGACGGACTTCGCTGGGGTGGATGCGCTCAGTGAGTGGGACTCCGTCTTTGGTCGGTGCTCGTATTAATTAGGACGCGTTCAATAGTCAATTTCATCAACACGCTGGATCCAATTCGCTCCGGCACAAAGGCGAACGTGTCTCAGACGGTCTTCTGGCCTAAATGGAATACCTCCACTTCAGATGGGTTGCTGTCCCTCCTTACGGTTCAGCGACCCAGGCGTCATCAATGTGACGTCTGAGAACTTTCGCGTCGATGCGATCCAATTTTTGCTTGGTTTGCTGTTGGAGGAGGCAAGTGGTTGAGACTTTGAACGCAGTAAGTGGGATGGGAATACGGGCACACACAATATAAGGCTTTAGAATACACGCATGTCGAGGGTCTCGGTGAGCTGGCGGTCGGGACCTGGTGCATACTAATTGATGTCCGTCGATCGAAATGCAATGTCTCAACACTTTCTTGGCGAAATAATAATGCTCTCATCTTTAAGGAACGATAAAGTTCACAGCCCGGCGAGCCTTGAAAAATGAGTTTCTACAATTACTCAGTGGGTTGGTGGGACCCTTCGGATCCCTCCACCTATCGCCTCTCTTGTCCATCCCGAGGCTGCTGAAGCCGGTCGCGGAGTTTGTAGAAGCAACGGGGCGCTTTGGTTAATCCAGCTACGTCTCATGTCTTCTTATTTCTTATCTTTTCTTTCTTCTGTTTCTTTCTTACCTTATAGTTCTCATAATACATACATCCATCCAGCCCATAAACCACCATTTACGATACCAACCCCATCTGCGATACCCAAACCCAAACCCTTGGCTTACTTATACAAAATTAGTTTACCGCGTCACGATCTCTCTTATTTCCTTGCTACGAAAACACGATACAAAGTACCCAGCACGTAGTTACATAGATACACACCGTAGTGTAGCTCGCCGCGGGGCGCATCGACGGAGCAGCTCCACGCCCCACGAAAGACAAAACCCAGATAAAAAAGGGAAAGAGGAAACGATAGAGGAAACGGCGACGGCGACGGCGATGGCCACGCGCAGACCCCGCACTTCCACGCACCCACGGCCACGCCTACGCCCCAACGACGAAAGACGAACGCATAGAACCCAGACCCAGACGGAAATCGCGCCCGACGAATGCGAATGTTTGAGTGCGCACCACACCCACACCCACGCACCGCGCCCGCGTCCACGCACCAAGCCCACGCATGAAAGATGAAAGAGTAAAGGGCCTGCGGCGCGCGCAGGAAGTGATCAGCCCGAGTGAAGCGCATTCGCCTGGATGGGTAGCACCGCGGGCGCATAGGAAGGCCTGCGGCGTGCACATATACACAACACACACAACGGGCTGATCGCTTCCCCCGCTTCCCCCCCCCATGCACGACGCCAAACGCCTGCGGCGCGCGCTTCGGGATGTGGACCAGCCGTTCCCAACTATGCCTTTGGCATGATCACCGCCCTCTGCCTCGTGCGCGAATGTTTGATTAAGCCTCACCTGCGTCAAAAAAAATCACTAATCTCCCCCCCATAATCATACGGCCCATACGTCGCCGGCCTGTGCCCATGCAGGTTGTACATATCCGGCTCGTTGCCGGCCTGGAGGCCGAGGAGGTAGGACCCGAGGATGGATGGGGCGGCGGGGACGATGGCGAGGTCGAAGGGGGTTGTTGTGAACCTGCGAGCGAGAGTAAGTAAAGGGAGGAGGAGAGTGGTGAGAAAGACGGAGAGGGTGGGCGGGAATTGGGGGGAAGGGGAGGGAGGGACAAGGGGGAGTGGGGGGCGCAAGGGGAAGGTGGAAGGTGGGGAAGAGTGCACGACGCCGACTCGGAGCGCTCCACGGCGGCGACGAGCACGGGGACAAAAATACGACGAAGCGCGAGTGCGAGGAGAAGGAGGATGCCGACCCGAAGTACAACGAGCCTCAGGAGCATGACAGGGAGCACGAGGAGCTCCAGCAGCACCGACTTGACGAGCAGTACCACTACCACGGGTAGGAGCACACGAGGCCTCGCCGCACGACCGAAAGCAAAAGAACTCCACCCACTAAGGGATGACTAAAAACTAGTGCACGTTGACCAGGTCCAAGATATTGCGCATCATGTACAAGAGGTCGGGCGTAAAGTCGAGCGGGGGCGTCTGCGTCGTCGAGACTTGGGAGGGCGCGGCGATGAAGGCGACTTGGGTGGGCGTGGAGACCGTTACAGTGGCATGGGTTAGGGAGAGGAATAGAGTGAGGCCTAGCAAGAGGCGGAAGGGTGGTGAGGGGCCCATCGAGGGAGAGTACAAGGGAATGTGTGGAGTGATGCCGTGATCAATATCAATATCCGCTGCTAACCCCGCGGCAGGGCGACTTCCCTTCAAAATAAAAAAATCCTCGAGAGGCGAGTGGTTTCTCGAGGAATAATTGGGGATGCGGGGGTCGGCACGTTCGGCGGGGTCTACTTTCAGCCCAACTCGTGTGAGTCGTGCGCTGTCGTGTGTCGACAGGCTGGCTGCAGTCAGCGCCGGTCTTGACGCTGCCAAAACGTACTCGGCACTGTTGAGAAGCCGTTACTAAAATAAACTGGACGACAGCCCTACTCATCGCTCGATCCCCTCACCTACCCACCCTAACCTACCCACCATGCTGTTTTGGATGTTTGTCTTCCTCCTCGCCAGGCAATCAAGCCTCACACAGGGACACCCAGACCTACTCTCACGAGCCGCGACCGAAGCCTCGTGTGATTGCACAATCAACAGCTGTCGGACGTTGTTCGACATCGTCTGGGGATGTCTCGCTACAATATTTGCCTGTACTTGGGTAGCTTTACATCAGCACGTCCCGGACCCCGACTTGGGGCACTTTGCCCTTCTGATGCGGAAGCTACGCATGATGCTGATGACGATCATTGCTCCGGAAGTGATTGTGGGTTTTGCTGCAAGACAGCTTGTTTCGGCACGATGGATTGCAAAAGGCAAGGTTCCCCACCACTGTGTTATATCTGATACTAACTTACCACAGAATTCAATGTCTCAACAACGCACGGATTCTTTTGCACTATGGGAGGATTTGTGTCTGAAGAAGGTCACCCTGTTTCAAAAATCAAACAACTTCCTGCCTACATGCCAGCCATCCAAAAAATCAAAAAGGCAGATATAGAGGACAAAAGCAAGGGTGATACCCTTTCCAAAGGTGTAGCCATTGCACAGGGCCTGTGGTTTGTGACACAGTGTTTAGCTCGCATCTCTCAACACCTACCCCTCACCGAACTCGAGGTTGCCACACTAGCCTTTGCTGTTCTCAGTGTTGTTATTCGCCTGCTGTGGTTGCACAAACCACTTGATGTGCAGCAGCCCATTGTTGTTGCTAGATCTGAAGTTGAAATCGATCCACTTCAAGGGGAGGACATCACCCCAATAAACAATAGGTCCGACACCCTCTGGCAAAGGCTGGTCGGTGCAATGACAGGGGAATATGACACCTACCACCCACTCTCCACTTCGGTTCCCTCCTTTTATTCCATTGAAATAAGTCCCAAAAACATCCACAGGCTTGTACACAATGTAGTAGGGATCCTTGGTGTTGGCAGCATTTTTGGCAGCATTCATTGTGCAGCATGGGATGCACCCTTTCCATCCATGTCAGAAATGTGGATATGGAGAATAAGCTCTGTGTTCATTGCAGCATATCCGGCCTTCACCGCACTTATTATGGCACTTGCATGGGCTCATGATAATCACATTTCTGCGGCTGTCTTTGCATTTTTTCTTGTGGTTGGATATGTGGTCTACCCCCTCTTCCGCCTCTTCCTCATCATCCTATCCTTCACCACCCTGCGATCACTCCCCCCGAGCGTTTTCGTGGATGTCAATTGGAGCAATTACATCCCCCACCTCTAGCTTTACCATGATCTGATCTGTACTATGCATTTCACAATTATATCCCAGGTTTCCGACTTCCAAGTAAAAAAAAAACAAATTAGCTTATCAAAATGAGAAAAAACCAGAAAGAAACTAACCCTTAAGCACGACTAGAAATGAAACTAAAACTAAACATCTAGATCACCGGAACCGCAACGGCCTTTTTTTTATTTATCCAGCTGAGGTGTAATAGTCACAGAAAGAAGTCCTCCGTTACAGTGTTCAGGTGGGAGATGATCATGATAAACCTTGAGACCACTGGTTCTCTCTCCAATCAGCTGTAGAACTCGACCTTTGTCCTGGTGGGAATGGGGATGGGAATTTGAATGAGAATAAAGAGAATTTTGCAGCTTCTTACCCCAAATTGAACGAGGACCTCTACATAGTTTTATTTTCCCAAGAGACAAACTCAACTGGGTGTGCACCGTTCTGATACCCATAGGCTCATTTTATCTCAAACTTTGAGTGCCTTCAAGTTGAATGGGAATGATACTATGTAATAAAAATAATTTGCGGCTTCATGTTTTATGACCTGAATCCGAATTGAACAAGGCCCTCCCACACAATTTGATTTTTTCAAGAGACATAGTAAACTGGGTGTACACCATGCACCTTTTATATGGCGGTCACTTTGTACATTTATTATTCTGAACTTTTTTTTCCACTTTTCGATCTTTTTTCAGTGTTTTCGTGTCTTGATCATGTTCTGTCGTTTTTTCTTGGATTCTGGGAACTTTTTTTTTAGCTTGAATTGAGGTTTTCTTCCCGATTGTATTCAATTTTTTTTTACCCAAGTAAGAGTTCTAGGTTTATTTTGACATGATGGCTATGCAAGCCAATAAGTTGGTCTTGATGGGTTTGATCAGCAAGGTATACCAATCTCAACCAAGTGCAGTTTAGCTCTCAAGCTTCCGGTCTAAACCGCCTTCAGGATTACCTGTGTGATATCACCCACTACAATGACAACAGCAGTGAAATGCCTTGCTGTGGTTCAGGAGGTTACAACCAGCCATCACAGTCCCCAATCAACTTTGGCCATCAGCAGTGATTAACCCCAATATAGGGGCAGAGTTCAAAACTATCCTTCTGCCTGTGGCTTGCTCATAAAGTTGTGATTCTGGTATTGGGAAACAATAGTAATGTAGTTGAATAGAAACAAAAGAACAGCAGAATGGACACCCTAGAAAACAAAGTATGGAAAGTTGGAAAACACAGAAAAAAGACCGAAAAGTGGAGAAAAAAAAGTTCGGAATAATAAATGCACAAAGTGACCGCCATACCTCCAGGCCTTGCACCCATGAGATTTGAAGGCAACTTTGACTGCCTTCAAGTTGAAATGGGATCAATGATCCCTAAAAGAATTGGTGGCTCCGTTCCAGGATCTGACCCCGAATCGAACGAGGACCTCTGCATAAGTAATTTTATTTTTCCGAATCTAAGAGACAGAGTAAAGTAGATGTGTACCATACACCTCCAGGTCCTATACCCCTAGACTGGAACCACATTTTATGTGTGGACTTCAAGTCTAAGACTTCCTCTGTTTTTATGAGGGGTGCTATCTTTGTCCTCAAGTCCCATGGAAAAAGTCTGGCTTGTGGTTATTGTTTAACTATCCACGCATAACACTTCTCTGGGCTCCCGGTGTGGAAGGTAGTTAGGGGCGCCATCAGTGGCTGTGCCCGGCGAGAGATGCCGTCTTTTGGCTCCATATCACACGGATTCGTTGTTTGTAGTAGTTTCGAAAGCTGTTTGTTCTTGGCGCTCACACCCGCGCGAGAGATCCTCCGTCACCGCCGATCCGCTACACCCACACCACCGGGCCAGGCAATCTGTCCTCACACAGGGACATTAATAAAATTCCACTCAGGTGGGAGATGACAAACCTTGAAACGACTGGCCCTCTCTCTCCAATCAGCTTCAGAACTCAATCTAGTCGTCCGTACCGTCGCTGATTACATTGGTAGTTTGGATGCACACAACAAATTGATTTATAGGCCACCGTAAGATTTGGAGCCGAGATTACTTGTCATCCTGGATTCCTGGAAAGCTTGGCGCTTTTATTGCCTTTCTGGGAGGTGCTGAAAGTTATCTCCAGTGCCGAGCTGCCGCTTTATATTACAACTGATCACATCGAGCAGAAAGGGGACATCAAGATGAACTAACGAAGCGGCCTTTCGCTCCTCTCAAACACTTTATACATCCTGGAAAGCTTGGCCCTGGAAAGCTTGGCGCTTTTATTGCCTTTCTGGGAGGTGCTGAAAGTTATCTCCAGTGCGAGCTGCCGCTTTATATTACAACTCATCACATCCAGCAGAAAGGGGCCGCCGACATCAAGATTAGGGTCATTCACAGCTACCCTTTTCCAGCCCTTTTTCATTCCCTTTTTCACTCTCTTTTTCGCGGCCTCTTTATCTCCGGTGCCGAGCTGCCGTTTTATATTGATCACATCGAGCAGAAAGGGCCGCCGACATCAAGATTGAAAGGGCCGCAAAGCGGGTCCTTGTAATCTAAGATTGGCAAGTCCGGACTGATCGCCCGCGGAAAGTGCCGCGACGTCGGTAACAACCATTGAAATTTAGTGGGGGTTTTTCACACCTACCCCCACTCACAATGTCGTTGGAATTCGAAAAACTCGTGTTGGGGGTAAACATGGCCGTGGTGGTGCTGGAAAGCACACTCTATGCACTCCTCCTTGTTGCCGCCTCCACCACGTTGTACCTCCGTTTTTCAAGGCACGATCTCCCAAAACTGGTGGTCTGTAACCCCGTCATCCTCTTCACCATCCTCATATCCGCAACGTCGGGCGCGGTACGTTTCTCCACACACACAATATCCCTCAGTCTTACGGCGACACATAGCACTGGATTTTGACCATCGTTCGCTTTTTTGATGCGTTCCTGTGGTCAGCCAACGCCGAGCGGGTCTACTTCAACAACCCGGCCGAAGAGACGCAAACCGTTAGGACCCTATTGTCTATAACAGCTACTTTGATGGGAGATGCGGCGATCGTGAGCCTTTTCACCATTCATACAACCTGAATACACATGATAAGTTGAAGATTCACCGGTTATGGCTCCTATGGAATCGAAGTCTCCCTGTGATAGTCCTTCCCGTCCTGTCCTGCTTTGGTCTTTTGAGTGATTCAAGCCTTGTTCACTTATGTAAAATGACATACTCAATCTTCACCTAGTCGCCTGGTCTGCAAGCACATATCTACTCGGTGAACCGCTGGCTGGGATACACCCGCCCTTACCGGCCGTCGGGCGCTGGGTAGAAGCAGGCTGGGCTATAATTCTGGTGCAAGTCATGCTGATTTGTCGAGAAGTTCAACCATCTGACCTGGTGATAGAAACAATATTTATTGCACAGGTGCGGCGGGGGATAATATTCGAGCTGGGCCGCAAGGTCTGACCCGACCACTCAGGGCTCATAGTATGGAAAATTTGGAACACGAAGCGCACAGTGGAGCACCTATTAGGGGATGGAACTCTGGTGGTAAGCACACTTTTCTTCAATCTTCTACCGTCTCACGTAACCCTCAGTCCGTGCTTATTGTTCTTCTGGAAAGTGCCGCCGTTTGGACGTGGGTACTCTCCCGTCAAATCCAGTAATCTTCCGCCTAACCTGAACTGGCTGGCAGAATCTGGGGGCTTTTATTTGCAGTCACAAGTGAGATTGGGTCCCCATTGCAGATCATTATGGTAGACCTCTCACCGGTAATGGTTGGTTTGGTCAACATGGCCATATATCTGCGGGTGGAGCTTCAATGCACCCGTATGCAGGGGTCAGACCGGACTGGGGTTGTGATGACAAGCAGTGCCTCCATCATTCCATACTACGTGCACAGAGCGTCCGCACAAATTCCTCGCGGTATAGCGTAGTGCATCGGCTGTGAAGACGGACAGTGGTCGAACACAGTCCGCGAGGCCCTCCAAAAACAAGCCAGAAGAAGAAGCATCCGATAGTATCTCAGCGCCGGAATATTTGATTGTTTGTACCCATATTAATACTGTAGCACGTCTTCAGACGACGGCGGAGTTTGTTTTCCCGCTGCGTCATTGGTTCCCCTCCATCCACGGTCTCTTGACACCGCTTTTTTCCTGCCTTCCATCGTAATAATTATAAACCGACTCAACAATCAACCGTGGAAAGTAAAGGGAGCGCATTGATCGCGCCCATCTGCGAATCCATTGCGACGAGCGGGAGGGAATTCGGATGGACATCGCCTCTGTTCTTTCATTTTACGACTTCTGGATTTCATCCATGGTAACTCCAGAGAAGTCATCGCTCCTGTACCACCCGAGTTTCCATGAGTTCATTGCGTCGAGGGATTATGCCTGGTGGCCGAGCGCGCGAGATTGGCGCGAAGGCTGCGGCTTCTTGAGGATGGCATTGCCCCTGACGCGGATCGGGAACAGATGAAGCCTGCATGTCAGATGAAGATTCAGGATTTACTACTACCCAAGGCAGGCGCTCCCAGTGAACTCATCATTTGCTTGTGAATATTACCACGGTGCGGTGCCACGTTCTTCCAAGTTGGAAACTTTGTCGGTTCTCAACGATCTTTATGATACAAATGACATCCACCAATTCAATTAAATCTACCACCCTTGACGTGGTATGCGTTGACGAGACTGGCGCTTGAATTCTTCTCTTGGAACGGCTCATAAACTTCGAGTGAAGATACAGGCACAACGTGAGGATTAAAGACACATTAAACACGGTTATGCAGTGGTACAAATTAACGGGGGTAGTGCATCGCATGTCGCAGATAATAGGCTAATATGCGCCAGGTCCTTGCCGGGTCGCCCCACCGCCAGCAACGCCGCTTAGAGCCCGCCGAGACCGCCGCCGCCGCCCGTAGCGTCCCTTATCCCCCAACATGCCGGTTATCCGGATGCGCCCCGTGCACAACCGCACGTTCCCGGTGTAGGCTCGCCTCCCTCCGCCTGCGCAAGTTCTTGGCTCTGAACCTTGGACCCCTAGGCTTCTTGTCCGTTCTGCAGCCCTTTGGCTTGCAGCGACTGTGAACTGAGTGAGTATCATCTAACGATAACGGAGGGGCCGAGAAAAAACGCACATTAGAAAAAACAACCCACCTTCCTCTTGAAGATACTCCAACTTTTACTTACTTGTCGCCGGAAGCCGGGGCCATATTCAGCAGGGAGCTAAAAACGTCTGGAGAAAGTTCGATCTTTCACTTGGCAAAAGGTCGAGACTGCATAAAAACACGACAACCTACTTTTCGACATCTGCAACCGCATCCTCGGCCTCTTCAAACATTCGAGCAATAATTTTGAGGAATTCATCCTCCGAAGACAGCGCCTCCTTTGCTAATGGCGTCAAGTGTGTATGAATTGTTTCCATGGTGGTCTCCTTATTGGCCCCATAGAAGAGTAACAGGGCCATCAACTCCCTCTGTTCCTCGCCGAGCGGCAGACCTTCCCACTCCGCCGGGGCTCCCGCCCGCGTGGGGTTCGAGATGTCCAGTGGGTGCGACGGATGCCACGATGGACTGGACGGATGTCGCAAGCCCAACGCAACATAGAGGAGGTCGGCTGTGTGTGGGAGCGGAGGCCCTTCATTGTGGCGGTAGATCATCAGCGGGGCAGTTGCCGTTGCTTCAGCGCCCCAACCCAGGACGCATCTAACAGCGTCGAGTTTTCGGTGGTGTACGGCGAAGCCAAGTGCGGTACCGTAGTGGCCCTGGGCCTCCAGATCGGCGCCGTGTTCGATAAGGAGGTCGATCATCTCCACATGCCCCGTGGAACACGCGCAGTGCAGCGCGGTCTCGCTGGCACCATCGCATCCGAATACGCCGTCGACCGGGGCGCCGTGATCCAACAGCAGCTTCATCATCTCGAGGTCCCTGTTCGCAGCGGCGAGATGAAGAGGCTGATACTTTAGCTGGCCCCACTTTGCGGCGGGATTAGCACCCGCCTCGAGAAGGAGGAGTGCGATCTCGGTGTTCTGCGCTTTCGCGGCAACGTGGAGGGCGGTCTGGCTCCAATGCCAGGAAGTTTCTGGACTTGGGCGTACTGAATGCGGGGGGGCAAGCATTTTCTTGACAATGTGCGGCTTCGAGTCTGAGGCCCATAGTAGCAGGTCCTCGGCGAGTTTTGGGGTGATGCGGGATTCCAAGTCCGCCTGCAGGATTTCACGAAGGCGGCGGCAGGTCAATACTAAGGCGTTTAGGGCTGCCACTGGGAGGTAAGGGGCGATGAGCAAGACGAGCTCAGACGGAAGTTCCTCGAAGCGGTCTTGCGACATCGTGGTTCAAGAGCAAAAGGACAACATCATGATCAATTGATGGCATCGTGAGAACGGTTGAATTCCGTGGTTTCCGTGGTTGAATACGCCTTTCGCCTTGATTTTGCTCCCTATCAGGCTGCTGCTTTGTCTCGGTTCGAGGTTTGGCAAAACTAGGTGCCAGTACCTTCTTTCATCTGCGCAAAACAAAAAACAAGCTTGCTTTTTTTCGCCTAAACTCCCGAACCTTATGTACAGGATTAAGAGAGGTGGATCCTCAAGCTCAGGCCTTAGAAATGAAGGCGGAAAGAAATCACATAATTGGAATCAGACCTCGGATGAAGCGTTGTTCTGGCAAGTTTTTTTGAATAAATACATTCTGTGAAGTGAGCTCCCTATCCTCGCCATACTTCGTCAACAACACTACGAGTTTAACAGTCTTTTGGAGGCTGAATATATCCAACTCAACTTGATGTTGGAAGCCGGTGCATATGCCAGGAGCGTCGCCGTCGAACCCCTCTGTGGGTGTAACATCAGCAACGTGCAGAGAGAAGTATATCCCACTTACTTTATCGCACATCTGGAATAGCATCTTCGGCTTCCTTGAACATGCCTGCGATGATATCAAGGTATTCTTCCTCCGTGCATTCGGCCTCCTTCGCCAACGCGCCCACATGCCTCAATATTGTCTGCATCGTGTTCTCCTTGCTCGCCCCATGCGCAAGGAGGAGCGTCATCAGCTCCCTCTGACTTCGCCCAAGAGGCAGCCCCTCCCACTTGGTCGGCCCACTGGTCCCTCCCCTCACCCGCCGTGGGTACCGTAGACTGGAAGGATGTCGCAAGTCCAGGACCACATATAATAAATTGGCCTTATGGGGCAGCGGAGGCCCGCCCTCGAGGAGAATGAAGAGTGGGACGATGACCGACGCGTCGGCTCCTCTGTCCAGTAGGAATTTTACGGCCTCACGCTGGTGATAATGCACCGCGAAGCCGAGTGCCGTCCCGAAGTGACCCTGGTTTTCGATATTCGCGCCGCGTTCAATGAGGAGCTGCATCATGTCCAGATGTCCGATCGTGCAAGCATAGTGCAGAGCAGTCTTGCGGCGCCCATCACATCCATAGCCCGAGTCAACGGGCGCGCCGTTGTCCAGAAGCAGTTTAATCACGTCGATGTGTTTTTTCTCCGCCGCCAGATGGAGCGGCTGGTACCAATCTTACTCCCAGTCGGCCGCGGGATCCGCGCCGGCCTCCAGGAGCAGTCTGGTGGTTTCCAGATTTCCAGCCTCAGCTGCGATGTGGAGAGGACTTTTCCAAACTCCGGGAGGGTTCGGAGGTACAGAATGGGGGGGTGCAAGAAGTTTGGCGATAATGTGCGGCTTTGAGGGTGCAGCCCACACGAGCAGGTCCTGTGCGAGCTCCGGGGTAATGCGGGATTCCAATTCGGGCTGGAGCATTTTATACAAACGGTCGCAGGTCTGCCCTAGGGCATTTAAAGATGCTGTCGAGAGGGAAGGGGCGAGGACCAAGATGAGCTCGGGAGGGACATCCTCGAAGTAGTCTTTCGACATGATAGTCGGAGATCAAGAACGTTTGGGGCTGTGCTCAACATGATGGTTGGTAACTGCGGGAAGACAACCCGTGAGATCAGCAATATATTTTCCGTGACGTCCAGCGCTATGCCGATTTCTCATTAGCGACCGAGGCATTTCTCCTTGAAAAGGTGGGCTGTCGAGATCCTTCCTTTCCATGCTTGTGTCCCGCAGGGAAAATGGAACGTGGTGGTTGAAGAACTTTTTTTGCGGCAAATTTGAGGCCAGATGCAAAGTTCGGATAAACTTTTGAAAACCACCAAATCAGTGTCCGAATCATGTCTGCAACTCTCTTTTTATATTATCCTTATCCGCCTCCCAATTATATATGCTACTCTCTAGCCGTGATCCAGGCGTTTCCGCGAGTATTTCCTGAACTTTGCTTTCACGACCACGGAGAATTACTCGCATCTGGATAATCATGTCCTTCTGAAGCCCGAATTCATTTAACCTTCTGACTACCTACTAGCGGTCGGGGGTCGGGGGGGTTGCTTTCGCCACGAAAAGATCTAAAAAGATTCCCGGGATCACAAACCGTTGCAGGACCTTCTAGTCTGATTCCTCCACTGCAGTGTATCTTCAAAGTCAACCAACGCCCAATTAGGCCGCGGGCGGTGTGTACCTACCAAGAAAGGAAACCCAGTGTTTGCCTTCACCGTTGAAAGCAAACACGGTCTCTTTTCGATGCTCGCGCGACGGCTCGTATACCCATCTCCTCTCAAGGTTTTTAGGCCCCACATAATACTGCGATGCCATCCACGACGCTCGTTCCACTGGTGCCTTCCTGGTCCTAGGTCTAGCAGCCAAAAACTCTCTGGAATCTCTGGGGCGCAAAAATGCTTTCGTCGCGGCGCGCGTTTGGCTGCTTGGCGCCGAAACGGCGCGAAAACACGGGCGTATTCGGACGACGCACAGACACGTATCCAGGATGAGGGTATCCCGCTCCATGTGCGTACGCGTTCCCTTGCCATCCATCCACTTATACTCAACGAAATTGCCATTCTCTCCCTGTAGAACTCGGGCCCAACCACCGCCGCCCTGCTAGCCTACGCCCAGACCCATTGGCCCGCGCCCTCCGTTATCCCCCCCGGCTGGTCCGCCGACTGGCGCAAGTGGGACTACCTCCTCACCCTCTTTGCGTTCTCCCCGTACTTTCTGCGCCTCCCGCAGATTGAGATGCTCGTGAACGTCAAGTACGCCATCCCAGGGGAGGTCCGACCCATAATGTTCAGCACCGCGCGCGAGAGCGTCGTCTTCTGTGTCGAGATGCCGCCGCCCGAGGACGGCGCCGAGGACGACAACCCCGACGGCGCCGCCCACGTCTTCCTCCTCAACTGCCGCACCTTCGACCTCTACACCTACGACCCCCTACCCCCCGCCACGCCCTCCGCCAAATACGCCGAAAACGCCCCGGACACGATCGAGGAGCTCGTCATCCTCATCGGCGCGGCGCCCACGCCCGCCGCGGTGCCCATGCTCCGGCTCGAGCCCGACGAGGAAGGCGAGACCGTCCTGCAGCGCATCCTCGATCGCGACCCCACCGTCGTCGCTGTGCTGGAGGCGGAGTACCTGGGCTACGCGCCGCGCGTGACCACGCGGGAAGAGGAGCTCTTCGACCCGAATAACCCGCAGGACCAGGCGAGCGCGGAGGCGGCGCGGCGGCGGCGCGCGGCGCTGGGGCAGGCGATCGAGGCCGCGCGTGCGACGGTGCGGGAGACGGAGGCTGAGCTGGCGCGGGACGAGGCGGAGGTGCGCAGGTTGCGTGGTGCGGCGAGGACGAAGGCAAGGGCGAGGGAATCGGGTACCGCGCCGCGTCCGGTTACGGGTACGCTTGGTCTGGCGGGAGCCGTGCGGGAGCTGACGGCGGTGGGGGTGGATGGGCTGGAGGAGGTTGTGAGTGTGCGCTCGCAGCGATCCTCTGAGGGTGAGGATGAGTTTGAGGTCGAACCTAGTGCGGAAGATATCGAGCGAGAGGATGCCGCGCATGCAGAGATGCGCGCAGCACTGGAGGAGGCGAAGGCGAGGCTAGAGGCGATGGAGAGGGAGTGGGATGGATTAATTGAGTGATGTGCGGGATAGGGCATGGAATCTACCTCCTTTCTCTTCAACGTCTGTCCTTCAAGCTTGGGTGCACTATTGCGAACCTTACCACTCGCTGCGGCTGCTCCAGTGGGGGTCACTCTGCTCCGGGGCTGCTGTGTTTCCGAAGCGATTTACACACTAAACTCAAGCTCCTGGCTGGCTATTCGCCCCGGAGTCGACGTGTTAGAATGCACATTGCCATCCAGAGGAGGGCTCTGTGACCTTGAAAGTGACTAACGGGAAGTTGTGTATGCTGATATGGTTCTAGGCGCAGATGGGATAAATGGACCTTTCTCACCTTGACGTCGTGCCAGTCGATTATTCGCCGTTACCGAAGGGATGTCGGGTAAGTACTCGAAGCGTCTTCGCGAAGGAAGGGCCATTCCGGATACTCTTTACCGCTGCCGCAGAGGAAATCTCGTTAATTTCGTCGGGGTTACAGTTCTACACCGATTCACCAAGGTAAGAACGTTTAATCTAATACCGACAAACTTACCTGTTGACTGACATTGCTTGGATCTTCCTACAGTACTCAGGGCGAGCGAGATTCACCGATGGGTGCTGCCTTTGTTACCTACCTACCTACCTACCTACCTACCTACTTGGATCAACGGACGCGCAGCGAGCGCTTCGGGGTGCTACACTTCCATTCTTAGCCCAAGGCGCGACGACGGCAGTTGAGGATTCCAGAGCCCTCGGTTGTGTGTTTCCAGCTGGGACGCGTCACGCATACGACTCGGGATTATGTCCAAGTCCGACTCGAAGCGTAAAATCTTCGGAAAGACCGAGGAGACATTGTGAACGTCGATTCCGCTGAACGGGTGTCGAGAATCGTAAATGGCGGGATCCCTTTTCCCCGATGCACGTACGTAGACTGAACTTGGCCTGTTTGAGCCGTACTCACGCTTCCTTGTAGCACTGGCACAAGAACTGCAGTCTCGTCGATGTGATTGAACTGTGAAGCCGCACGGAAGTGTTACAATGAATGTTCTTCCAGATTGACACATCTTCTTCGCAGTAGATAAGTGGCCGCGACAGGAATGCTTGAAGTACAGGCATTCGTTTGAATTGGATTAATGTGAACATGGTTTGGGCGCCGTTCCGGACTCTTTGGAGGAAGAAAGATCAGGATCAGAGTCGAATCGGGAGTTCAACAGGAGCATAACATGTGGGTGACTTCGAACTTCGCGATGTGGTTTGTCGTTTTTTATTGCCGCGAAAGGCGCAGGCGCCTGAAGGATAGAGGGTCCCGCTGTGGCAAGATTGCAATAATGGGGTAACAAGCCAAAGGAGAAGAGTTTCTTGGCAGCAATGAACGAGCGATTGGGGGGCTTCACTGCAAGCATTGAACGAAACTAGTTCCTTACATGTACATTGTTGAGTCGAGCCTCAGCAGGTCGACTTGTAGTTGACCACAAATGGGTGCCGATACCCTCAATCCAGTGCCTCGAGGGTCCAAACCTGCTGAGCGCGACCGGTGAAGAACTCGAAAGTAACCTGCGGACGCCACGAGTAAGAACTGTCTTCCTCGTCAGCATCGCTTGCATGCGAGAACGTACCGGAGAGATCGTGCTCCCGCTCCCCGCCGCCCACGCAGTAAGCGCAAGCCCCGTTGCCCCATCAATGAAACTGGACAGTGAAGAAAATTTATTCGTTTATCATGGATGCGGGGAGCCGAGGGACAGACGCACTTAGCGGACGTGCTGTTGACGCACTCGAGTTCAAACGCAATATCGGTGCCGGGTCCGACCAAGGCCTGCATAAATGTGGGATTGGGTAGGTTGAAGGTCGTGTCCCAGCCCAGAACGACCTCTCCTTGTGGTCCCGAGAGGCCCGATGCGAGGACGGCGTGGCCGTTGTTTACGGTCGCCAGTTCCCACTGGCCACTGGGTTCAATATTGGGGTGGCTCGAGGAGAGGAATAACGAACCTGCTGGTTAGTCGTGGCCGTGGGGTTTCGAGTCTGGCTTATGACGGGGTTGACAGCGTTGGCGACGTCGAGGACGTGGCCCTGGAAGTCCACAAGCGTGAAGGCGCCGAGGATGGCACAAGCTGGGGCGGCCATTTTCTGGGGTATTGTTGGTTCGTTTCTGAACGAATAGACGGCGCTGGCTTTATAGGCGGTAGGTGACAGGTTCGAAGGTCATTGAGATCGGGGCATGAACGGTTGACTAGTTGACCGCGTCCGTCGGGTTCCTGACCGAAGTTTGGGGCAGATTCTGCTGTCAAGATGTGCCATCGAAGCGAAGGAGCCAACGTACACAGAAGCGATCCTCTTTGAATCTCATCAGTTACATTCTACTTCACGAGAATGATCCCTTCAGTCCTGGCTCCGGTGTCATTTGAGCGGCGACCGTCCAAGTAGGATACGTTGAGCTTTTTTTAAGCTAATCGGCCGGTTATTTTGTGTTGAGGAGAAAACAGAACGCCAAAAATTGGCGTACACCAGCGGCCGAAGAAGTACCTGTTCAACTGCGTCGGTGAGCACTGAGTGCTGCTACCGTTCCACTGCCACTGGTTCTATAGCCTTGGCAGCTGACCCAGTCGCGCGTGGGGTTGTGCGCACCTGTGAGACCGTTACCCCTTCTTTAGAAGGTGAAGGATTGAATTCGACGGAAGTAAGAGGGTCATAGCGTCCAGGTACATGACAGTGTGGAGGAAGGACGCTCGGCATTTGCCGCGCCCGGCCACAACCGGTCCAAACACGAACACACACACACAGGGCTGCATGGTAGAGTGGTTAATCCTGCTGTCCTGATTTCTGATTAGTTTTGGAAGTCCCGGGTCCCGCGAGGGTTCGAACCCCGGTAAAACCACTCAAATGGCTTTGTGGATACGCCAGTGACAAGCCGAGCCTCCGTGCCGGCTGCCGGTCGGAAACTTCCGTCGGCTTCGAACCATCAGGGATTTTAGTGGGTATTGCTTAAAGCCGAGCCCCACAGTACCGTCTATAAAAGACAATGGTCTGCGTAAATGCATTTTCACCCTGGCGTAATAGTGGTCACGCAACAATATTTCGGGTCATAGTTTCCCAGAAAGGCTACTTTGTGCGATTGTCCGGCCGAACTAATGTTGGCCCAAAAGGGGGCGCAAGCCTAGACCCAAGGGGGGCACCATAACTGCGGGTTATGGGCTCGTTGGACAATCAAATGCACCGCAAAAAAAAAAAAAAAAAAAAAAAAAGAACACACGCGCCAATTGTGCGCGATGTGTGAATTCACGCGACCTGGGTCAATATTGAGCTTCCGCGACGCACCTAGGTTGTTTTAATTCTGTATTTATGGGTCTGGACATTTTTCTACGTCGAAGTATGCGAGGTTCAAGTTCGTTAAGGCGGACTAATTCGCACAAATTTACGAGCAAATTGAGTTCAAAAAAAGAATGAAAATCATGGTTCATTTGCCACTGCCATGTCATATATTCAACTGCCGAAAACAAAAGACGCTTTCAAACCCTCCCGCATTTGTCCCGCATCAGAGCGTTCGAATCAGCAGCGGGCACTTTCTAGATTGAATCAAGCCTGCGGAGGTGTGATTCCTTGTTTCATGGATCGTCTATACAAAGACACAGAGTTAGTGGTAGCTGGGGTTGAGATAACTTCGAGCTATCACGGTGAGGGTTAAAGGGAGATCGCCGGGTTCGAAACGAACCTCACCTCATGCGGTAGGATGGTCTCCGGTTTTCTGACGACTGCAAAAAATCGTTGGTCATGTTCATTCTGCTCGTTGCGCTCCGGGGCCAACTTCGAGCCTTCCTCTCGCGGGTCGAGAACAGGGGAGTCCTTTCCTTCCGGCGGAATAGTACCTCCGCCGTCCGTTGTCCCTGAGCGTCCGAATCCTGCCGGCTTCGAGTCTTTCTCTTCCGGATCCACAACTTTCGACTGATCAGTACTTCCACCGTCAGTGGTCCCAGAGCGTCCGAATCCAAACCAAGCACCGAGTGCCATTGCACCCGCGCTCAATGCCTGGATTGGACCAGCCGTGACCACGATACCGCCTGCGGCGGCCGATTGCGCGAGAGCAAAAACGGAGCCACTGGCGACGTAGCCGCCGTAAAAAGCAGATTGAATGCCGGCTGCGATAGAACCTGGGAGTAATTTTCAGCTCATCGTGAACGACGAGGTTCGGACCTCCATACCACCTACGACGCCCGAGGCACTGAATCCGAGGACGTTGAGAGTGCCTACAAGGATGGCGGGTCCGACGGTGATTCCACCCAGCGCGATGAGACCGATGGCAGCTGCAGCGGTTTTGATAGGATGCTCTCGTCGGAGACGCGAGATTATGTCACTGGCAGACTCGATATCTTTTAGAACGTATCATAAGCGTCAATGCGATGGCTAAGACTGGGGATATTCACCGTTTGCTGCTGCCTCCTTCTTTACTTCGTCTGGTCGTGCGATATCGATATGGCGTGAGTTGGACAGCATGTATTTCATAATGCAATACCCACCGTGAATAAGGATCAGCACACTAGTAAACCTATCCCAGTTCCACCCCTTTCGTTCCAATTTCTCAATTCCCTCCCGAGTATCTTGCATCACCTCCTGGAGCTCCTCCCCCAAGAAGCGCTGGGCCACAGGCACCCAGTCTTCACGAGGAACGTGGTACTGCTTGAGCTTGGCGTCGACTTCACGGATCCATATATGTACGTCCTCGTTGGCGCCGCCATTGAAGGTCGACATTTTCCAACCTTCGAGATAATAGGTGTCGATGTTCGATGTCTGTGGCATAGTAGAGGACAAGACGCGAGCGCTTAATCCCTGCTGCGTGCACCTGTGTGCACAGCAGTGCTATTGTTGGAGCCAATTACAAGCCGGCGCCAGAATGGCTGTAGGTCGGCCAGGCCTTCAGATTTTCCCACGGTTGAAACCATCACTTCCTAATCTGTCACCCTGATTTTACATAGAACTCGGAAGTGTGATGTGTACATATCCCACCTTCCCATCCGGAGTACTCTCTGGTTGCATAAAACATCTGGCTCTACAAAGTTTCGGTATTGTTGATCCTTTGGTTAGTTAGCAACGGCGTGGCTACTATGGGGTGGCGGCGTTAATATCGATGCGGTGTACATTTTTTCTCCGATTAACTGCCTCGGGAGTACTGCGCAGGTCTTATATGCCACGCAACTGACCAGCTTGCGAGATCGTTTTTGAGATCAACGAGGTCGTACGGGAGATCTGCACATTTAAACCTGAGCAGTACGGTTCATGGCTTGGTATCAGTTGTGCCTTTGTCCGAATAATTGGATGCGCCTCCGATACCCAGCCAATATTACTTCAGCCATGGGTATAAAACCGACTTCTGATCATGAAAGCTCTTTGGACCTATTCCTCTCACTCCAGACCTGGTACTTTTCTTACTTCTTCGTTGCATTTTATTTCGAAATCTTCCACTTCTGCCCTTCTTCCAAATGGCCCGCATCATCTTCGCACTTGTCTCTGTTGTTTGCGTGCTCGGCCATCAACCGGTTCAAACACGAACACACGCGCCAAATTGTGCGCGATATGGTGGATTCACGCGACATCGGGGAATATTGAGCTTCCTCGACGCGTCTAGGTCGTTTGAATTCTGTCTCTATGTGTCTGTACATTCTTCTACGTCGAAGTATGTAAAAGTGCGCAAGGGTTGCCAAGATGAACCGTGAACTTCTATCGTCAAGGCGGACTAGTTCGCACAAATTTACGGACAAATTGAGTTCAAAATTATTGCAATCATGGTACTGCTATGTCATATATTCACCGACAACTGCCGAAAACATAAGACGCTTTGAAACCCTCCCGCATTTGTCCCGCATCAGAGCGCTCGAATTAGCGGTGGGACCTTTCTAGATCGAATCAGGCCTGATTTATTTTCATGGATCGTCTATACAAAGACAAAGAGTTGGCGGCAGCTGGGGTCGAGATAATTTCGAGCTATCATGGTGAGGGTTAAAGGAAGATCACCTGCTTCGAGACGGACGTTACCTCATGCGGTAGGATGGTCTCCGATTTTCTGACGACTGCAAAAAATCGTTGGTCATGTTCATTCTGCTCGTTGCGCTCCGGGGCCAACTTCGAGCCTTCCTCGTGCGGGTCGAGAACAGGGGAGTCCTTTCCTTCCGGCGGATTAGTACCTCCGCCGTCCGTTGTCCCAGAGCGTCCGAATCCTGCCGGCTTCGAGTCTTTCCCTCCCGGGTCCATCCCTCCTTTCAACTGATCAATACTGTCAGCGGTCCCACTGGAACGTGTGAATCTAAGCCAAGCGCCGAGTGCCATCGCACCCGCACTCAATGCCTGGATTGGAGCAGCCGCGACTACGCCGACACCGCCCGCGACGGCCGATTGTGCGAGAGCGAACGCCGAGCCACTGGCGACGTAGACATCGTAGAAAGTAGATTGAATGCCTGCTGCGAAAGAGCCTGGGGAGTGATGTTAGCTCGTCGTGAACGCCAAGGTTGGGAAGTTTCATACCACCCGCGATAGCGGGTCCGACGGTGATTCCGCCCAGCGCGATAAGACCGGTGGCAGCTGCAGCGGTTTTGACAGGATGCTCCCGTCGGAGACGCGAGACTGTGGAACTGGCGGACTCAGGATCTTTTACGGTGTATCATAAGCGTCAATGCGATGGCTAAGATTGGAGGATCTTCACCGTTTCCTGCTGCAATGGCTAAGATTGGGGGATCTTCACCGTTTCCTGCCGCATCCTTCTTCACTTGGTCTAGTCGTGGAATATAGATGCCGTGAGTGAGACGCCATGTATTTCAGGATAGAACGCCCACCGTGAATGAGAATCAGCGCACTAGTAAATTTATCCCAATTCCACCCCTCTGGTTCCAATTTCTCAAATCCGTTCCGAGCCTCTTCCATCACCTCCTGGAGCTCTTTCCCTAGGAATCGCTGGCCCACAAGCACCCAATCTTCACGAGGAATGTGGCGCTGGATAAGTTTGGCGCCAAGTTCCGAGAGCCATATCTGTACGTCCTCGTTGGCGTCGCCATTGAAGGTCGGTACTTTCCCGTCTTCAAGATAATAGGTGTTGATGTTCGAGGTCCGTGGCATGGTAGAGGGCAAGACGCGAGCGCTTGATCCCTGCTGCGTGCACAGATGTGCACAGCAGGCTATTGTTGGAGCCAATTACAAGTCGGCACTAGAATGGCTGTAAGCCGGCGCTCGGGCCTGCATGTTTTCCCACGGTTGAAACCATCACTTCCCAAATCTGCCATCGTCATGATCATCTCGGGAATGGGATGTGTACATATCCCACCTCCGCGTCCGGAGTACTCTCTGATTGCATAAACCATCTAATCTCTCGTAGACAGACGCTACGAAATTTTGCTCGTAGCTCGCAATTTGTAATAAACCATCTCGTCCTACAAAGTTTCGGTACCGCTGATCCTTTGGCTAGCTAGCAACGGCACGGGTACTCTGGGGTGGCGGCGTTGATATCGATGCGGCGTTCGATGCGGCGTACATTTTTTCTCCGATTACCCGCCTCAGGAGCACTGCGCAGGTCTCAGATAACTGACCAGCTTGCGAGATCGTTGATAGATCAACCAGGTCGCATGCGAGATCTTTAAATTTAAACCTGAGGAGTACGGTTCATGGCTTTATATCGGTTGCATCTTCGTCCGAATAATTGGATGCGCCTCCGATACCCAGCCGATATTACTTCAGCCATGGGTATAAAATCGACTGCTGAAAGCTTTTGGACTCATTCCCCTCAGTCCAGACCTGGTGCCTTTTCTTTTTTCTTCGCTGCACTTGCATTTTATTTCGGAACCTTCCACTTTTGCCCTTCTTCCACATGGCCCGCATCATCTTCGTACTGCTCTCCGTTGTTTGCATGCTTTACATTGGCAGGTATGGGATCTCGCGTCAAGGACTTTTCCCATCTGACGGTACTTTGATGCAGCCTCCCTCCAGCGTCGTGCCGTATTGTCTGCCCAATGCACCAACTTCACCAACACCATAAGCCTGGGCATCAGTGACGCGCGCACGGGCCTCGGCCCCGTAAACACTGCATATAACCTCTCTATTCCGTTCCCATTGAATTCAACTCACGCACGAGTATCTCCAGGGACGACATCGGCAATGCGCAAAACATCCTCGAGGCGCAACTCTCCTTGCTCACAACCAGCAACGGCACGACCCAGATAGCGGTCAGCCTGCTCGACAACCCGCCACCCGCCATCCCGACATGCAGATCGTTGCGGCATTGCAGGCTGCCCAGACGTCGTTGAATAAGGTTTTCGAGTGCGTCCACTTATTTTTTTTCTCTCTCTTATTCCTTCGCTGACGAAGGAATAGTATCAATCTGAATACCACAAGTGCGGTGAAAGCGGCCAACTCCTCTATCACTACGGCGCTGGCGAGCGCTCAGCAGGCAGTTGCGATCAATCGTCAGAGGACGTTGGATTGAGGCGGAATTGCGTTTCGACAGGGTTTACTTAGTTGTAATGTGTGAATGAATATATGAGTGAGAAAGGAGAAGGCTGAGACAACCAGAGTGTGTACCATCAGGTGCTATTTAGTATGTAGCAGGGGCCCCACCGACTTGAAGCCCATATACTGCTCATTTCTCACAGTGTGTTGAATAAAAAGCATTCTGCCTCGCGATATTTTTCAACCGTTGATCCGATCAACCGTGGGAATAAAAGTTGTGGTTGACTGTACAGCCGTTCTGACTCCGACCATGGTCAGATTTCCGCAGACCCGCAGACGCCTCAGTACGATCGAGTTGAAGCTACAACAACTCGACTCTTCGGACCCCTGGTGCGTCCAGAGTGGTCCAGAAATCCCATCCCTTTTGGCGATCGTTTTGGAGGACGAACGACAGAGAAAATTAGCGAGGGAAAAGCACACCATACGCCTTTCCTTGCTTCAGGAGAAGAGCAGAATCGAGGGCTTTCTTCAAACACTCACATATCCCGTTCTCACCCTCCCCGTCAAAATCACCTCCGAGATATTCATCCGCTGCCTACCAGAAAAACTCGTGGAACCGAACCACGAAATCGCGCCGTTGCTCTTAACCTGCATCTGTCGCCACTGGCGGGAAGTTGCGCAAGGAGACCCCAGATTTTGGTCTTCCTTGAAATTGGAGCACATTGGCATCCGTCGAATCACAAAGGAGTGGCTTTGGCGAGCGGGCATACATGTAGAGGCAATGGGGCCACTTTCGGCTTTCGCACCCAGCCAGTACCTCCCCCCAAAACGCATCAACCTCACCTCCTTCTCTAGCATCTATTTCATCCCTGAGGAGTGTATGGAGATATTCCGTCGAGTTCCGGGATTGATACACGCTGAATTTCGTGAGCTGGAGGTCACCACATTTTCCAATCCTATGGCGCCTCTACAGCATTCGATGCTGCAATCGCTCGTCCTTCGCGCTGGAGCCTACATCCCCTACAATCTCGACTCTCTGCCATTACTCCAGGTGCTCACCCTACCCGCCCTGCAGACGCTGGACGTGGGATGGGCGTATTTGCCTTCAGATGCGGCACTCTTTCCCGCGTTCCTGGAGAAATCGCCAGCAATTAAACATCTCACAGCGGCCTTGTGCCAATCAAAAGACCCCGACACTTTCCCGCCCATCGTTACGGAACCTCGCGGCGTCGTCCCGGCTCTGCGCAAGCTGCCTGCGTTGACGACGCTTTGCTTGGAATTAGAGAACCACGAGGTCATGTTCGACATCGTTAGCCGACTTCGAGATCAGCTCTTTTTGCGGCGGCTGGAGAGTATCTCGTTTAGCATCGCGCTTCTGCGGTCCGGATGGCACATCCCCCTTAACATCACCACAGTCTTTGGACACATACACACCGCCCTCATCCTCGAAGCGCTGACGTCGCGCTCCGGAGGACCTCGCTCCAGTGCGGTTCAACTTCGGGAGTTCGCATTCACTTGGCCTCAGGGGATGTGGGATCCAGAGGCCCTGGAGCAGTTACACGATTCCGTACAAGCATTGCAGGCCAGGAGCGCCGTGCGAGTCCACCTATCTGAAGTCGTTCCACGCTTTGCGTACTAGATTTAGTGTCGCTCTTCTCTTCCCAGCCCAACAAAAAAATCCCTCGACGGCCTTTTCATCCACAGATACATGTACTTATATGCTGACCTCCTTGCCTGAATCTCATCGCCCTGCGGCATTTATGCGACCTTGAATACAGATGAGTATTTGCTCGAAACAGAGCTGAGAGAATTTGAAACACATACTAAAGAGGAACTCCCGATGGAGTGGAAATGCAGGGGGAATAATCTTCGGCGTCGTGAGCTAAACCAGCGAGCTGACTGTGCGTCGTGAGCCATAGTCGTCGTTGTCGGCTGAACAGGGGTTATTTCCGGTTATTCCCGAAGGCGGCAGCCAAACACGTTGCCGTGTGTGCCACGCGGATTGGTGATGGAATTACACCTTGTTCCCGCATTCCTCCTGCCTCCTGCCTTCCAGCCGTTCTACCCTCCAGTGCACCCTTTAGACTCTCTCTACTCTCCTCTCTGGTCCCCCCGTCTCCGCAGCGCTCAGCTACAACTAATACAGCCCCGCACCCGACGCCGATCTCGATACGAGAGATTAGGATTTGACTTGGATTATTAGATTCATAAGAGCTCGAATTGAAGACGATGGACGATACAGGTGGTTGGCGATTCGCACAGGCTTTTGGCGACAAGGGCGACATCGAGGAGATCACAGAGGGTGTGTGCTCACTCATCGGCCTCGCATCCGTCATCCGTAATCAATGCTTATAATTAATTCCTCGCACCCCAGCCGACATCATCTCTGCCGTCGAATTCGACTCCACCGGCACTTTCCTTGCCACAGGCGACAAGGGCGGCCGTGTAGTGCTCTTCGAGCGCAATCACAACAAGAAGAACGCCTGCGAGTACAAGTTTTACACGGAATTCCAGAGCCACGAGCCGGAGTTTGATTACCTCAAGAGTCTGGAGATTGAGGAGAAGATTAATCGGATTCGGTGGTGTGGCGGCGGCGGGGCGTTGTTTTTATTGTCCACAAATGGTGCGTCAGCTGCCACAGACTTTCTATTCCCTCCCTTATCGATATAATAGACAAAACGATAAAACTATGGAAGGTCTTTGAAAAGACGCTCCGAGTCGTCTCGCAGACGAACCACTACGACGGGCAGCGGCCGATGCCGCCGCCTACTGCGGTGCAGAATTTGAAGCTGCCGCGGACGATAGAACAGGAGAGGATCGTCGCCGCCGTTCCGAGGAAGGTGCGTTGGGGCGTTATCAATCTTTTGGCTGAGCTACTTTCCCCACTCGGAGCGCCTTGTTCCGTCGGTTTATTTACACCGTTTGAACGCCATCGGACGAAACTGCCCGTGTTCCGCCTTTTCTGTGGCGTCCCTCCCCTTCGTGTTCCGACTCCAATTCCTCTGTTTTATTTCATTACACTCTGCCTTATCTCGTTCGCGTCGCTCACTAACTCGCACCCACCCCAGGTCTACGCAAACGCCCACGCCTACCACATCCACTCCATCTCCGTAAACTCGGACCAGGAGACCTACCTCTCCGCCGACGACCTCCGCATCAACCTGTGGAATCTGGGCGTGCAGGACCAAAGCTTTAGTACGTCGCGCGTCTGTTCTGGCACCTTCCTTTCCCCTTCTCCTCCGCCGCCGATTGCCGTCGGCGCGCGCTGGAGATGATACGCCATCTCCGCCGCTCGTTGATACCGATACCGACGCAGCTTCCATTCTATCGCGGGCCGTTGATGCGAATGTGAATGTATACTTCGCGGCGCTCGTCCGCAAGTCATCCATTGGAATTGGACTTTGTGACGGGTGCTCATGGACGCGTCGTGCGTGCGGGAGTACTAATGATGCGCGCTATTGTTGGCATTATTGGCGGTGTCCAGTTGATAGGTCCTTGTGGACTGTACTCGTTTGTGTTGTCGTGTCAGATCTCGATTGTCGTGTTGCAGCGCAGCGCGACATTCACTGGCAGGTTGGACGCGGTCACGGTTCGGTGTGGTTGCCCGTTGGCGCATCACCGACGAGTCTGCCTTGCCGCACCGGTCTCGGTTAGCGCGTACACGATCGTTTATCTCTCTGTTTTATTTTAAAACTATTTTTACCATACTCATCTTTTTTTGCGTACAGACATAGTGGACATCAAACCGCAGAACATGGAGGAGCTCACCGAGGTTATCACCTCCGCGTCCTTCCACCCCCTGCACTGCAACCTCTTCATGTACGCTTCCTCCAAAGCGGCCATCAGGGTGGGCGATATGCGGGAGGCTGCGACGGGGCTAGGAGGCGGGAAACGTGAGTGTGTCTAATTCTTTCTTCAATTTGATACTTGCGTCTTGCTGTATCCTTTCTTCTGACGCGTTCACACGGTTCATGCTAACTAATCTTTCACCGTAGGCTTCGAGGACCCGCCGGACCCGACGACAACGTCCTTCTTCTCCGAGATCATCTCGAGCATCTCGGACGCGCAGTTTAGTCCCGATGGGATGCAGATTCTGGCGAGGGGTGCGCTTGCGTTTTGCCTTTCGTCCTTCATGTTCATCTTCCTTCCTACGTGTTCAACGCGTCCCTCCTCTTCTCCTTCTCTTCTTCACTCACTCGCACTCTACTGACACATCCAACTCTCCTTTTCTTTTTCGCAGACTACTTAACCCTCAAGGTCTGGGACGTCCGCAACGAGGCGCGCCCGCTCCGTACGATTTCGGTGCACGACCACCTCCGCGGGAAGCTGTGCGACTTGTATGAGAACGACTGCATATTCGACAAGTGGGAGTGTGTTTGGGGCGGGGATGGACGGTGCGTTTCTATGTTTTTTCTCTCTCGTACTTCCGAGGAGGGACTTGTTCGAAACTAATTTGCATTACAGCCAAATCCTCACTGGCTCATACCACAACTACTTCCGCATATACGACACGGAGGGCGAGGGCGATGTCGTGCTGCAGGCGGACAAGGCCGTGCTCAAGACGAAGAAGCCTGGCTTTGGGGGTGCGTTGCTTTCTCGTTTATTTGGCTTTCCTCGTTCCTAGTTTCTCTTCGCCGCCCTATTTTATGTGCAAGGAGGTGGTTCACATGCACTGGCGTCATCGTATTTCTCGCTTTGACCGCCGTCGTCCTCGGCGTGTCCGCCTTCCGTTGTCCTTCGCGCATCTGCAAGGTGCTGATACTAACACGTCCCTTTCCTTCCAGGCAAAGGCGCCGGCCGTAGCCTGCGCGAGGCGATGCAGACCGAGCCGCAGGATTTCAACAAGAAGATCCTGCATGCAAGTTGGCATCCCAAGGAGCCGACTGTTGCGGTACGTCTTCTACTATCTCAACCTCTCGAATTACAGGCTGATTCGGACTTCAACAACCTAGATCGCCGCGACGAACAGTCTGTTTGTCTACAGCGCGGCTTAGATCAGACGATCACGCACATATATTCCGGCCCGTACACCCACCACACGGTCTTTACTCGAATCGTCTCGGCCACCCACCCCACCCCTCGTTCCCGCCCAGACTACCACCCCGACCACCGACCCCGACCCCGCCCGTGCGAGCCACGAGTGCGGCTGCTCCGTATACGTATCCCGGTTAATCCAGACGAAGAAGCCGAAGAGAGGAGGAGAGAAGAGAAGGGGAGAGAAGACGGACTGGTGATGAAGATGAAGCGTTTTTCTTTTTTCCGGAAAAAAGTATAGGTATAATTGAATGAGTGAATCTGAAATGTACAAGTATTAGGGAACGAACTTTTTTGTATATAGTACATATGTCGATAGGCGGTGCGGGCCTGTGGCCGCGGATGCGGCAAGATTGACGATTTACCGGTGAGTTATTTAATTGTCGCCTTGAGAGACGGTAGTATTGAATCAAGAGCATTACAAGGGGCGGGACTCGGAACAGCTCGTTCAAATTTTTCTAGGTACCTCTGGTGTTCATCGACTGTGTACCTGTACTCGTCAAGCTCGTCCTCAGGAGGTGCAGCAAACAGGAGACCGTTCCATTCCAAGACAAGTCTCACAAATTTACATCCGCGGGCCGCAAATAGTCGCGCGAACTAAGACGTCGCTCCTTTCCCTCTTTGTCTCTTACCACAACATTTACGCTTCTCATCTGCGATGATTTCACCTTCTAACTCTTTCACTGACTCCATGGAAGCCATCTGGATGGTCAGCCCACCCCCGCCCTTCCCCACTTCCTCTATCATCGACATTGGGCTCCGGTCCCTTCAAAGCTACTCCTATGGCGCTGGACGCACACAATACAACTCACCTACCCTCTGCTGTAAAGATCCCCTCGGTGTCAAGGTATGTTCTATCAACGGGCTTTAATATGTTAATCTGACGATGGTTGTCGTCTTGTTTAGTCTCCTAATCCATACCATGGCGGGCCCATAGGTGCTATGTCCTCTCCTGTCTTTTCAAATGTAAGACACAGTCTCGTCATCCCTTTTCTCGTCGCTCAGGAATTCTTCTAGGCACCGGTCCTCCCATTGGATCGCGACCAAGGTCTCCATCAGGGCCGACCAGACTGCGTTAAGGCAAGTTTCGACGAAACTTTGCAGTTGGTCGTCGCTAATGTCTGGACAGTCCCCAGCTGGTCTGCGGCAAAACGACGAATTTAGTGAACCGAGAAGTGTCCCTAATCACGTAAGTTATCACCAATGTTGTCTGCCCTTCCGTCGCTAATATAACTTTACAGACGACTTTTAAAGCTGCAACGGGAATCGGACTTGCTCTCGGGCTTCCGGTTCAACGCGAATACACACTCAGCGGGTGCGCGGCATCTGTATCCGTGGAGGAGTGCGAAACAAGCACGCCCGCGACCTGGGGGATAGCGGATATGTTTTCGTCCGCCATCGAGGCCATCTACAGCGTCTGGAGTCGACCAGGCTCATCGCAGTCGGCAACTCCGAACCTGAGAGAAATTTTACCACACGTTTTTACCTCCACGGTGCTCTCGCCCATATTCTTCAGGCGCCCCGACCCGCCCACGCCAGAGACGACTCGTCCCAACAGTCTTAGATTCGAAGGCGTCCCGGTGTACACCCTCCCTTCCCCGGTCTTGCCTCTGACGTTGGGCAAACGCGCGCGGCGTCGTCCCTCTCCTCGGCGCCCACGAACCTGCGCAGTCGGGGTCGAGATCAAGTCCCCGATTCTCGAGTATCACTCTTCTACCGGCACGACGCCCTACGACCGCCACGGCTGGGACATCATGGAGAGCTTCAACGCCTCCCGTGGCGGGCGTGAACCCAACCCGAACGCGGCCTCTCCCATCCCCCAGCCAGTACAAAGGTGTCCCGACTGCCGCCGAATCGAGTGTGACTGCAACTTACCCTACGGGACGCCGGAGGTGGAGCAGGAACACGACGACTCGGACGATGGGCCGGCGTCGAAGCTCCCATGGATGCGCCATTCGGTCAACACCGCGCCGTACACGCGCTTACCGCCCACGCCTGCGCTGCCGTCCGTCATCCCGCGCTCACCGCGTCCCGAGAACCACCACCGGAAGATCAATCGGTACCAAAGCGAGCGTGTGCGTCGGAGCCTGTTGACTATCGAGTTCAGGGAGCCGGAGTGGGCGCCGTTAGGTCCGGGAGAGGTGATGGTGGTGCGCACACCGGAGGAGGAGAAGGTGCATCGGAGAAGGTGGTTGGCCCGCGAGGAGAGAATCGCGAAGCGGGAACGCCAACGGTGGTGGCGTATTTAAGGGGATTAGTATTTTGCAATTGTATGAAAACTATCGTAGAATCACAAGTAGATGAATATATCGCTGCCTCGGAAAGCACCTTTTGACTTGGTTCAATTTTCCGTGCCGATGCCGCCCAGCTAGTGCCGCGATGCTCCCTTGAATGTGCCAATGATGGCCGATTAGTCCGAGTCATGAGTTGCGTCCCGGATGTCGATTGAGGTTATAGAATAACCGTCAACGCGTACAGCGGGAGGAGCAACCGCTGCGACGACGAAACGCGCTCAGCAATTCATTCTGACTGTGCATTACAATGTTCTTATTTTTCCATGTTATCCATCAGACGGAATGGAACAGCTGCCAGGGAATTCGAAGGAAATTGGTAAGATCGAGACATAAATATCGCTGGCTCGCATGTTCTTCTAGTAATAGCTTTCATTTGCGTCCCGAAAGTTCGAGATTCTCGCAGTTCTGATTCCCAAGTTATTTTCATTGATGACTCTCCATTATTACGGAAATCAACATTCCACTTCAACCACTTCCAGAACGGACGACAGAAGCGACTAAGACAGATAGATGTTAGCACCTTCCAAGCTCCTTTTAATCCGTGACGCTTACCCTTCGCATGGTGCAACTTGAACAAGCCGCCTAGTTCGAAACACAGCTGAAGGAGTTGGCGAGGTTGTCATAGGCGACAACGCTCAGGGCGTTGAGAGTTCCGTTGATGTTCTGCGACTGTCCGGTACAGGTCGTGGACCTATTGTAGAAGAACAACGAATCAAAATCAACACAGGTATTATGGGCGCGATATATAGACTCCGACTTACGTGAAAAGAGTGCACTCGACGCCAGCAGCGGTTTGGACGCTGCTAACAGAGCTGGCCTGGCCGTTCGCAGCGAGGTTCGTGCAACCGACGGGCAGGGTCGTGGCGGACCAAATCAGGCAGTTGGCCAGGTTCACGTTGACGCAGGTGGTGAAGACGACGATGGCGTCCGGTTGCGGCGGCAGGGTGTTGGCGATAGGGCCATTGCTGTGGCTCGCAACGGCGGGTGCGGCGGGCGCCCGGAGGACGGAAGAAGAAGAGACAAGGGCCGCGTTAAGAAGAGCGAAGAGGGCAAGGGACTTGTTGAACATCGTGAAGGAAAGAAGGTAGAGGGGAAAAAGCCGGATGACTTTGTTGGATGATCTGCATAGCGCGCCCATTTATACGGAGCGCGACTAAATTTAACAAGCGGGAGAACCTCAGGGAACCGGAAAACAATGACGTTCTGATAGTGTTCTTTCTGATTGGATCCACGCGTGAGACCGACCCGACTTAACAACGAACAGCACTGTAACGCGGAGGATGGGCGAAGGATGGGCGCGAAGTCTGTTAATAAGCCCTGGCAGGACTCCGTGGTTCTGTCATGGACTCACCCAACGCGTCCCAAGAATGTCGGGGGTGATCTTGCGCCGAACAGTACAACTTGAAGGACCTTGGCGGGCGCGGCGGTTGGAACTTGAAGTGGGTCGTTTACTTGGCTCGTATCGCTCCCGGCTGCTCACAAGGACTTTTTTGGCCGGACGGGGAAAAACAAAACTTGCAAACGTGGTCTCCGACCTCAGACAGGGAGCGGCACCACCGGCACGTTTATAGCGGAGGTGGTTCCTGAGAGAAGCATCATGATTAGCATCCTATACACGAAATCCAGCGAAAAGCATCCGAGTTGAGAGTTTTACCCGGACGATCCTACTATACTTCAAGTTCCGAGTTTGTGATCGCTAATAATTAGTAAGAGCGCCCGTTTATGACTCACAAAGACGACTGCGCCTTGGGGATCTGCCATGCTGCAATAAACGCAGAGTCTCGACTGAAGGACGCGCAGACAACAGATGGCATATGTGATGGTTGCAACCAAATTCATTGACGCCGCCTCGAGGATTTGTCCCTTTTTGGGTTGCTGAAGGGCAGTGATGTTTGTCGCCGCAGGGCCAGTCCGTGAAGGGCGTCAGCGAACAACGTCACAGCCGTCAAGTTCACGCACCCGCCGTAAGGTTCAAGTCCAACAGGCCACGGAATGTTGAATAACGCGCATACTTGCACCACGAAGTTGTGGATTAGGTCAACCGACGAGTAATTAGCGGGTGATATCGGCCGCTACTATCAAAGATGTACTTAGAACATAGACACCGGGATTTCAGTAAAAGACAGGATGGGCCAAAAGACAAGCAACAATTCATGGGAAATATAAGATACACACCTGATCTACTCACGTCTCAGCTCACACACCAACAAAAGACCCTCCGGATCCTCCCCATCCACGCAAAAGATTCGGCGACTAGGACGGCCAGATATGACCGCAAGTGGTAAAGGCTCGAAATGCTCCCTGGCACGGCGGGCAGAGCCATCGAAGTACTGCAAACAACCATCCACGATGAACTGGATCTCCTGGAGGGTCGCGAAATGCGGGGCATCCAAAAGCTCCGCAAGTCGCTGGATTGGGGTCGAGAAGACTTGCCTGGGAGTGGGATACCCCACGAGCGTTGAAACGTTGAGCGGAACCCACACGAGCGTTGAAAACCCGAGCGTCAGCGTCTCGAGTCGGCTGTGACGCGCAATGAGGTGAGGAGATGTTGAAGCGGCGGGTCGACCTCGACGTCACAGTTGTGTATATTGAAGTGCACTAGTGTACTCAGTGCAAGGTGCTGCAGACCAGTTAGATGACGAAAGTCAACCGTGGCCATGCGTTCTGGGATCCGGGTCAGATTTTATGTAACGTCGTAGCAGGATTATATCTCGCCGATCTGCGTCTTTGACGCATGCTGGAGGCGTAAAGCTCGTAGGTGTCCCCCGAAAGAAGTTATGTATTTCAAGAAGCAGCGCAGGTAGGCGTCGGGCAGACTGCTGCTTCCATCCCAATCGAGCGTCAAGTCGCGGGTACGAGAATGCAGCATGACATGCCAGACAAGCATGTTGGTCCCACAACGTAGATTTGCCATCTTGAGGTCGAGGGATGGGAGACTGGTGTCAGTGGCATCGTTCCACCACACATAATCCAGAGTGAGGGTCTGCAGTCCAGAGAGGTCCGACAGAAAGCGCGCAAAGCCCGCGAACGTCGGAAAAATTCCCGACACCTTTAGCTCTGCGAGGGTGGGCAGAGGGGGGAGTTCTAGAGGGAAATGGGTTGTCACGGAGAGGTGGCGGAGGCGGATACATCGTGGCAAAAGCTCCAACATGGGCCGACAGTCCGGGGAGGGACCCGGGGCCCAGATTTTGAGTCGACGTAGTGTGCGGAATACGGTGGTCGTCGGAGATTTTATGAGCTTCAGGAAGTCGGATATATTGAGTGGGAGAAGACAGATGGTCATGTAGTTCCTCGCCAAAGATATCCAGCCACGGCAAACGAGAGTACAGGACAAAATATCCTGCGGGTTATCGGCTAATTCACTGAGCACGATCTCTAGCAATTCGGGCAGGAGACCAGGGGAGTCAGTGGCATTGTGGCTGGATGCCATGGATGCCAGACGATGAGCCTGAGCTGAGGCCAGTAGAAGATTAAGTGGGAGAAGAGTGTGCGTCACTGCTAGGCAGTCCGGGCCGCAGATTTGATGGCTCGGCACTCGGCACTTAAAAATACATTGGCAGCGTCAAAATATTGCTTTACCTCTTGTGCACGTCCAATTTGTTTCTGTTTTTTTTTTCGACGTTGGTTCAATGGAGTAGCCTTCCATGCATAATTTATTGAGAGCATATCTCGAACAACTGTGGCAGTGATAATCTACAACTTAATTGCCCGCTTTCTGACAGGCCACACTGGAAGCAAGGGCCCCCTGAGCGCCCGCCAATGCCGTGGTGATGGACGAGTTTGCCGCCGCTACCGCGGTTTTGGTGCTATTCTGGAACCTGGCGCATCGCGTGAATAAGTTGAAATGAAACCAATCAGGGATCAAATCTAAGCGTACTCGAAGACCTTATTCAACGACGCCTGCGCTGCCTGCAACCCCGCGACAATGCGTGCGTTGGCGTCTGAAGGGGCGGGCGGTGCGTCGGCGAGGAGGCTGTCGGCGATCTGGGTTGTGCCATTGTTGGCGGCGAGCAAGGAGAGTTGCGCTTCGACGATGTTTTGGGCGTTGCCAATGTCCTCCCTGGAAAGTCTGAGTTCGTGTCGTTAGAGGGAGGGGAAGGAGACTTACCCGGGGTTGATGCCTCCGAGGCTGGTGAGCGCCGATCGGGTGCCTGCCGCTGCAGCAACATTGAATTGACCGCAGTTGACTCGGCGTTGCAAGGGAGCTGCAGGATGCGTTAGGTATGATGGATAAGGGATTATTTCAAGACGTACCACCCAACGTGTGGAACATGCACGCAACGCAGACCAGCGCGAAAGAGAGGCGGACCATTGTAAATAAAGTGGGAACAACGAGATTGAAAAGGGAAGGAGACAAAGAAAGAAAGAATGAAAGACACCAGGTCGAGGATGAGAAGGAGAATGAGTTGACTCGAGCTATGGGCCTCATTTTATACTGCTCAACGCAGTGGGTTTGAGTAATAGTGGGCTTGACATCGGTGGTGCGGGCGCAACTGGGCACAACCGATATCAAGCCACGAACTTGAACTTCGTGAACCGACCCGATCACGAAAATCTTCCACCCGATCAAGGATAAGCAGTCGGGAAGGTGTTCCGCAGTTTAACAAGATGTCTATCCACGGAAATCATCGCAAAAGAGCAGTCTCTATGTTGGGTAAATTTTGTTAGCAGGAGTAGGTAGTTTAGCTTGTATTATTCGGAGAAAAATTGAAAGAGAAAGAGGAAACGCGACTGGAGTTGAATTTGTCGCATCAAATCGCAGTCGGCGTCAATCTCGGTCGGTGCGATTGTTATCCATAAAAAACGTAGCATCGAGCCAGGAGAACACAGAGAGAGCAGGCGGCAGCTCTACATCAGGAGCTCCTGTGAGAATTCTATCTTTGGGTGTTCGGTGTCCGATCAGTCACAGCTTGAACCGTGGGAATTCCCCCTTGGTGAATTTTAGTGATATACATAGCTATATAACCTAGTAAGGTGGGTAAAAAGCCTAAATTTGCCACGAGGAGGGCTATTTGCCTTTCAACAACAGTGTTTCATTCAACCTTGCAGAATATGTGATCAAAACTAACGGTTATTTTCCCACGGTTCAAAAAGGAAGACAGGCGATCTCGAACGAATGTGCTTTGGATATTTCCATCGGTCAAGGTATATGGATGTCCCTAGCGCGTCTCGAACGCCTTTTGATCGCCTTGCATCCCAAGATCGTCGTTCTTGAGGCGTGAGTAGTGATCAAAACTCGCTTAATCATAATATATAGCTGGGAGATAGGCAGAAGCCTTTTCGAGGAAGACCCTCGAACCGGGCCTGTTAGGCGGTGCGGAGCTCCAACCAAACTGGGGTACGATCCAGCGGAATGTGGTAGGATCATCGGAGTTTAAAACCTTTAGTGTACCCACACGGCAATGGAACTTTGCTAAACGAGTAAAACGGGAAGCAGTCCTCGAAACAGATTGAGCTTCGTCCTTTGCTCAGGCTGTGTTCAAGTTGAAGTGCTCGTGCGTTCTTAACCTTAATAGTCGAAGTGCTCAATGCCCGGCTTGCCGTCCTCGAAAACCCGGCCGCGACATGCAGGGCCGAGGACGGCGGTAAGAAGTGTGATTCTGCGAAGAGTCCAAGGTGGGTCCCTCGCGTATTATGTGTCAAATGGGGGAAAATGTCGGCACATGCAGCCCGCCGCGCGACCAGGAAGAACTGTCGCTACTGAAACTGCCGAACATCGAGCAGCCGCCGAACCCGTTGTAACTATAGAAAGGGAACCGAGCGCTGCCCGGGAATATCGGCATTGGTGTAATTACGGTTCGGGAAGACACAAAACACAAATACAGGTCTGACCTCGTTTTGGATCTTGCTCGATCTGTGTTGCCCTTGTTCGGATCAAAAAGCGTGTTTCACTGAACTCGGCAATCAATTATTACGAAATTGTTGCCTTGCGCACACGACTACGACTTGCACACGACCTCTTCTTGACTTCTCAAAACACCTCAGAGTGTCAACGTTGACGCGCGTCAACCCCGGGCCTTCCTACTGTTTAGACAGTGGTTCCGACCTCCTGCTTTGAATCGATATTCGCTGTTTCAAATACAAGGACCTCGCATAAAATTCACGGCCACGCGGTTTGGGCGCTCAATTTTAAATTGAGTAACGGGTATGTACAGGCTGTACAGCGCATCAGGGGGACACCCTTCCCTAAGCGACCGGACGGCGAACAGCTTGCGTCGGACTCGGAACACCGTTTTCCGACATGCTTGAAATAGCTGAGAAGTTAGGTAACGCCGTTCTTCCTTCTTGCTCCCTTTTTCCTTCTCACTCCCCGCGGTTTGTCGGTTCGTGGGCGCTCCAACCCTTTAGGCCGCCGCACGACGTTCTTTTTTTTCGACTCCTTACCTACCGCAAGACCCTCAAGATGGTCGCAAGCAACCCCCTCTTCAATGGGTGGACGATCAAGAAATTCAACGCCACAGTTATAAATGACGTGTGGCCCGAGGTGTCATTCTTCACTCTCGTTGCTGCCAGTATGTCCTGGTTCACCCGATGTTATATAAAATAATTGACGCGCCGCCAGTGGTCGCATTGGTAACAAAAATGACAAGCCACAGTCTCGCAGTGCCCAGCTCTCTCCTCACCGTTCTCGGCACTGTTCTAGGCCTTGTGATATCCTTCCGAACGTCGACTGCATATGAGAGGTCTGTCGAGGATAGACTATGATATCTTCCACTCAACTAAATAATTAATAGGTATCAGGATGGGCGCAAGATGTGGACCAACATCACGATAGCATCTCGCAATGTTGCGCAGATTGTGAGTCATTCAGTTTTCTGGGGCTGTCGGCTTTTAATGTGTCTCGTAAGATATGGATCCATGTACCGTTTGAGCGAGTGGGCACGGACAAGAAGAAAATGACTATCGTTCAAAGTGTGATAGAGAAAAAGACCATGGTTAACTTGGTGCGGTGACAAAATGAGCCTGAAAATCCGGTTGTTGAGCTTTGAGTGTAGGTCCAAGCATTCTCCGTTGCGGTGAAGGTGAGGAGTTGCATTTTATACCAAGCATTTATCTCATATCCGACTTCAAGCACTTCCTGCGCACAGAGCCTGGGGTATATTACCAAGATTTATATCCTTTGATCTGCTTCCTGCCGAGGTATGCCAACACTGGTGGAACCCCCACACCAGCAGACATGCTCCCGCTCTGGCACGCATCAGAGGACGACGAGTTCCCCTTGCACACCGCCACGCACCCCACCGCTTCGCGGTCGCTCTCCGAGCCTGATATCAACGACGAATCCGTCTCCTCTCTTGAGAAAGAGGGCGGCACGATGCGCCGCGGGCAGACTGAGCCCACCCCCTCAAAGATCAGACGCGCGAAGACCTTCGACCCAGAGGCCGCGCTCGCCGACGTACAGAGTCACCGTCCGCTGCAACCTGCACGGAATCCTCCCAAGACTGGCTTTTTCGATTTCTTCCCCGTGTTTCGCATCTTCGCGTGGATGTTTAGCACCTGCAGCCGTCGTATGCGCCGGAAAGCGGGTCCGAAGAAGCGGAAGGGTCCCCTGGCAGAGAGCAATGTCCCACTCGAAATTACGATCTGTCTGTCTATTTGCCAAAATGATTCTCCAGCGACTCATTCTCTCCGCAGACCTCTCCGCATACTTGGCTTGTGTGTAAACTGCCAGATTTATTCCGCGGCGAACTAATTTTCTGGACAGACCTTCTACGAAATAACTGGCTGGCCCCGGCGTATGTCTTTGAACTGATCAAAGCTCGGATGAAAACTGAACAACAATAGGCTGGCCACCGGATTGATGAATAACATAGCTAGTTTGCAGGACACAATGACCAACCTGGACCGCATTGCATCTACGCCGCTTCCGTTCGCCTACCAAGCCCATTTGCGCATGTCCCTGTGGTGAGTGGTGTTATTGACGTTGGTATCGGGGAAAAGCTCAACTGCGTCACTTGATAGGTTGTACTTGTTCTTCCTACCCTTCCAGGTCGTCGAGTCGTTCGGCTACCTGACCATTCCTGGTACCGCCTTTGCGTCTTTCTTGCTCCTTGGATTCCTCGAGATTGGGCAAGAGAGTCCGTTTGCTTATTGAGAATTCTTAGCCCCGACACTGACAACCTGCTTAGTTGAAAACCCGTTCAACTACGACTTGAACGATCTCGGTAAGATTAAAGACCCTCTCATTTTCGGAGCCATTCAATGCTTATACGTTCTAGACTTGGACGCATTCTGTCTTGGGGTTCAACGCGAACTGCACGAGATCACTGCTGTGCGTCTTGCTTTGCTGAATTTGAACCCGAACTAAAGATGAATTTTCAGCACACCACTCCGGATCCTACACAGTTTATTTTCAGCGCCTGGAACCAGCCTCTGGCGCCGGGAGACCGCCGCAGCGCAGAAGAGCTCACCGCCGACGTGGGCGACTACCGCCACTGGGACCACGCGGACAGCGAGCCTGGGATGATGAGTATTCGGCGTGTCCTGCTGAAGAATTGGCGCGATGTCGAGCGGATTACTCGGCAGTGAGGACTAGAGGTGATTGGGTTTAGGGATGACTTGCATACTTATATATTAGACACGCGGTTTGAATACTCCACGTCAGCCGTTCATAACAAAATAATTATTCGTCTGACTACGGGTTGGGGCTTAGAAACAACCGCAAAACTGGGGATTTGAAGATGGTGGGAAAGTGAGGGGCTGCGTCATTCCTTGGCCTCTATCTGAGTGTCGCGTCAATGTCCGAAGTATGTGGTTGAAAATCTGCCATCTGATCCGGACAAAGGCGGTGCTCGGGGCCGTTCGATCAATACCAACTTGCTGTTAACCACCACCTCTACAGTGACTTCAAGCTTTGCCAACACGCTCCCCCAGCAAAGAATAAGTCAAGCCAGCCAAAGTCAGGAAGCCAAACATATACCGTTGCTCGGACCTCACAATCGTTGGTTCTAGTCATTCAACTTACCGAGCGCCACAATCAAGCCACAATGGCGTCTTTCTTCCAGTCAAGACCGAGCGGCGGCGGAATAGATTTTAAAAATTCAAGTTCAGCGGGTGCAGGAGGATTGGCTTCCTCTCTGCTATCGTTGCTATACTCCTTTAATGCTCTACGTGTGATTGCCTTCGCTAGCGCTCTTGAAGGCCTGCGGCGAACAGCGTTTTTCCTTCACTCCAAATTCATTGCCTTTTTCTGGATTACCGGCTACTTCGATGAGCAGGACGAAAGTTTCGGTTCGTCTCAATGAAAGTTGGCGCCCCAGGAGTCTGACCTCCACCTCTTCACCCATAGACTGGATGATGGTCTGTAGTCTCTCTTAACAGAATATCACTCGTAACCTCGTCTTCTAGGTTTGGCTAGCCAAGCAGCCAGCATGGGGTGAGTATTCCGTCCCTGCAATGAAAATGCGCGATAACCACGGCTCATAGCGGAAGCCCGCGATCTCGACATCTCGACAGACTCATTCGTTTCCGCTAAGGATGCACTCATGGTGCCAGGGGAGGTGGAGGATGGTAAACTATCCCCCATCGATAGCGGTCTGCTGTGCTACAGGCCGATCTCCTTACTGACGGTCTCAATATGGTACCACCGTCGGTACATGACCTTCGCGCGTATCACAGCGCGAACCGGACGTCGGGGCCGCATGCAAGAAACTCTAAAGATCTGGTAGAACTGTTGCGCTTTCCGCTCTTTCTATTTGATTAAGAATGTCTACTACTAGCGTTTTTGCACGTCACAATCGTGTACTTAATGAGCTGATGCTGGAGGCTCAAAAGGAGTACAACGCCGCAAAGGGGAGTCGGGTGCGAATATATACCGCGGACTCGGACGGGGACTTCGTTCATGTTACCTTCCGGCCCAAGCGGAAAATCGTATGTTGATTGTCATTCAAACGGGTCATCTAATCGCCTTTATCTAGGATTCCGTCATCCTAGAACCGGGTGTATCGCGTCTTCTTGTGGACGATGCTCGTGATTTCCTGTCGAGTAAGGCCTGGTATGCCGCTCGAGGGATCCCATTCCGAAGAGGATATTTATTGGTAAGTACGTTTGAAGTTGTGTCGTCTCCGCTTCCTGACACGACTTCCAGTACGGTGCTCCAGGCTCTGGCAAGAGTTCCATCATCACAAGCATCGCCGGAGTGCTTAATTTGGATGTTTACATTGTGTCCCTCTCGAGCGCCGGACTCGACGACTCGAAGTTGAGCCAAACAATCTCTAATCTTCCTGGTAATAATGTGATATGACCGTCCCGTTCTCCGCTTATTGATTTCACAGAAAAATGCGTCGTCGCCATGGAGGACATCGACGCGGCTTTCGTTCAGAGCCTTAACCGAGATGACCCTCAGAACGATGCGGACAACGATAAACCTGGCGCCCGTCCCCAACCGACAGGCAAGCTCAGCCTGAGTGGTCTATTAAACGCTCTGGACGGCGTAGCAGCCGCGGAAGGTCGCCTGCTCTATGCCACAACCAACAAATACCTCGCTCTCGACGAAGCGTTGTGCCGCCCCGGTCGCATGGACGTCCACGTCGAATTCAAACTCGCGAGTAAATTCCAGGCCGAGAAGCTGTTTTACTCTTTCTACCTCCCGGTCGGTGAGAGCGACAACTCTGAAGAGGATGTCGATCTACAAGGATCGCCCCAATCCGGGCCTTCTACCCACAGCGTCCCCGAAACCAAGCCTAGCGGGCGGCAGTCCGATTCTGTGTCTGCAGTTGAAGAGCCGTCATTCTTTGGCACATCGCACCGCCAGCGTGGGCCAAAGCTGCGGCGGAAGCAGGTCGCTGAACTTGCTGTACGCTTTTCGGAGGCAATTCCAGAGCGTGAGCTGTCCATGGCCGCGCTACAGGGTTTCCTGATGGGCTACAAGATCCGGCCATATGAAGCTGTGGACGCGGCCGAGGGCTGGGTTGAAAGCGAAAGGCAGGCGCGATTGAAGATGACGCGGGAGGTGCAGGGAGGGCGATGATGTTATCGTCTGTGCATTTAACTCTCAAGTTTCCTCCTTACCAGTGTACACGGCGACGCTCTAACTATCAATTTCTTCTCTTTCAGAATCTTCCCTGCTTGAAGAAGGAATTTTCGTGCTGAAAAGACGTTTGCTCTGTTCTGCCAGTGGACCTTCTACTGCGTAGTTCGAAAACCTTTGAACACAACTCGAAGGGCTAAGCCGGTGAAGAATGGCCAAGAAATTTTCCGTGAATATCAATGGCACTGCATGCTGAGTCAGAGCGCTCGGGATTTCCGATTGGAACATGTTTCAGCCAAAAGGGGGTTAATTGAAAACTCGATCAGCTGGGGTGGAATTGCAGGTCGCTGCTACATCATCGATGCATCATCGCTGGGCGCTCTTCCTCGATTCAGTCCAGGAGGGTGTAGAGCTCCCGCTCAAGTTTTTTTTTTGCCCGAGGGAGAACGGAGAAGAGCTGACACCAGGAACGGGAATTTGGGCCATTTTGGGAAGCGATCCTCGCTATACAATTCACCATTACAACATCTCCACACGCTGCTGGACATCAACGGCAGTGCCTTACAATGCCGAATTTGAAACTCTTTCGCTCCACCCACGATGCGGAAGACGAGGACGACCCTGCTCGCCGCCGCGCTCGCTCTGCAAGCCGCTGGCGTAGCGGCGGACAACCTCGCGTGCAATGGTACAGGCATGGATTGGTACATTAACATGGTCGGTGAAACACCTTGTACGTCCCGCCCCGTCGGTCGCTCCACCACTAACATCCTGGATGCGCGCAGGCCAGACGTACCAGAAATTACGACAGATATGCAACTCCCAGTGTGCGTCCTAGCCCCCGTCTCCGCGTCCTTGCAGGCTGATTCGTTGGGAAACAGACACCGTCGGCGTACAGAATCCCAACACGCCCCCCGACGCCTGCACCGATCAAGTCTCGTCATGCTGCTGTAACACCATTGCTTTTTCGCTCAGCATGCTTTGCCTCAAGTGCGCGCCTGTGTTCCTCATAGTCCCTCCACGTATTAACGACCCCAGCTGTCAACAGAATATCAGTACTGGGAGCGGCTTCGATGCAGGTGCGTGCTTCCCCCCGCCTCCCTTTCCTTGTTCATTGTATGACGTGCATTGCGTTAGGCACCGGCGCCTACCAGCAGTATCTAGGCAGCTGCTCGGGCCCGCAGTCGTTCAAGTTGCCCACCGACATCCAGACGGCGGTCTGTAATGAACCCATCAAGATTGACGACGATATTTACACAAACGGGTGGTCGGACGGGTCATGGTTCTAGTGAGTGGCAAAATTCCGGAACGGGAGTTGGACCGCGGCAGTTATCTGCTCACACCGCACCGACCTGCGCGCTCGCTGCCTGTCCAGCCTATCTTGCTCGTGACTTACTATCCTTCCTTTAGCGTCTTTACGCGCGACACGATAATAAAGGACAACCTCGTCGCAAATAACAACTCATTCACGCACTGTACTTCCACCACCATCAACACCTCCAAGTCCTCTTCGTGCGTATATAGCTGTCCATCTCCTCTTCGACTCCCTCACACCCTTCTCAGCTCATCACAATCCCAAACGTCCAAAACGTCGTCCCAAACGTCGTCCAAAACGAGTTCCACCTCCTCCCCCGACTCGCTCACCACCACCAAGAAGAAGCTCGCGTCTGGCGCGATCGCGGGCATCGCCGTCGGCGCTGTCATCATCGGCCTCGTCGCCCTAATAGCGGCGTGGTGGTTCTGTTGTAGGGGCCGAAAGCGGGATTTGCGCGCGGGGGTCCTGGAGGAGCCCTTTGGTGGAATGCGAGAGAGTCGGGATAGGGGACCGAGGCATGGTGCGGTGGATCAGAGCCTGGTGCCGCACGGTGAGTGTCCCTTCCCTTCTTTATCGCTGGTCACCTGGAGCGGGTGTGCCTGGCGGAGAGGCAAGGCGCAGATAGCACATAGTGCTTCCGCGGCATCGCTGGCGCTTTATGGCCCCTTCCTTGATTTCCTGGCGTCGATGAACGACTAACTAATACCCTTTCTTGTAGCCTACACCTACTCCGACGAGCCATCCGCAAATGATACATCCGCAAATCACTATGACCCGTCCGCCAATAACTCTGCGTACTTCTCGCCTCCGCGCAGCGAAGGCGGTACCAGCTCCGCACCCGGTTTCGCTGGGCTCGGCGCAGGGACGGCGGGTGGCTACGCTGCAGGTGTGCACGACTCGGAAAGTACGGGCCAAAGCACGGGCCCCCTCACGCCTCGCCGCGGATTCCACACAGCCGGACAGCCGAGCACGGACAGCTCGGTCTCCCTCCCGCAGTCCACCAGCGCTGCTGGAACGGCGGCCGGGACTGCGAGCCTCAGCGGGAGTAGCGGACGCGGGGCGGATCGGGGAGGCAGGCAAGCGGGGCCGCTGCCGCGTAAGCGGGCGGACAGGAACCCGCCCTCCGTGGGTTCAGGCGCGGGTTCAGGGGTGAATGCGGCCACTACGAGCGGCCGTGGTCGGGCGGACTCGGCGGAGCCGTTCCTCGAGGAGGAGGAGCATGAGCCGTGGCTTGACGTGGACGCGGGGAGCCAGCGACACCGGGATGGGGGCCCGGTGTCGGATGTGGCTTTGGGACGCAGCCCTAGTGGCCGGTTACCGCCAGCGTATGGGGAGCAGCTATAGCCGGATGACGGACTTGCATTTATTTTACTATTTCATCGGTGGAGGAGTAAAATTTGCGGAGGGCACCCACTTTTCCTTTGTACATACCCCGTGTATATACATCTACAGTACCTCTTATGCGCAGGGGTAGCGCGGGACGCCGCCGCGGGTTGTATCGATTTCCTTTTGGGTACTCGGTAAGGAAAGCGATCAATCGATCATCTATCACGACTTGTGGCGAACTCTCATCTCGTGTTCTTTAAAAGGTGGGCGCCTGACATAGGCCGCTGATGCACATAGCATCCTCTGGCATTCTCCAAAAATCGGTATTATTCCAAATCAGCGCCATGATTTTTGGGTCACTGTACTATTCCGTCCACACAGCAATAGAATACTCGGCTCTATCCCTTTCTCTCAATATCGACTTCAGCTGACGCGGAATGGCCCTCATCCTTGCTTCTCCGAGCGCCACCAGTGCCACAATGGATGTCGAAGTTGCCCCAATGGAGGTACGCTCACGTCCGATCTGTCCCACTGATTTCTCGATTCAAGCCATCGCAGGTAGACGGACCTGAGGTTACCATGCGCGCCAACCAAGACGGCAAACGGGCCCCTACCCCGTCTCACGGCCACCGCCAAACACAAATCCCGTGGCGGTCTCCCTTTTCCATATGCGGGGATGGTGGGTGGGGGAGACGGAGGGCTGCGATCATGCCTTTGACATCATCACTGCACATCCCTCGGGGATGTGTCTAGCGGTGTGCGCCGCACTGGGCACTTTCATGCCTGACTTTCCGCGCCACATACATCCAAATGTAGAGCGAGCAAGGATACCACTATGAAAACAATTTCGAAGCACGGGCGCTCGTTGGCAAAGCACGGAGGAAGAACACCTCGCTTTCAAATTGAGCTTGAGTTGTATATATGCAGTCTGCAAATGGCGGTTAAACTCCTAGCGATGTTTACGACGTAAATTCGCAGGGGTACTAGGACGGATGTATTTAGTTAAGAAAACAGTTGTCAGAATGACAGGCCAATGTTTGAAATGGCGGCTCTATGTCGACGAGTTGAACATCAGAACCAAGTACGGAAATGTTGAAGTCATGGTGCGTTTTGGAGTTTGCTGGGGTACACACCAGGTTCTCAATGTTTTCCTTGTCAGAACATACGGGCCAAAACGGGTGTAGTCACGCTGGAGGTCGAGCAGGGATCGATTTACGCCAAGGTGATTGAGACTGTGGATCTCGAACTACTTCAAGACTGACGGGAGTTTCAGAGAGTCTTTACCAACACCGCAGTCTTCCGAAGAGTCGGCCAGGAGACGGGTGACGTCTATGTCTCAGTATAAAGACTATTGTGTCGTCGAATAATGACTGACCTCTGTGCTCACAGGATGTTCGCGCACGATGAGTTAAGCCGACATGGCCGATGGACGTATCATAACCGAGGCAGGAACCTCACCTCTACTGACTCTTCCACTCCTACTAACTTCAGATGACGTCAAAATAATATCAGTGTCCCATTCTGGACTGGACTCCTCGAAGCCCTGTGACAGGGCCGATGTGGCAACTCAGAGCGGGTCACCGAAAATGGACCCATACCCACTCCGGCCACCCGTACCTGCGACTCTCCATGTTATAATCACTGTTTTGTGTAGGCACTCAGTAAAGTGAACCGTGGGAAGATTGATCTAGGTTCAAAGATTGAATCCTCAGTCCGGCTTTTGACTACGAGTTTCGCGTTGCACGTTCTCGTTGTATTTCAGGGACACTCCGTTTTTAGCACTCGTCGGACTTTGTCAGGCCACTCAACTCGAAGTATAATCGATTCGAATAAATGTCCATCACAGCAGGTATGCAAGCTTGTATGACCACAGGTATGGCTGTATGACTACGAGTTCGACCAGTGGAGCCAGTCGTTGAAGTTTGAGTAAGGGATACTGTCCCCGGTGGCTGCCCAGGCTGTGATGGGATTCCACCACTGGGATATCACGTCGTTCACACTGCTGAAAAAGACACGAGGATTAGAGTCAACGAGATACATGTGCGTTCAAGAGACCGACCTTGGCCACTCGGTAACGTTGGCGGCGGACATACTGCTGTAAATAAAATCGATGTAGTTCTGCTGCGTGATGGGGCATCCTGTAGACGCGCACGGTCCGACGATGTTACCGTATATCTGCGGTACATGAACAAGCGTTCAAACCAACTGGAAAGCTACGAACCGCGGCGGCCAAGTTGGGAATCGAAGATGCGGCCAAAACGTTGGGGTTCTGGCATTGATTGAGGAGGATTACGCTTTCCGTCTTAAATAAACGAGTGTCAAGGCCAGTAAAAATGAGTACTAGTATGAGATAACACACCCCTTGGCAGGTCGCGGCTGCTACACAGGCAGAGTGGCTCCAGATGCTGGTGCCGTTTTCCTTGAGACACGAGAAGGTCTAGGGATGGGAGTGAGGATCCAGAATCATCGTTACGGGAGGAACACGCACAACTGACGCACACGCCGGACTGTAACTGAATGTAGTGTCGTGGATGCCGATGTACTTCTCGGCCTGAATGCAGGCTTCAGGGTCGGGAGCCCGAGCACCGATAACGGCGGGGAGAACCGAGGCCGTGGCAATGTGGGCTAGAGCGGCAGCGATGAGGGCAGAGGTGAAACGCATCTTGAGGAGGAAAGAAGGTGAGGAAGGGAATGTTAAGGAGAGTGGGTCGCCTGGTGTTCTGGCAATGTCGTTACATCCGAGCACACACTCTTAAATAGTGTACTGAGAGCGTCCTGAAGAGCGACGTCCAGCCTCTTGCATCGTGATTTCCAGAACTGCCTTTGACTTGACGAGCTTCGCTCAGTTGACAATCATTGATGCCTTCATGAAGTTCAACATGATTAACCTTGCCAACCAACACCTTGTGAGTCTTGTCTTGAATTGAAATGCACTGCCAGTACGGCAAGGCTATTCCGCTCACTTCAAACACATGCTGGCGGAATTCAACCATGGGGACTTTGGGGATGACAGTCCTGAATCGATCAACGAGTGTTGGGTCTTTTGCGCCCGCGAGTTGATCGACTGTCAGTATATTCTATAGAGTCGGAAAGAATCGATGCAAGGCAACGCGCCAAACACGCGGAGCGCACCCCATCTCAGGATCAGATCGCTTTGAATGGGTACGATGAGGGTATGGGAGGCCCTGAGTGGCGACAGTTTTACAGACCCACCGCCAACCGATCGCCCCCCAGTGAAGGGAAGAAGACGGCGAGTATGTTTCAGAATCAGATGTCTGGAACCCGGGCGTTGAACGAGCCTGGGCAGGATGCAACAAGTACAGAACAGACCAGCGAAGGAGAAGAGGGAACGCGAAGAGATGAACACAGGCGCATATTCTACTTATTCGCCATTCGAAAGATACATACTCTAATTTTGAGTTACTTGGAGCTGTCGGAAGCCGTGGCCATATTCAGCAGGGAGCTACAAACGTCTGGAGAAGATTCGTTAGTCCACTCAGAAAAGGTCGAAACTGCATAACGAAACGACGACCTACTTCTCGATATCTGCACCGCGTCCTCAGCCTCTTTGAACATTCCAGCAATAATTCTGAGGAATTCCTCCTCCGAATGTAAGGCCTCCTTTGCTAATGGCTTCACGTATGCACGAATCGTTTCCATGGTGGTCTCCTTGCTGGCGCCATTGGCGAGTAAGAGAGCTATCAGCTCCCTCTGCTCCTCGCTGAGCGGCAGACCTACCCACTCCGCTGGGGTTTCCGCCCGCATCCTCCCTGCGCGCAATGGGTGGGACGGATGCCGCAAACCCAACGCAATATAGAGCAGATTGGCCTTGTGGGGGCGCGGAGGCCCTCCATCGAGGAGGACGAACAGTGGGACGGTCACCGTTGCATCAGCGCTGCGGTCCAGGAGGTATCTAATGGCGTGGAGCGTTTGGTACTAGTGTACGGCGAAGCCAAGTGCGGTGCCGTAGTGGCCGTGGGCCTCGAGATTGGCGCCGTGTTCGAGAAGAAGCTTGATCATCTCCACGTGCCCCATGGAACACGCATAGTGCAACGCAGTTAATCTCGGTTCCAGATCTTACAGTGCTACTCCCGGCCGAGAAAAGCCGAGGCAGAGATTTTGATGAAAAAGAGATGGGAGAACGCACTACGAAGCGCGAGAAGGTCGCACTTCGATTTCAGTCGAAGTCCGCAGATCATGAGTTCGAATCTCGCGGAACCACATTTTTAAAAAGTTTGCAAGTTGATGTACATGTCTTTTGCATAGGTAGAAGTATATTACAGACATAATAAGCAATAGTAGGGCCCGCTGCCGCGGCAGAGCCCACCATCTGCGATCTCCTGTAAACTGGGACTTTGAGCTGACGATGGGTGTCTTATTTTACTAGTCCTTGGGCCGCTGCTCCGCCTGGCAATACAAGTCCAGGCCGCCTTCCGTGGGGAGATTATCAGTCGCAAAAGGCCGGATCAGTGTCAATGTTCTTGGCCATGCATTGACCAGCCAACAAAATTGGCTATCTGGTGTTGTGGGGCTCGAATAGTGATGTTCTGGCTTTGGCTTTGGCTTTTTGGCTTGGCCTTGGCCTCGGAAAATCTCAAGCCAGGCCAGGGCCAAATTGTCGGCTTTGGCCTGGCTTGGGCTTGGCCTGGCTTGGGCCATGGCTTTTGGCAGGGAAATCAGTTTGGCTTTGGCTTTGGCCTCGATGAATCCCAGGCCAAGCCAAGGCCAACTCGGGCCAAAGCCAGCAAAAGCCAAAGCCGAGCAAAAAAACCATGGCTTTCTGGCCTGAGGCCAAAGCCAGAACATCACTAGGATCGAACTACATTATGGCCTCCGGTATTCCCTACGTAGGGTGTGTTGTCCACCACGAAGGTCACGGTGTGGTACCAAGCAATTCATGCACAAATTTGGAAAAATTTGGGAATCTTTCCCTGTCCCAGCCGAGTCGACTGGATATCAACATCATGGGCAGTATATTGTTGAGCGGCGAGGTTTCATTGAAATTTAAAATGCGGACGGCTCGGCGCTCGCCCGACCTTCGGTCGGCTCGGCCGAGCCGGTGGTGCGCGCGCTGTCGCGCGCTCATCTAGAACCGACGCGGAACATTAGGGACAGTTTGGGACAAAGGGGAACACACGGCGCGGCCACAGAGGCGATTTCATGTACTCAATATCATCAAACAACTTGGCACTAGGATGCTGGTAGGAGTACTCGGAGTTCTACGTCATTCCAGCAAGAATTTATGGGCAGAGGAATACGCAGTTCATGCAATGTGCATATACACACTCCAGTCGACACCAAGTACAACATCAGGGTCACCGACACCGTTAACACGAAAAACAATGGCAAGCAGAAAGAAAGAAGGAGAGAAAGAGAGAGGGAGGGAGGGAGGACGGAAAAGATGGTAGCGAGGACGAACGCAGATCTCGGAACTTGCGGAACCAGGGTGAAAGTAGAACCTTCGAGGAACAGTAGGAACAGCAGGGAACAATCCGGAAGAACCAAACAGTTGACCGAAAGAACGGTTTTGAAGACTTCAAGATCAAAAAGGCTGAAAGAGGTAGAATTCAGGACCGAGACAACGGTTTTGGAGGATTAAAATCATTAAGATCATCTCACGGCTCAATTAGGACGACACAACAAGAGAATCGCTGATAGGGCCACACAACACCCCCTACTAAAGATAGTGGGCATTAGCTATCAACCCGACTCCTTCCCCTTCCTTTTACGCCTTTTAATCCCTAATAGGTGGGACACCTGAGAGCGGAGATGCTCTTTGCCGTTTGAGCCAGGGTACTCCATTCAAAGTCGGGTGCTCCGCCTCCCCGGTGAGTCGTCTCTATTCTTGGTTGAGCTCGCTTTGTTTCCCATTCATACAAGGTTTAATGCAAACGACACCGTGAGATATCATGTACCCTTCTACCCGCAAATGCACTTCTAAGCTGTGTGTCGGTAGAGTTGGATATGTAGACATGAACCTCGAAAGGTCAGTTGGATGTGTTCTAATATGGATGATAACGGCAGACAAACTTGAATCAATGAGGATGGGTTAGACATTCCGGTCAAATGAAAGTGAAGTTAAGGGTAGGAGACTATAGGAATGGAACACGCCAATGGTTAGTCATACCGTTACGATGGCTAGTCTTCGAAATGGGTGCAGGGATGTTATGCAACCTGCAGGAAGCCCCTTCAATATCTCATGAAGTGTCGGTAGTTGAAATGGACAAAGAAATTCAAGTAGTACTGTAGATCTAACCGGTGAGTCAACATTCAACTAAAATCCGATCATCGTCATCAGTATCATCATCAGTCGTGGGCCTGTAATGGCTACGATAGAGGTACCCTAAAGGTGAGGCTAAGTATCTACATGATGGGTTTGGTATTGTAATTTAATAGGTAGGTAAATCGGTAGAGGAAGAGAGAAACGAGTCGCATCACGGTAAAGTTGTGGCTCGCATGTATCGATAGGTGGGTTGTCGGTCTTGTTGTGTTAATCTAAGCATACTGACCTAAATAAACACCAGCTGTATTTGCTTCAGGTGAATATAATCCACCGTTTCAAATTCTGGCCGTCGTCGAATCGAATCCCAAATGCCAGGGACAGCAAGCCACACCATAGAATGGCTTGAAAGAAAATCATACCTCCGGTTAAAATCCGCCAACTCATCGATAAGAACCTCAAGAAGCTTGAAATTGAACCCATCACCGAGAAATCCGAGGTTCAAACTTGCTTGGAGCAGATTGACTGTCGAAAGGATTTTCCAAGCTTCCGCGGAAGTCTGGTAAGTCTTGCTTACTGTAAGTGGAAATACCAGGGATCAAATTCAAATGAGGAAAAAGCAAACAAGGTGAAGCTTATCCAGGGCACTCAAACTGAAAACCTTGGCCGACCTGTGTCGAAATTGCAATATCTGAGGTGGGGGAGGAAGTACATATATATAATACGTAGAATGAGGAGGGTGTACTCAATTCTGATAGGATTCATGTGATAGCCTTAAATTCCCCAGGTAGATTTGAGAGAGAGCTAAGTAATTGACTCTCAGTCAAAGGTGGAAAGCAGAACTGATTGATAATAACCAAAGACAGTAAGTTGAACCGTGGGAAATCTGTGATCGGACATTGATCGAAATCATTGCGCGTGAACCTGCAGTTCGATGATTAATCTTGAGTGTCCCGATAGCTAGAACATATACCCCTGATACTAGCTAGACCTTGCGAACCACAATGAAATGTGGAGGGGTTAATTCTGAGTTACAGTCCGTAGGGTTAATCTCAAGTTCAACCGACACCCGGGAGGCCGGACACGTGGACAAACGAACTCTGAATGAACACTTTCAAGTTGGATGAGGATGAGGTTTGAATGATCAGCAATTAGTTGAGGAAATTGGAGTCAAGCATCAAAGCCAAAGTTCATGGTACTCCAGCGACAGACTATGAAGCAAGTATATCTACGATCTCTCAAAGGAATGTGAAAGTCAAAGGATGTGAGGCCGAGCAGATGGAACAAAGGGCACAAGTGGCAGGTTGACTGAATCGTCGAGGTGCGATAGTATTCCACCATGTTTTGATTCATATTGCAGGGCCTCGGTTGAGAACACAAAAGATTGTCATGATTCAGTGCCAAGGATTCACTGGCATGTTAGCGCTTTTATTATTAATATGCACTCTCAACTGCCAAAGAAGATCTGGTCTGATAAATGTCAAAGGCAAAGAGGGGAAACATTCTCAACAAAGTGGTTTCAAAATTCTTGAACCGGGAATACGTACCGTCGGGCCAATCCTTGCTGCATAGTAGTTAAAGCTTGGAAGGAAGACATCGGAGTCTTCGTCATTGTAGCAACACACAACACCCTGGTTTGGGTCAGTTGCAAAGATTTTTAGGGGGCCTGTACGGCTTCCACGCCGCACGAGTCCTCTCGGATGGGAATCATGGGATCCTCATTCAACTTGATTCAAGTCGGAACATCTGGATTGTTCGGCCTGTGAACGGTCCAACCAAGACTCGCGGAGTCTGCACTACCGAGAAAGACACCCCACTGGAGGAAGGACAAGCTTAGAATATCTGAATACTAAAATACCGAAATAAAACATCTCCGAGATGGCCGAAGCTTTGGAAATTTCATCCAAAATCGTGGATGTGCCTGAAGCCTCATCACTTGCGGTGGTAATAGCGAGGATGCGAGCCTAAATTTACTCAGTTGATCGACTGTTGAACACACTGGTTAGGTTGCCAGGTGCAAAAACTTTGGAAAATGTGGTTCTGCGAGAGTCGAACTCATGATCTGCGCACTTCGACTGAAATCGAAGTGCGACCTTCTCGCGCTTCGTAAACGCACCTGTAAGGGGCAGTGTATCGCGATCAAATTTCATCAAAACTTCTGCCTCGACAACATCTCGACATCCCCGATTGGATTTCTGCCCGTGAGCGGAGCGAACGACTGCCCTAGAACGTCGGGAACGAGACTACAACGCAGTCTCGCTGCCGCCATCACATCCGAATACGCCGTCAACGGGGGCGCCGTACAACTTGCGAGGTACGAGCAAACTGTTGTAGCGTCTGTCTACGAGAGACTAGGGGCGCCGTGATCCTCATCATTTTGAGGTCCTTGTTCCCGACGGCGAGATGGAGAGGCTGATACTCCATCTGGTCCCACTCTGCGGCGGGATTAGCCCCCGCCTCGAGAAGGAGGAGGGCGATCTCGGTGTTCTGCACTTTCGCAGCAACGTGCAGGGCGGTCTGGCTCCAATGCCAGGAACTTTCTGGGCTTGGGTGCACCGAATGCGGGGAGCAAGCATTTTCTTGACGATATGCGGTTTCGAGTCTGAGGCCCACAGCAGCAGATCCTTGGCGAGTTCTGGGGTAATACGGGATTCCAGCTCCGCCTGGAGGATTTCACGAAGTCGGCGGCAGGTCAATACCAACACATTTAAGGCTGCCACTGGGAGGTAAGGGGCGATCAGCAAGACGAGCTCGGGCTGAAGTTCCTCGAAGTGCTCTTTTAACATAGCGGTTTAAGAGGCCCCCGGTCACTCACCCATAACTAGGTCCGCCGTAAAGTAAATCAACAGCCCAAAATTTCACTTTTTTGGTCCATCTTATAAGGTAAATCAACCTGAAATCCAGGAAACTCGGTCCGTTATAAGGTAAATCGCGCTCTGCGCGAGAGAAATTCTTTTGACAAGGATACTCGGCGGGAGGGAGTAAGTTGCAATCTTTTGATCACTTTCTCTGGAGTTTGGTTGCAAACATGTTGAAAGCAGTCAACCACAATAAGGCGGCTTGAATATGTGCCAAACTTTGTCAGCTAATTTAAGTGCCCAAACTCCGTCCGCTGTAAGGTAAATCAAGGCCCAAACGGCCCAAAATCGTAAGGTAAATCAACGGAAATTTTGGGCTTTTGGCGGACCGAGTTATGAGTGAGTGACCGGGGGCCTGGTTTAAGAGCAAGACGAGACGGAGACGAGACGGGACGCCCAACATCACGATCGATTGATGGCATCGTGAGAACGGTTGAATTCTGTGGTTCAACTTGGATTCCGTTCGCCTTGATTTTTCTCCCTATCCAGCCGTATTTTCGTCTCAGTTCGAGTTTCAGAACAAATATACGCCCACCCATAGCTTTTAAAGTGCCTTGATATTCGAACTCGTGGGCAAAGCGTTAACGGGCCAGGGTTCAACTTCAATTTTTTCATCTCGTGATTTGCGGGATATATTTGGAGTAATAAGTACGAAAAGGAGATAACGCCGAGTCGCGGACATACTGACAGATACTGACTGTGGGGGTGCGCGGTCGTATAGAATCGGTTGGCCATCTGCAACCGTGACGGATCATGATCCGAGATTTCTTTATCTGATTACTCAGATAACAAAAGCTCCCTCCTTCTCCCCCCCATGGCATTCATCCCTACAGTCGCGGATTACATTGGTAGCGGCAAACTGCGACCATGGAACTCAGCCCCCCGTACCGCCTCCAGCGAGCCATTCCCAGCTTCCACCACTCAGCCAGCCACAACTCCGTTTATTCACGACTCTGACCCAGTGTTCGCCCAAGGGTCCAAGGCCTTGAGACCCCAAGGCCTTGACTAGGCCTTGGCCAAGGCCTTGGGAAAATCTCGGCAGAGACCCAGACCTTGGTTAAGGCCTTGGTGATGTCATTTTGCTGGCCAGAAATCCTGTCTATTCTGTATCGGACTTTTTTGGACAGGAGACCTCGAATTTCGACATTTTTGTGTACCTGGGAGGACATATATACCCTCTGGTCGCTCCTTGGGATCTAAATCATCTGGTAAGTCTTATGAGTTCTCAATTGGGTCGAGTACATTTCCTCCAGACCTCCTGAGCGCTGGCGGCTCTTTTCCCTTTGAATTCCTATGTTTTAAATTCCTTTTGGGCTACTGCTGAATGCGTGGGAATTTTTTTACCAAGGCCTTGGAGGTGCCCTTGACTCAAGGCCTTGGGCTTAACAAGGCCTTGGTATCCGCCAGACCCGACCCCAAGGCCTTGAGGACGATCACTGCTCTGACCCAGAGCTCTTGCTGCCCAACAGAACATCGTTGATTATTATGATACTCGCCAATGCCTTGCTTCAGGTGTGTTACTTCTTTGTCTGGTAGAGAACATGCGTTCGGACCGAAGGGACCCTCAGTTCTCCGCATATGTTACGGTCTCCTCCGCAAGCGCATACGCAGCCCACCTCGGAGGATCCACCGTTTTTGCTGGTCTCACGATCGGTATTCCTAATGTGTTTTCGGGCCTCCTGCTCGTGCCTGTCATGAAAATTGACCAAGGCCGGTTTCCTTCCGCACAAAGGAGTTCGACTTGTTTTGATCCAGACCCAGGTCGGTACACGCGTCCGCTCCGGATCGCCTGCGCTTTCCTCATCCTGGGAAATATTCTCCACGCCGTCGCATACCGCGCGAACTTCCTGTACCTCATCCTCATTGGTCGCCTGGTGTCGGGAATTGGGTACGTTGGTTTTATGTATGTTCGAAGATATTGCACTGGTGAGTTTTTTCTGTCCAAAGTATCACCGCAAAGTTTACTTAAAGAGTAAACTGATCCTCGTATTGTCGGGGTGCGAAGACGCACGACGCTCGCAAGCTGGCTTGTCATTGGCCAGGTATTCGGTATGAGTGCAGGTCCCTTCATCTGCGGGGTTCTGTTCAAGGTTGGGTTTTCGAACGAGGTGTTCAACGGGTTTACGAGGTAGGTCATACTTATCCTCGACATATTTATCTGACGATGTTTCTCCAGTCCGGGCTGGATCACGTCCTCCATCTGGCTTCTCTTCACCGTAGTCATCGCCCTTCTTTTCCGCGACCTCCCCGCCCCGCATAAACCCAACATGTCCGAGGCAGTCGAACTCGGACACGTCCCCCTCCCTGATACCGAGGCCAGTCCAGCGTCCCGCGACACACCCCTCACACGCCGTCAATACGCCCTGATCTTTACGATGTGCTACGCCTCCGCCGCCTGCTTTTTCACCCTCGGCTCGTTCGAATCCGCCATCCCCATCTACACACCAGCGGCATTTGGCTACTCGCCCTACGCCGCGGGAAATTTCATCGCACTGGGCGGCCTCGCGACGCTCCCCTTCCTCCTCGCCTCCGTGCGCTATGCGCGGCGCTTCCAGGACCGCGTCATCCACGCGACCGGGGCCCTTCTTGGCCTCGCCGGCCTCCTCCTTCTGCTCGCCGTCTTGGCCGCGGATCGAGTGGTTTTTGGTTCGTTTTATGTGTGCTGGGTGCTCGTGGCGCTGGGGTTCAACCTCGCGAGCACGTGTACGCTAAGTCTGCTCTCGAAGCAGCTGCCCGATGTGTGGAACCGGACTATTCAATATAGTAATTATCTGGGGAGGATTGCCGGCGCGGTGTTTGGTGGGGCGGGTGAGTGGTTTCTATCCTTCCATTGCAGGTTTTCATTGACTCCAATTACAGCTGTTCAAATTGGGATGCACAATTATGTGGGGGTACTGATTGCCGTTGTAGGACTCATGGGTGCAATGCAGATGGTTTTGTGGCGGGATCTAAAGGCGAAGAAGGGCTAGGTTTAGGTCACTTTGAAACTGAGTACATCCCGTCGAATATTGTGCTCCCGACTAATTGCGAATTGCAAAGTTAGCTAATCATGTAGAACGTTAAACTGTCTAATAGAATACTTCGGTCTCTTCAAGTTAAAGGGTCAGATTCATCATTCCACCACTTCGAGGTTTGACCGGGACCATGAATGTGGGCAGAGACTGGGGTTTAAAATCTTTCCCGCTCTACTCGGATAATACTGATTCATGAGTTTATCTTGATGGCGATTGAGGGCGGCGGCAGCGGCGGGATGCAGCGGGAAGTGCCATGTACATATGTGTTGTCTCCCTGGTGAAAAAATCGGTAAAATCTTGGAAGAAATGTGGTGAGGGAGGACAATACTGTATCTCGGATTATCCCAAGCTTCGTCGGTGGGATCACATTTTTGCGGCGGCACCTCGCCAAAGACGTATGCCGGAACCGGGCCGAGACCTGCTGGGCACCTTGACAACTTTATTTCGGGGCTCAATTTAGTCTCTCTTGACAGACGCTCTATCAGTACTTAGCTCGTACCTCGCTTGATAGAGTCTGTTGGTTACCGCGTAACTTACCCGGTGGCCTGCGTTATTACAAATCATCCGCTTTAGGACATCACGTGTGATATTTACCAACGCGACTTGGACGCGTTCTGAGATGACCACCGTGTTTAAAGGCGCAGCGAAGCCGGTTTTCTGCTTTCACTCGAGTTTAACGAGTTTAAGAAGCTTTTCTGAATTTTCCTGGCCCACACATTCCTGGCATGACTATATTTTCCCAATTTCGTTCTATTTTGGGTTCATTTGGTCAAAACTATGCTCCCAGGGAGAGGAAAGGGCCGGAATCGCCATGATGGGTGACCATAGCGGTCTGAACCCGTTCTGGGGCTTTTATGGGTGGGAGAACACAAGAAACGCGTCTCGCTAAAGGCTTGTTTGTGCGTGCATCTGTGATCATTACATAATAACGCAGGCCACCGGGTAACTGACCGTGGTAACTAACAGACTAGGCTCAATTACAGTTTTTACAAGATTGACATCATTATGAACACTTGCATTCGAACCGAAGCGGTGGTACGCGAAGCGGCCCCCGGCGCTCTCTTTTTTGACCTCAAAATGTGCCGTGCCGTGTCACCCAAATTTATGCTCCGTGTACGCACACAACCGTCAGATCCGAAATCAACTTGAACGCCTCGGGTGGGTTTCCAGGAAGAGCCAACGCTATGACTTGGGTGAGAAGAGTAAACCAACGTTGTAAACTCCAAACTCTACAATTCTGCGGTTTGTGGTTACAAAAAGGGCAGGTCAGACAACACAGAAAGGACTCCTTTCATTGGTGAGGTGGTCCCAAAGTGCATTGCAGGTCTGAGTCGCTTCCCTCGGGTGTTGAGTTGACGTACACGGTGTCCCATACTCGTTCCCAGTGTTTTGGAGACGGTAAAGTCAAGAATTGAATGATTCGTTCGGATGTGATCGACGGAGCTCCAATTGAAAAGTACACACACTGTCACCTCTTGGACCAATAAATTCAGATCCCAACTATCCACTAGGACCCCGACGGAATTTAGAGACTCAGATCGTGGTCACTGGCAGCTCAGTGGAGCAAGGATGAAGGGGAGACTCCGCCCGGGCTGACCGCAGTGCAGTCAGGAGCGCAGTGTCATGGTTGGGTTCCAGAATCTTGAACTGTTCATTCACCCCGAGATGCAGTGATCGTCCTCAAGGCCTTGGGGTCGGGTCTGGCGGATACCAAGGCCTTGTTAAGCCCAAGGCCTTGAGTCAAGGGCACCTCCAAGGCCTTGGTAAAAAAATTCCCACGCATTCAGCAGTAGCCCAAAAGGAATTTAAAACATAGGAATTCAAAGGGAAAAGAGCCGCCAGCGCTCAGGAGGTCTGGAGGAAATGTACTCGACCCAATTGAGAACTCATAAGACTTACCAGATGATTTAGATCCCAAGGAGCGACCAGAGGGTATATATGTCCTCCCAGGTACACAAAAATGTCGAAATTCGAGGTCTCCTGTCCAAAAAAGTCCGATACAGAATAGACAGGATTTCTGGCCAGCAAAATGACATCACCAAGGCCTTAACCAAGGTCTGGGTCTCTGCCGAGATTTTCCCAAGGCCTTGGCCAAGGCCTAGTCAAGGCCTTGGGGTCTCAAGGCCTTGGACCCTTGGGCGAACACTGCCGAGATGGACCTCACGGCATGTTCCCCGAGTTTGGGGTCAGCCCAGACGAGCTCGCCAGTGTAGGTAGAAGGAACGAAGCTGGATGCGTAACATTGAACCACTAGTGTACATCGAAACCTTGCGCCAAAGCTCGGCAGAGTAAGTTTATATGGTGTTCTTTCCAGCCTCCTGGATTTAATGGTTGCGGTCGGTCGGCATGCCTGAGTGCTGGTGGGCGATGGATTGCGAGGCATATGGCTTCAAGCTTCAGGTGTTGGCAATATCTGAGGATTGTGAATTGAGCCTGATTCAGGCACGCCAACCGAATGGTTCAGGCTTCTAGCTGTTCATGACCATTAATTATGAGACCTCCTGAGTCAATCCTGAGTTCCGCGACGCCTTAAGATGTCGGATCCACGATCATGATTGTGATGATCCACGATCACGATGCTCAGGTCTCCACCTTCTCTCCTATCTCCCTCCCCTAACATCGCAAGTACAATAAAAGTACAATCAGGAATCTTGATTCTGACTTGTCAACCGTTCATGTCTTCGAATTCTACCCTCTCAGATGACGATGTTCAACTCTTGTACATCTTGGGGCGTCAGATAACCCAGGATGCCGTCGGTATGATCTCCAAGGCACTCGTTATAACCTGAATTCTAATCTGAATTATAGGGTTTCTCTGGGAAACTTGCTTCATGAGTAAGTGTTAGCGAAAACAATGATTTTCATCATCATCATCGTACAGTCCTCATTATTATTTGCAGGTGCCTACGGTGTTTTCTTCTGGATTGCCATTTGGACCATTTGGTTGGTTTTTCCCTTCTACCGTTGGCGGTTGATTAACATTCATCAGGCGAAAGGGATTGAAATCGCCAAGCTCCATCGCTATGCTGTTCATTGTCATCTACCTTTATTGCACATCCATAACTCTGTGGGCCCTCAACGTCACGGTGTGGTTCCAGCGCGCCCGCGCTTCGCTTATGGACTACCCTGAACTATCACTATCGGACCGACGTGATGTCTCGGATTCGATTGTTGAGGCGTATGGCACGCCGATGGAAGCCCTCTTCATGTTCAATGTATGTGCTAGCGTCAGCTTTTTCGGGGACCTGTATTCAATTTTTGGCAGATGGTCGTCGGGGATAGTGTCGTCATCTGGCGGGCTTGGGTGCTCTATACAGCTCGCGATCGTTGGATGCTGTCCTTGCCGATCATCCTGTTAACGTGTTCTCTCAGTGAGTTTAACCGCTGTACGACGCTTCATCGTCCCCTCATCTCTTTAAATCAAGTCTTCTCGATCATCGATGTTACATGCCTCACGGGCGCCGGTTGGAGCAACCAGTCCGGCCTCGCTGACGGAGGAGGCGTGTGCGACAACGCAGAGCTCATCGCTTGGGCCTTTTCGTTCGTTACAAACGCAACTTGCACCCTCCTCATCGGGGTCAAGGCTTGGTCCGTTCGAACTATCTACCATCCAGCTCACATCCCTAATATCATTTATTTAGGCAGCACCGCAGATCGACAAGGGCACTGGCAATGACCCACAACTCGAGCAGGATGTCTACGAACCGTATCCTGAGCTTGCTCGTAGAGTCCGGATTTGTCTACTGTTTATTCTGGGTGTGTCCTGTTCTTAACCTGACTAAATCTCTATGAGCTGATTCACGCCCCTCTCCCCCCTCCCCCCCCCCAGCTCACGCAATATATTCTCTTCGTCGACATCTCCCGCGGCAGCCCCGCGATCTACGCCTACGAGCTCTTCGCGGCCCTGGGCGACCAGATCTCGGGCATGTACCCGACGCTGATTATAGTAATCGTCAACCTCCACCAGACCATCTGGGACCAAAACTCCAGCACGGTTAAGGGCGGCTCGTTTCATTTTACGACGTCCGGCGGACGGTCGGCAGGGAACACGAGTGGGGCGTACGGCAGCCAGCGGGGCGCGAAGATCCAGCTCGACGGCGAGATCTCGACCACGGAGGCTATTGGGATGGACAAGATTACGCGTGCGTTCACCTCCACGGAGGAAGTCTAGCCGACACCTTCGTTATTTGTATTTTTCTAGCGTAGTGTACTTGATTTATTTTGGCAGTAGTTACATGTGGCCGCCCTTGTTGGATATGTATTTAAATAACACTCTTTTTACATGACCGCGCCGCGTTTTGACCTTTCTTGAATGAATTATTTGAGAAATCAACCGGTGGGAAAACACGATGGGTCACATCAGTCACACGTCGCGTCGCGTCCTTCCAACGAGTATTTATTTCTGGTAGGTCGCCATACATCCATTTCCGCAGAGTTAGCTAAATCGTTTTTTTAGCTCCATCTCTACAAATTCCTTCATAGTTCCAAACTTCACTCCAGGCGCATTGGTATTTTGGCTGCTACCTCACTCCGAAGTTGAACTTCAACCGTGGGAATCGGCTTGATGGGCTGGCCCGCAAGCAGATATACTTTGGGATTATGGTGAAATCAATGATATTGTAAAGAAGTGCTGGCTGAGTACTGGTATTCGGAGAGTCTTATCACGGTCTTGGTCCTAGACCAGTTTCTCAGAACTCGACCACCCACTTCATAGCTATAGTATGTACAGATCTCAGTTACATTTATTTCGTCGCGCTACAAGAAATCACTACCATACTGGACTAGTAGTAAAATCGCTACAATAATCAACAATAAAGGATATCGCCAAATCGCGCCAAGATTGTTTGTTTCGTTCGTTTGACGACTTCACTCGAATATACGCACATAGCACAAGTCCCTCCCTCCCTGCCTTCTTCAAGACGAATCTGACTCGGACGAGGTGCCGCTGCTATATCCCATCCGAAGCTCCCCAGCCTCGATTTCGACTTGCTCATCGTTATCCTTGCGTCGCGAACCGAGGTGGCGCGGACTCGACTGTGAGGAATTCAAGGTAAGACAGAGGGATAGAATTCGAGTCGAGGGAAAGAGAAATATGAGAAAACAAATTCTCCCGAGAATGAAAACAAAGAGGAAAAAATGCAAGAGCTTACGCGAATGGGCTTTGCAGTCAGCGAAATCGTGCGCTTGCGAATCTCACTCGGGAGGCGCGGCCCTTCGTGGACGAGAGGCTGAGGACCGTCAGTCAAACAACGCCGTCTTGAGAGCACGAACCGACGGAACAGGCAAGACTAAATAGGAAGGGAGTAAACATTTACCTTGGTCGGGATGGGCATGGCTCTAGGACGTTTGGGCGGACTGAGATCCATCTGCTGCTGCACGGTCGAGATCTGCGTCTGTGTAATGTGCGTAGTGGTGGTGGTGGTCGGCGTCTGCGTGGGGGTCGCGTCCTGGCTCATCAGGATGGAAGGTCCGGGCCCACTGCGGCTCGGGGTCGTCTGCGTTAGATCAATCTTGGCTCTCTGGTAAGAAAACACGATCCGAGGTCAGAATATGCGCCGGACGAGAACTTGAATCGCAATGTACCTTGCGCGGATCGGTGGTGCGGAGGGAATTTAACATAGAAGGCATACCAGGAGTAGGTGTCAATTGGGTAGACGCCATCGCTGGACTGGACTGGAGGAGATATGATCTGTTCGAATTCCCGTGCTGGGACCACGGCGTCGAGTGCACCCCGATGGCTCTTAGATCTGCTTGAAAACCCGGAATGGGAGACGTGCGCGGGGAGGTGTCCGTCTGGTTTGAAAGTAAATCCGCGATGTTCACGTTGAAAGGGAAGACAGTTTACAGATGTTGAACTCGATTCCGAACTTGAGGAAAGATTCGATAACATCTTTCGGCAAGCTCGATAAATGAGAATGATGCGTTAGATAAATCAAAGGCATACAGCAGGGCGTTGTGGGGTAATCGGCCTGAGGTCTTGCCGCGGGGTCAAAAATTGGCTGGAGAATGTTCTGTGTGGGCGTTGTCGTATTTAAACTTGAGTGAGAAGTACCTGGTTGTAGTCGGCGAGCCCCAGGATTGGCCCTGTACCGGTGTATGCTGACTAGGCGAGCCCCGATTTGGATTTACCTTCGAATCATGTCAGAATGGGACCACGAGACGGGCAAGGTGAGATTGACAAGGTGCCTTTCAGCATTCGAATGCTGTTCACGAAATGCTGGCGCCAGCTGTCTAACGTCTTGCGCCTCGGAGTCGAGTTTGCGTTTGAGATCGGAGAGCGGCATCTTTGAGGTCCATTAGTTTCTGGGCTATAAACGGCAGATAAAGACAAGCCTGAGGTACAAGCTGAAGTTTTAGGTTCTCATACTTCGCTCGGACTTGTTTCAGTTCCTCGCCCACAGCAGAAAGCCGACCCGAAGCATCCTTGAATTTTTCTTCAAATTGATCTCGCTCGCCGCGCGCTTTCGCCAAATCCTCGAGGTGGTGGGTAATCCTGATCTCCAGTTCTCCGACTTGAGACTCCAGCCGGTGGTTCTGTATCTTCTGCTCCCGGACGCTCGCCTGCAGCTCGTCCATGGCGGAAGCGTAAAAAGAGAGCGACAGTCTGTTTGGTCCCGCTTGGCAATGGTGCTAGCTTCGAATTCTTGCCTTCTTGCTTTACTGTTCTACGAGGCATATTTGCTTGATATTGGACTGCACTGGTGGTTTTGAAAATCCTCTGTGGACGAGCGAACGGTGTCTCGATGGAAATATCGGATTCAAGAGATTGGGTCTAGACCCGGACTAACCCGGACCGCGCCTCGGCGCTCGGCAGTCAACGGTTTCTTCCGACCATGACTCAGACACGCCTTTTCCAAGCTTTTTCTAAGGCCTAACCAAGAACCTGCCGCTCTTAATTCACAATTATCCAAGCATTCCCTCTTCACCGCTAAACCTTGGCCCTGGATATATCGAGTCCGAACTTGCAACGCGGGAACACCTTGATCTGCGCCAGAAGCGATACTTACCCACTCAGCAGAGCCATTTTCATTAAGTCTCGACTCTTGACTCTCGGACCTCGTTTCTCCCCTAATATTGTACAAGCTTTGTATAAGCTTTTGGCGCATTAACCCCGACGGCTCCCGACTCTCTATCACATTTCGGTATCTTTGTCCCCAACACGACGGCTGCCCCGCGACTTGCCGAGAACACTATCAACAGTGAGAAATTCGTGAAACGACAGCGGTAAGGGTCCAGTTAGCGGCGGCATCTAGAAATTATCAGCTCAATATCGCCCCTCAAAGTCACTCCGGGGTCCGAAGGTTTTCTTTCACGTCCATAAGTTTTGCGCCGCGCGTCTCAGGCTAACTAGGCCGACGTTTCACGTCCGGTTAAAACGGCTCTTCGTCTAGCCGAGTCGCCGACAGTCAGCACCGACGGTTCACACTTGCCGACCACCGCCATTCAGCGCAGTGAAGTGACAAACATGGCCGCCGGGATCGGTGTACGATGTAATACCGCTGACAGTGGATTTTAGGTATCGGGCCCAGAGACCACCAATTAATGCTCCGTTGCGACGATAAATGGCGCAGGCTCACCAAAGGCTCAACCGAATTTTGAACCTGGATCAGGGTCTCCTTGGTTGAAAAACGCGGAGGTACTTTTTGATCACGATCGGCCGAAGCTCCATTTGGTTGGAGCGCCACTTCGCTTCACGGCCCTCACTTCGCCTTCGCTTGCCACGGCCTTGGCTATTCATAGCAGAAGGTCCGGCGGAATGTCACCTGAGACCAGTGCTGCGACAATCCATCCAGAAGCAGTAATGAATCATGACGCGGAACGGCGATCTCTCTCCTCTTCGCCGACCCAGGGCCACATATATAAGACACCCGCGGAAGCACATTCTCCTCATTCGCTTCCCAGTCCACACTGCGAGCAATCACTGTTAACGACCACATACTCTACGCCTCCAATTAACTCACTCACCTAACGTCATGCAATTCACCACCATCTTCACGCTCTTGTCTGCCGCCGCACTCGCTGCGGTGCAGGCCACGCCCCTCGCGCCTCGCGACGTCTACGTGCCTCCGATTCTGTACCCCCACGCTGGGACCGTCTGGACCGTCGGCCAGCGCCACAACGTTACCTGGTGAGTGTGGTCTTCGTCGTGCTCACCTCCACCTCCGAATGCTTATCGATGGCGGCGTGTGCAGGGATAACTCCGACCCGCCCGTCAACATCACGAACAAAGTCGGGATGATTATGCTCCGCAAAGGCGGTCTTACCACCCCAGGTACGCCCGCATGTCACTGCCCAGAACCAACTCCAACTCACCTCGCAATAGTGATCTTGGAGAACAACTTCTCGATCTTGCTCGGGAGGATCGAGGTGACAGTTCCGTGGGTGATAGACGGATCCGACTACCAGCTCGTCCTCTTTGGCGATTCTGGGAACTTTTCGCCCGAATTCACCATCAACGGTGTTTAATTGAAAAGTTCAATGAATGTGACAAGGGCACCGCGGAACACTTTTGATTTACGAGACGATTTATGAATGGACTAGCAATGCATTAGCATTAAAACTCGGATTATGGATATGGACACTCATCGCGTAGCGTACCTGTAGCATGCTAATCGGACTGCGAATGTATTATTTCGGCGTGTCGCCCCAGCTGAGTGGACCCGGCCAATAAAAAAATGGGGGTGGGGTGAATTCTGAAGGAAATGAGCGACATCGATTATAAACCAGGGAGAGCAAAAACTCGCTGAGTATATACACTTCGAAGACATCGCGTGCCCGAGCGCGGGGAAGAAAGTCCAACAGCTCGGTTGTAAACCACTGCACAGTCGCCTGTCTCTCTTGTGCCAAACCAGAGGGTGGGCCTTCGTATGCGAACGAGGTCATTCGGAGCACATTCAGGTCACCCAGCTGGGTTTCGCACAGCGCGGCGTCCAACTCGGCCCAGGGTAGTTCGCGCAGGATGTCCCGGTTTTCGTCGACGCGGAAATCGATCGTCAGGTCCGTTAGTTGGGGAGAAGTTATCGTAGTAAGGGCGAAGATTGCCCACGGCAGCGGGTTGGAGGTTTTCGAGATTCCGAGGGAGAACCGCAGGGATTTTAGGCGATGCAGATGAGTCAGAGGGAGTGAATTTGGACGTGCCTGCGGCCAGACTAAAAGCCTTGTTAATTTTTTTTCAAAACAGAAAGAAAGATTTCTTACGAGCGTATATTGGTTGTAGATGTAGACAGTCAAGCGTGTCGCCCAAGAGGCTTAGCAATTGTTTGAGTTGCCGCGTATCTTCAAGTGGGCTTCAGCCCACTCGGAGGTGGCGCAACCCTCTGAAGCTCGGTGTGGAGATGGCCCATGCCATAGTGGATTCAGCGTAAACGGTATCCAACACAGTCAAGGACTCGCGCAGGGCAGGCCCTGCCTCTTGACTGCCCGATCCCCGTGTCAAGAGAGGTCCGGAGATCTCAGAAAGTTTGAGGCTCTTCAGACCGCGACAATCACTGAAGAGCGCGGGATCAAGCCCGCCGAACCCGGTGAAATCGAGATGGTGCATTGAAGGGGAGTGCGCGAGTGCGCTGATGGACGATCTGAGGACCGCCGGCAGTGCTACCCAGCGCTCACCCAACGTCCGCATCCGCAGACTTTCCACTTTTGTCGTTTCTGCGAAGACGTCGAAAACGGCGGGTAGTGTGTCGTCGGAGGCAAGCGAGAGGCCAGTCGCGAATACAGTGACTTGTCGAACGTACAGCGCGATATGAGGCGACTCGCGAAGCACCTCGAACAGAGCGGACGGAGCAGTCCTGGAACCGGAGGGTTTGGGAGCACCGAGACAGATGTGCTCAAATAAACGAGGTTGGACGATCGAGAGCCACTATTTTGAGACAAGACAAATGCGACGGAGTGTCTCGACATCCGAAGATGGAATATTTTCCAGGGTGAAGAGGACGAGTTCAGGAGGCAGTATAGGTGTTGATCCCAAGGTTAAATTCCCCCAGAAGTCAATCCAACGGAACAGGGAAATATAGTGGCCATCGGTGTGGTTCAGCTTCCAACCAGAATTGTGGGTGAAGGTTTGGGTAGAGACGCTCGGTCAATGGCGGCCCGGGACAGCTTGTCTTTGTTATATCCAGTGGTTTTTGCCCTCAACCGCATCAGTCATCCTCGTTCGCAGCATACAATGCTCGCTCCTCAAATCGCGCTCATCGAGACCGCCCTTCTGACCGGCAAATGGGAAACCTCTTCAGAAGCCTCTGAGGTCACTGACCTCGCAAAATCCGTCGTCGATGGCAACTTTGGGGTCGCACTGCAGAGCCCTGTTGCGAAAAAAATATTCGCGCGTTCCTCGACAGACCCCGAGGATGGGTCAGTGTTTGACCCCACAATAACCGTGACTGGGGACTCTACTGATGATGACGCGATTCGCCTGATCCTTGCTGTTGCATGCCTGCATGCATTCATACAAGTCAACTGGACGGGACCGGATTTGGATTTTAAAGTTCTGGATGTGGTCCAGATACCGTCCTCAGAAGAAGACCTTAATCGGCGCGCCGTTTCGGAGCTTGCCTACGGCGGTGAACCTGCGTACCACCTCACACAATATGCGATGCTGCTACGACTGGCGCAGTTGCTTTTGGACGCCCCCTCTCAGCACTGCCAATCTGTACCTTGGTGGAAGCTACGCACAACCCTCGTTCACCAGCAGATTCTTGACGAACCCGCACCATCCCCAACTGTTAATTTCTCCGCTCTAGAGTCTTTGGCGCCGATTTACGCTAGCAATCCCGAGCTTTCCGGTCGCCTGGAACTAGAGCAGGGTCTATTACAACATGTAATATCACAGGACAAGCTTGCGGCCGAATATTTCGTCAAGGCAGCTCGCGCTACAGGAATGGAATACGAACTCACCGGTGCTTTGGGCAAACGGACGAAATTCCAGCAGAATGAACTCAGTCAGCTCGTTCTTCTGGCCGAAAGTCAACTGCAGATAGAGGAACGCCCTAATGACTCGGACTCTGTTGAACCCTCTTCCAACGGCGGTCAGGTCCCAGAGACCCTCCCGCTCAATGACGATACCCTCCTCGAACAAACAGCCTTTACTGCATCGTCACCGTCCGCACACTCCCGACTCGCCCATCTCGATCCATCGACCCAGCCCGCTCTCCATCCCTTGGACCAGAGTATCCTACTCGCCATGTGTCTCAACGTTAAAAACACCTCACCTGTGCACGGCCTTACCGGCGAGCAAATGACTCCCTACGTTGCGCGGGTAATCTCACACCCGCTCAACTGGTCCGTCCATACAATGGCCCTCCTCCTCCGTGCCCGCCTGGAATCCAACCGCACGCGGACGGTTGAACGCGCGACGCTCCAGCTGCAGGCGCTCATCGAACAAATGCCTACCGCCGACGCACCCATCACCGAGCGCCTCCGCTACGCCCACTCCCTCCCGCTTCCAAGCAAGTGGGAGATGGAGAAAGAGCTGGCGACGCGCTTCCTAAGCCTCGGCGCCGTGCGTTCCGCGCTCGACATCTTCGAGCGGCTCGAGATGTGGGAGGAAGTCGTCAAGTGCTGGCAGGCGATGGAGCGCCGCGACAAGGGCGTCGAGATTGTGCGGGATCTACTCGAGGGCCGAAAAGCTGAGGCAGATGTGGTGCTTGCGCGCGGGAAAGCCGCGACAACAGAGGTCCGTCGAGCCAACATGGACTTGACGCGCGAGGCGAAGTTGTGGTGTCTCCTCGGCGATCTGGAGCCAGAGAACGCCGTCGAACACTACGAGCGTGCGTGGACTGTCTCTGGCCAGACTGCCGGTCGCGCGATGCGTTCTTTGGGCGGGTACTACTTCAGCCGGGCCGAGTACCCTCAGGCGATTGCGTGTTTGAAAAAGGCGGTGGCGATTAACCCGCTGCTTTCGCGCTCGTGGTTCATTCTCGGATGCGCTTGCATGCGCGTCGAGGACTGGGCTCAGGCCAAGACCGCTTTTAGTCGGTGTGTTTCCATTGACGAGGAGGATGGGGAGAGTTGGAGTAACCTCGCGAGCATGTACATGCGGATGGGCGTGAATAATGAGATGGTAGGTCGACGACTGTTCATCATTATCCAGACCACTGATCATGCCGTTTTTATTAGCTCCAGGAGGGCTCGTCTGGTTCAGCGGCCGTTCCTTTCGAAAACAAACTCCTTGCCTTCCGGGCACTCAAACAAGGTCTGCGATCGGCCTATGAAAACTGGCGGATGTGGTACAACTACATGATCGTCTCGATGGAGGTCGGCGAACTTTCAGAGACGTGTCGGGCGCACGGCCGCGTAATCGAGCTCCGCGGCGCAGAGGCTGTCGATGAAGATGTACTCGAGCGACTGGTAACTGCCGTCACGCGGGGTTCCACCGCCGCTGAGGAGGCTGCGGCGTCTGACGCGCCACCTTCAAGCAGCCCGAATGAGGGACGCGCCTTACTCCGACCGGTTAAACATCTCATCGAAGACATCGTTCTCCCCCGAATCTCATCCTCGCCTCGAGTGTTCCGTGCATATGCTCGGCTTCTGACCTGGGAATGCCGCTGGGACGATGCGCTCAAGGCATCCATGGACGCGTATCGTTGCAGTCCCGCAGGAACGATGGAGCGGGGTGAGGCTGATGTTGAAAAGTGGCGCGAGGCCATCGGCGATGTCGAGGATATCGTCGACGCGCTCGGGAACTTTGGCCCGCGCTCCCAGAGCGATGGCGCTAATTGGCGATTACAGGCGCGAAGCATTGTGCGAACGTTCATCGGGAAGACCAAAGACTCCTTCGAGGACGAACCCGAGTGGGCGAAAGTCCAGGCGATGCTCGACGAGTTGAAGAAGCGCCCGGACGAGTAAAGCTCTGTAGTTTCTCGATAGCTGAATGTATATCTCCAGGTCTCCGAGTTGTTTGATCGTTTCAACCAAAATTCAGTTCAACCTGTTTTCGAGCTCCGCAACTGAGGTCTGTTATTTTACCACCTGGATCGTGAATTGAGCCGACTCTGATTGGAAATAATTGGCGGACCGCGACGCGTCGGTTATTGTGACTGATGGCGTTCGGTCACCCCTTCTTCCTTGATCTCCGCGACCATATACCATGACGGAGCCCGCCGCCGATACTGGCTCTTTCACCGATGCCAGCGATCCATTCTCCCCAACCTCGGACGAGATAAACTCTCCTGATGTTATCGTCAGATCCTCGGACGGGGTTGACTTCCACGCGCACAAGGCCATCTTGTCCTTCGGCTCCGTCGTCTTCAAGGACATGTTTTCCTTCCCAGAATCCAGTGGGAAAGACGCGAACATAATTCGCGACGGCAAACCTGTCGTCGCACTGCCCGAGTCCAGCAAAACCGTGGAGAAGCTTCTTATCCTCTGCTACCCGCGTTTCACCACAACCTACATCTTCCGCGACCTCGACGGCGTTGACGAGGCATATGTCTCTGCGGGCAAATACCAGATTCCAGGGGGACAGAAAATGATTGAGCAACTTCTGGAGGATCCCGGGTTTCTGGAGAAAGAACCGCATAGGGTGTTTACTATCGCCTGCCACCGAGGCCTGGAAACGGTGGCCAAGCTGGCGGCGATGCAGACGTTGAAGATGCCTCGCTACGTCCCACATATATCGGTCCCGGAATTCAAGTTAATCACAGCACATCAGCTGCGGCAGCTCGAGGACTTCCATTATCGCTGCTCGGAGTCAATCGGCGAACTCTTGCAAGAGTATACCTTCCCGGTCGAAGAATCATTTCTTTCTTACCCCGACCAGTACCCAGAATATTCTGCCGTATGGTGGACCACGATTGGGCACGGACTGGGCTGTGGCCCACACGAAGACGAGGGAGATGTTTTCCCCGCGAAATGGCTACGCGGCCATATTGCACGGGTTCGAGAGGCTGCCGTCCTTCGTCCTCACCCCAACGCCATTGCCAAGGCCATGTCGGAGCTGTCAAGTGCGACTCTGACGGCGATGTCGGACTGCCCGAAGTGCGTCCAGCTCGCACCCGGTTCGCTTGGAGTAGAGTCATTCAACCTGCAACTGAAGGCCACTCAAGCATATGCCAAGGTATGATTCCGACTTGGAATTGATCCAGAATTTTTTTCCTCACCTCTTCCAGGTGCTCTCTCAATTTTCGTTTGTCGTATAGCGAAACAGACTCGCATCCTGTAGCGAGCTCATCCTGGAAACATAATATGATTCTCTGACTGAACTTGGAACTAGTCACCTCCGCGGAGAATACTGCCGAAACTTTGGAACTGGTGTTCCAAGCACATTCTACCGCAAGTTGAGGCCACTGAAAAGAACGGAAAACTCTTTGATGCTTGTGTACCGACTGCGGATGCACACACCTCGGTTGGTATTGCGACGGTCGACGTGCGAGGCTCAAATGCCAGTGCCAGAATCCGCCGAACAGAGTTGCAAACCAAGGGCGTCTTGGGCGCCTCAAGCCCGGCGAGCGAAACCCTGTGAAGGAACTAATCGTATTGAGGGAGCGAGCAACTCACTTCGAGCGAGAACGCACCTGTGATACTTCTAAAAATCGGCGAGAATACCAAAATCGGCGATGAAAGAATCATACCCGAGTACGTCCTGCATTGAATGTTGTGCATGATCGGGTGATCTGATCAGATATTCAATGAGGGAACTTCCAGGCTTTGGCACGGAATATTGACTCGTGTATATCAGTAAATTCTTGGGGAAACAAACACCAAACACCCTAGGAGGTAATTGTGCGCGCTGACCGGCGCTTAGATAGGAGATGCACGAATAGCAGAAAATAGTGCAAGATTGTCTGGAAAAGGTGAGCAAAAACGAGTGGGCACAGTTTCTGCCCATCTCAATTTGATCTCAATGTCAGGTCTTTCCTTGGTTTGGGATCGAAACATTAATGAACGTCGCGCCCCCCGCAAAATTAAACTATGACGCACCGACGCCCGTAAATCATCCTTATAGCTCGCTGCATCGCACGCGCAGCTCGGACAGCCTTACGGGCGTTCAATTCCGCCGCACACGGATCTCGTTCGGGCTGTTCAGGCTGCATTAACGCTGCGGGGCCATGGAGTCGCGCAGTCGATCCAGGACCAATGAATGGCGAGCCTGGGCCGACGATATGCTTCAATTCGTTGTCAATGTGGCTCTCTGCGGTGAACGCCGGTGCGTGGAGGTAGTTTGACTCCACGATAGTGATTCTGAAGTGGCCGGGTCCGATGGTCTCGAATTCGAAGACTTAGACGACGGTAGGTAGGTGGCGATGGCGCGGTTCCGTTAATGAACAGCGGAATATTGAACAGACATTGCATACCGCACCGCTCAATGCCGACAACGAACACAATACATGAATATTTGTACCTCTTGGTGCACATGGATGGTACTATCTACATTACGACTCACGCTCAAAGAGGACGCCGCGGACGATCTGCGGTCGCTCGAAATACTTTTCACGGGTCGCGGTGCCTGTGTTGTCTGACGAGGTTCGCGGCCCATGGCCGCTCCATCCCGACTCCCACTTACCCATGGCCAACCGGAGCCGAGCCTATCTCCTCACTCCACATTGCACGCACCCATCTTGTGTTCTTCTTTACCGCATTAACCTGCCCCTCCTCTCTTTGCATACCTCATCCTCACGCTTTTACAATGAGCGGACAATCATCATCTGGATCGAAGCCCTCGTCGTCGGGACAGGGCTCGGGGGGAGTGAAGGGCGGAGCGTCATCCACAGGCCCCACCTTCTTCTAAAGCCTGCACAACTCGAGACGCAGGCCCGCATCATATAGCGCGCGATGACGCCCTAATTCACGCCTACACCAGCCTACACCATAATTCAGCACGGCGACTCCATTCGTTATCGACGTCGGCCAACGCACCTAATAACCATCACTTAATCTTCCCCCCATCCAACACACGCGCTCATATTTGCACTACACGACATAGACGGAGGCATACTTTTTTTGGGATCTTGATCTTGATCGCGTCGATTTTTCTTCTTGCAGATCACGGAAACAAATGAACATACCATTGCTGTACTAGAACCAGATCCCATATCCACCACCATTGAATTATCGATACCCTGATTATGGGGCTCCTGGACTACCAGGAGGGGTGCAATCACTACACATATACAGCTTATGCTGCATTCCAAAAGACGCAGTAACGGGTGATCGCCACTGGCAACGCGTTTTCCCAACTCGAATACTGTCCTCGTCGACAGTAACACCTCTATACACATTTTACTTGCTGCGAACGCAGTCCAATTACTATGGAGCGCACCTAGATATATTTTCTGACGCTCTAGTCTTCTTCACGACGTTGCTGAGGAATGTCCCGGCGTCGTGCGGGAGATCTCGGAATAAGGGATTCGGACCGGGATCCGAGGTCTCATAACTTGAATATGATGGCATGATGCTGTGCTGCTGAGTTCCTCTTGCTTCAGCTCTGCATCATCCCTCTCCTCCTTTATCCACCGCCAGACGACTTCGCGTATCCTCCGCGCACGCGTCCCTCGCGGACTTTCAACGCCTCCCACGTGCTGCGCTGCTTTGTAGTGAAACTACCGCCAGAATTCGCTGGCAGCGAATTTACCCTCCCGATGCCTATATGGCGCTGCACTAGTGTCTCCCTTGTCATCGACAATGATGTCAAGAGGCCTTAATAAACGACCATGTTAACCCCCGATAACGAGATGGCGCTGAAGAGATTGCTTTTTACCATGCCGCACATTGAGTGCTTTATTCGGGACCAATTCACGACGTTCTTCGAGGACTTAGAAGCTTCAGGAATCAGGAACTAGGTGTGCAACATTCTAGTGCATCCTCTTCCTCGTACAATTCCTCACTGGATATGTCCATCCTCAACAACCAGCTCATCTCGTTCCCAGCCGACTTCGACGCGACTCTGCTGGCGTTGCCAGCCACCGATCCTAACACGCCCACTGCCACGGATGCAGGGTCGTTTGCGCCATTCCTAGACCTCCTCGAGGTCCCGTACACAGTTCCGGCGCAGAAGTCATTAATCTCTTACCGCACCCATCTTACTATGTTGACGAATTTCGCAACAGTGCTACTACCCCTGGCGTGTCAGCTACCACCGCGGGCCCAACCGTGACCGGTAGTGCCACTGTTTTAACCAAGGGTAGGTTAGAATTACCTATGATAGGGTCCCTGCTCATTTTCAGTAGCGCTCCCGCCGCTGCCGGTGTCGATCCAGCGGCTGTCGTGCTTAGCGCATTGGCTGCCTCAAATGCTTGTGCCCCTAGTGCGACCCCTATGGTCCCGCCTTCCAGCGCTCGTTCTCTACGCAATCAGACGAGCGCCTCGTTCACCTCACGCGCTGCAGCGTCCGCCGCCAGAGCCGCCACGCCTTTCTCATATAAATATTGATGAACGATGAGCTTTCATAGGCGTCCGTTACAACTTGCGAGGTACGAGCAAAATTGTTGTAGTGTCTGTTTACGAGAGACTAGTGTCGGTTGGGCCTGTTGTTCCGGCCTGTCGTAGAGATTGAGCGGTTACAAATTCTCCATTCCAACACCGCTGATGGTTCCCGCCAGAATTGAACTGGATCTCTTTTGTTGGCTGACACCGACTTTCATCTATGTAATAGATGTCTAGCGCGCATAGACGCGTTTCTGATTCTCGATGGAATTTTTCGCCTGCTCTGATGCGTCGTCGACGTTGGCAGTTCCGGCAATGACGAGATTGTTATTGTTCAAGTTGAAGTTCGTTCCTTGAAGATGGCTTCGTAGGCCATCGGCAGCCGACGGCTTTGGTCCTCTTTGGTGGACATCTAGGGAAGCGAGAGGCGGCACCCCGATCAGTACACTGTACCGTAAGCCTTGAGGAACGAAGCGAACCTATTCACATGCAGAAAATCCTGAAAACAACTTTTAAGCGTTCAACTCCTGTAGACCCTTCGTCCCAGAGTTTCTCGTTTGATACTCATAGTACACTGCGACTGAACGTTGACTGAACGGTGCCCGACGTTCCCGACGTTCCGAACTATCTGAATAAGCGGCATTCAATGACTGGATACTCATCCAGTGCTCCAGGCCTAGGGGCTGACATGGGGCTTACATACCGCTATCTGTATCGGCGCACAATGCAAAATCCGTCGTCGCCGCTTAGAAAGCGACATGGCGGGCGACTCGGGAGAGAACTGCGGTTCTGACAAGATCCCCCGGAAGTAATGCTCTTTCCAAGGCAATAGTACGATACGCTTTGCGCGAGGGTAAATTCATCCTTCGTAAACAAGTCGAATCCGTCGAATCCGTCATGTGATCGTGAATCTGCCTTTTACGGCAATTCCATTGCCTTTTACGGACAGGGCTAAATTCAAGAGGGTCGATGAGAAAAAACCTAAAGGCTGGCTCGATTCCGAATCCTAACGCGCTGGCTCTCAAGATCAAGATTTTACACACAGAATGCACAAATAATATTTTTTGCAAGTAAGTAAATAAATAACCAATGTCCCCATTAACCGAGAAGAGATTAAGAAAAGGAGTGGGGTGCTACGGCGGAATTACAAGAAGAATCAGGGAAGGATCATATCCCATCGTTGTTACATCGACGTTGTACAAACCAGACACCTCACCTCACGCCTTGTAGATGTGGCAGTCGTCAATGAAGGTCCACGCAGGCGCGGCACCACCGACAAAGGACAGAACGTCGCTGCCGGTGCCGGTCACCGCCGCCTCCACGAAGGTGTACTGCGAGTTGGCCCCGCTGACGCCGCCCACGCGCGCTCCGTTCCACAGGATATCCACCTTGGCGGGCGCCTCGAGCTGCGCGCCGGCGAAGCCAGAGTACATGAAGCACTGCACGACGTACGCCGCGCCCTTGTCGGTCTTGACTGGCTGCGCGGGGGTGATCTTCCCTGCATCGCTGTCGTCGCCGAAGGCAGCGCCGAGGAGGGCGGAGCCGTGCCCGGTGTGCGCGTAGGTGGGGAAGAAGAAGAACGTGGCGTCATCGTCGCCGCCGGAGGGGCTGGTGCCGGTCCAGTTGCCGTACGAGGTGGTGAAGCAGAAGTCGCCACAGGCGTTGTAGCCCTCGAAGCCGCCATCGACAAGCGCGTCCTTGCGGGCGTAGCCGCGGGAGAGGGTTACGACGAGGTCGCCCTGGCCAAAGTTGACGGCGGTGGAGACGTCGGCGACGAGGTAGTACTGGCGAAAAGTAAGGTCAGTATAATGGGGAGAAGAAAAATAACAGGGCATACCATGGAGCAGGTGTACGTGGTGGGGATGCCGCTGACAACGGCACGCCAGATGTTAAAGTACGCGCATCCACCGCCGTTGGGGTCGACGCCGCGGCCGTTACAGAGGAGGGCGCAAGCGTCGACGTCATATTTATCCAAGAAAGCGAAGCCCATGTACTGCAAGGGAGGTTAACGTCTGAAGAAGAGAAGTATAACGAAGGGATATCGAAGAAGGGTGGGGTAGCGGTCATGGCTAGGAGGGAATCACGATCGCCCCGCAAGTGAAAACGGATGACGAGATAGCAGGAAGAAGGGAAGAAACTGAAGGGTAAGCAAGGGAGACTCACCCCGGGAGCGTTGTTGGCGCCACCAGTAGGCCCGAAGACGAGCTCATAGCCATCAGGAGTGTCGGGGTCCTCGAGGTCCTTGAGCGCCCAGCCGCTGCTCTGCGTGATGTACGTCAAGGGGACCGTCTCGTTACCGACCTGGATAAAGGTAATGTGAGGTTAGAGACAGGCAAGGATAACGACAACGTGAGGGCGGACCTGAGGATAAGACGCTTGTCCGCCAAAGTTCAGCTTCTCGGCGGCGGAGTGGATGTCGCCGTATGCGGCGCACTTGAGGTTAGACTTCTCGCTGAAGACAAAGTCGAGGAGCTCGTTATTGAATTCGTAGTAGAGATTGACGAAGACTAGGGCGCAATGTTAGCGGCGGGCCTCAGAAGCGGAGATAATTAGGATAACGGAAGGAAGGTGCGGTTAGAGCGGTGGAAGGACGGACAAGCGACGGGGGAAGATCGAGGTCGAAAGGAATATTACGCACCACAGCCCTTCACAGTGTCACACCAGGCCGTGCAAGCATCAACGTTGTAGGTCGCGTTGTTGACGACCGTATACGTGAGGTATGCTGAGGACTGGAGGGAGGCGTCATGCTGACCAGCTGGGAGGCCCGCGAAGACCTGCTCATACTTCGACTGACGCTTGCCGAAACGACCGACATTAATGTCACGGCGACGAGTGCTGTTGGCTGCAGCGACGTCGGCGATGGTGGCGTTGGTGACCGTGCCATCGAGCGCGGTGACGGTGGTGGGCGTGACCGGCGCGTTGGGCTGCGCGTCGATGGAGGGACCGCTCTTCTGGTCAACCTGGCCGGCCGTCTGTGCGATGAGGTCGTTGTCGGGGGTGGGCGGGGTGACGTCTTCCGGGATCTGGTTCGGAAGACCTTGGTGGCCCGGGGGCGTGATACCACCAGTACTGGCAGTGACCGCTGACAGTCAATTAGTCGGGAGGAACGCGCCAGGGATGCAGCGGCGGGAACTCACAAACTAGGAGGGCAGCGAGTGCGAGGATACGCGTTGAAGAAGGCATTAGAGGATGAAGGAAGAGTGAGGGAAGGAAGGTGAATGCTTTTCCTGTGGTTCCATGGCGGATTATAAGCGTCGGGAAACGAAATTTCTGGGGTCCTGAACAGGGAAGTGATGCCCACGCCCGGCGGCGTAAAGCAAGATGTTACTGTTGGTGCCTGCGGCCTTAGGTGATATTAAACTTGGGACTTTTGACTAGGCCGATGCCACTTGTCCAAGACTGGAAACAGATGGGACGTCGGAGGGCGTGCACACCCGGCTGGAACACAATTGACGGCCCCTTTGACGCGGCTTGACGGATGCAAATCCATTGAATCTCGGAAGGCTCGCCGTGGGACGTCCAAGAAGCAGGTAAAGCCAGAATAGCACATCAAAGACTCCTAGACCAGACCATAACAAAGAGAAGTCGCGGGTTCTCCGCCAGTTAAGTTCGTCGATAAGTACCGGGATCGAAGTCGGAAAAAAGGCCAGTTTCGCAGGCTTCCAGTCGTTCTCGAATGTAGCCAAAGCAAGCCAGTAAGATCCACATCCACTATCACCCGCTGAGCCCCATGGATTTGCTCCCGCAACCCTGCGTAGATTGTGAAAACTATCTCATGTCGTGGCAGAACGAGAGAAGCGATTCGGTGTGGCTGTGTTTGTTTCGCGCTCTCGGTATCAACGACGACGATACATGTACTCGTAACCGCGGCAGAGGCTTCCTCCATCTCCTGTCGAGTGCTGCCAATCCAGGCCCAACGTCTGCCGCGCGCCAGTGTCCCCGGCCTTCCTTTTTCATCATGCATTCGTATGATGCGGTGGCAACGTTTCACCTCAAGTCCTCTGAAAGTGTGCCCTAGTATTCTCTGCGGTGCAGAATGAAAATTGTAGCTGTCCAAGAAAACAACCCTGAATCTGGCCTTTGCCTCGTGGCGCCCTCGTCTCGAAGTGGAATTATTATTTGGACCCAATTACATACGACGTTCATCCCGACATCGGCGCCAAACGTCCATGTCGCCTAGGAAGCGCTGCCCCTGGCCCAGACACCGCAGAAAATAGCCCCCGACTCTCGTTTCTTGTGATCCAGCAACTTGCCCGTTGGTTTTCGCTTTGCACGCTCCACGGAAATGCATTAAATTCAGCACGAGGATTTGCACCTCCGTACGTATCTGTGTCTGTCCGTCTGTCCGCTGAATTTACTTAGACTCGAGAATCCACGCCGCAATTCCTGCTCTTTACATACACAGCCTTGACCGCTGGAATTTGTGTTATGATTTCTATTGGCTCAGACAGATTACTTTCAAATATTGCATCCCGTTCCTTGGCGCGTCCGGATCCGAAAAACGAGGACGGATTGCAATGAAGGTTGAACGACCTTGAGCGTCGAACATTCACTGTTGACATCAACACCGCATTGGCCGCCCACTCTCAGCAACACCCTCTGTTCTTCCGAAAAGCCCCGTGTGTTCTGACAGGTCCCCTGTTCCTGGCGACTAACACAATGGTTCTCTCTGTGCTGTGTAAAGCCGTTTTAATTTCGCAACGGGAACAGGTAAGCTGCCGACATCAATTTCATGTTTGCAGCTCTGGCTCACTCTTTTCCGCCGTTCTGCCGCTCAATTCAGCTGTGAAGAGGATTACTCTTCGCTCTCCCTTCCGGATCCACGGGAAATTTTATTTCCCTGTCGAACTTCTGGCAAACGGTTGTGATACAGATTCACGAAATCGAAGTCGAACGGCCGGACGATGGCGACATTGGTTCGATTTCTCATTATGTCGTGTACCGCAACCTCTCCCTCCCTACCTTCATCCGCCAATCCTCCCGAACCGAATGTACGTGTATGTACCTTCGTTCTCCCAGTCTTTCGCGACCGCCGAACCCTTCTCCCTGCATACTGCCAGTCTAATTTAGGTGCTGAGAGGGAATAATGAAAGGAACAGGCATGTTGTCCAATTTGTCTGCGGATCATCTTCGTTGGGCATCGGCCCTCGAGTCCCGGTACGTTTATTGCTTCCAGATTCCCAGTGAGCTGATTTCATACCACGGTACTTGACTTATTCTTAGAAGTTGGATTTCTAGTTGCCGCCTTAACTCAACTTCGATGCGGCGCCGGAGCTCCGGCCACATATGAAGAACACCCAATCAAATATCCACCTCCACCGGACCTCAATAGCCTTGCTAAGTGCGGCGAAACACTTCCAATGTCGTCGTCGACATGCGTGATCCCTAGATTCTCCTGAGTCAACCCACCACGAGCGAAATCCGTAAGGTAAGAACCTGCCCTCTAGGTGCACCGCCATAGGGCAATATTAATTCCAGGTTTTAATATCGATGTGCTTTGGGGGTTGCATTGGAGCTGTCACAATCAGGGCGAAAGCAATTCCAACCGTGTAAGATTACGGTAAGTAATCTGATTGTAACAAATTACATTCATTGCCGAGAACACGCAGTGCGGGTCTGGGGCTGTAGATTACCCGAAGGAACGTGGCCGGCTAGCGGAAGAACGGGTTTGCCTGATAGCCCAACATCTACGGTAGGCGGTTTCATTTCAAGACATCGACGTGATGAATGTTGATAAGTAAGTTGAATTGATCACAGGTACATTGACGTAGGCGGCGATCCTGCGGACAAAGTACTTCTTTAAGTAGCGATCTCTTCCATCAGTTTCGGCGACGCTTGGTCTTTCGCTGGGGAGTCTGGAACAATTTTGAATGGACAACAGAAGGCCAACATCGAAGCCAAGAACGTCGTTAATATTGCTATTGGACAGAGGTCTGGATTGGGTCCCTATCAGACGAACCCTCATTTATTCTCTGATATTGACCGCCTTAAACAGCAGCAGCAGCAGTATCATACTTCCTTGATTTTTCAACTAACGGCGATTGCCGAACCATCGGCCATGAGTGTCCGATTATCCGAAGTTGACGTCCGAGTTGCCGAAAACGTTGTTCAACCTCGGATTGCGAGGTTTGGCACGGCAATCAAGCTAGCTCGGGCCCCGAGGTACCATCTGCTGTCCGCGTCCAAATTACTTCAAGTGCGCGCGGTGCTAGCGCTGCCAGTGATGCGGCCCGACCCTCAGCTTCGATATTAACGCGCGGCATCAGAGCAACGTGTTATCGCAAGACGGCCATACACAGCTCGCCGACCGCCGCGCGCAGTCCCTACACCTAAGCGCTTCAGAACGTGCACCGCCTCTGGCGTCGACTTGACTTGCGCTATTTACTTGCATATTCGGACCCGATTTGCGCGCCGACGCACCAGAAGCCTGCGCCTGGCCAAGGAACGGTGCCAGACGGTGCCTCATACGACTTTGGCTTCGCGTGGTTGGTGCCACGGCCACATGCTCCAAGCGCGATTTGCGGCGCATGAATTGGACCGCTGTATCGCATACATCCACATCCCTTCCGCTTGGGACAGCAGCGCAAGGATGCGTTCCTTCTCTGCCATGCGTGAACGGTGCGTATCGCAGCTATACTGATCATTAGCAGCCAATAGTCTTGGGTTCTGGAGATAGCCCGCCGCCGTTGGTCCATTCCGCAAACCTAGCGGTAAAACGGCAACCTACACTCCGCTGTTTCCGCGTTACGAAGTACCCTAGTAAGGCCGTGACTTCCAGGCGATCTTTCTTTGACTCAGATCCACCAGTGAAGTCTGCAGAGAACCAGTTCAGGTCCTTCTCGCGGAGCTTGCTTTTATGCTTCGTACCTGTGCTTTCCAGTGACGGCGACCTCCCCAACCCTCGGACGAAACCGGTCACCAGAGAATGTCGGTCGGAATTATCCACTGGGGATGTGTGCGGGCGGTCACCGTCGACGAAAGCGTTTCGTTTGGCTTTCTTGAGAGCGCTTAAATACTCACTGCCCACGAGCGGGCATTGATTCTTACCAGACAAACAAATACGCGGACACGTCAAACGAGGCTTAGGCGCTATTCTATCTGTACAGTCCCTTTGAAACGCTCTGCTGCGGTCCGAGTATTGCGGCCGTTGCGAAAAATCTGGATGAGCCCAATTTCGGCGCGGGGGCAAGGATTTCGGAATATCCCCGTTGACTGGGATTCCATAGCGACTATGTCTGTGCAAGTGGTTATGAGAGAAGAGATTCAAGAGAACACCATCCGATCTCGACTCGGCTGCTGTTCCTCAAAATTCGCAGCTAGTTGAAGTTCAAAGTTCACTGATACCCCTCTCCGATGGAACCCCCGGTAAGGATGTTTTTCGCTGGAAAGCACCTCTTCAACCCCGTATTCCCATCCAAGCCAGGACAAAGAGGAAAGAAAGGAAAAGAGCCAGCTGAGTTGGAGAAAAGTTCAACTAATGTGACGTCATGCCGGTCCCTCGCCGAGGTTTTTCAACCAACAATTTTTTTCAACTAACACAACAAAGCAAGTTGAAACGAGCGATCGCAAGCAGTCGGCATCTGAGTTTTTCTGTCGCCTCAATTATAGCGTGGCTCTTATGCTACCTCCGGTCGAGTGTTTCCTACTGGCTTGAAAGGTGGGGCCCTGCAGACCGCGCGATTCCCGGTTGCTTTTTTCGAAATGAATTCGGACAACTATATGCGCGCAAATCCTCCGAGTATTTCCTTCTGAATAAATGTTCCAGATATGCCTTTCGAGTCAACTTACATGGCCGCTACCCGGCAACCTGCGGCGTTCCGACAATTGATGGCCGCCCGCATCACACGAGCCGGTACAACGGTTGTGAGAGTTCCATGAGAGCTCCGAATTTGTTACCATATACCAATGAGCCTACGTCCAACTCTCCCTCTCAGCAACATTCGTAGTCTCGAGGTACTCCATAACCTGGGAGACATGAATCCAACTTGCCCAATAACTACCCCCGGACAGGACCGCGAAATCGATTCCGCACTACTGCCGAAACTTGGACTGCGTAGGTATTCCTCGTAAACTGGAGGTTTTACTCTATAGCCCTAGCCGAGACATACCTGGATAGATCCGCTCACCGCCGAGAAATATTCAAATCGGTGAGCTCACCTTCAAGTTTGGTAACTGCCTCCTCCGAGTCCTCCGGGGGGCGGTGGAAAGCTCTATTTACTAATTAACTACCATACCACCAAGCGGGACAATTATACTACCGACTCAGCTCACATAGTCGGGTCGAAATGCAAACAAAGCTCATTTCAACATGTTGCCGCGTGAGCACGCCGCTTAGCTTGTTCTTGGATTGAACTGAACGTCGAGGTTCGAATAATTTAATCGACCTTCACCCACTGCTGCCCGGGAAACTGTCAAGTCGGCGGCACTATGACGATGTATGTGTCAGCCCATTCTTCCGCCCTCAATATGGATCCACGGGATCCACATATCGTTTGCACTGCATGCGGCGGGGATCTCGGGATTCCCGTTTTCGCATTCTTGTACGATCAAAAAGAGACTTCAACTGTATTTTGCCGATCATTTTCACTTCAGAGTTAGACGCTGAGTGACTTGGGCGACCGGGGTTAGGTGCGCGGCGTATGATTGTGAAACTGTGAGCTCTCCTCGCAGCGACCATATTTCGCCTCCGAGGTCGGATTCCGAAACCACATTGCAGTGTAGTAGGCTGCCGCTGCGAGTATTAAAGAGGCAGGTCGGTTCAGTTGCATTACAAGGAACACCCAAACTCCCAGAACAATGCTTAATCCATATTCTCAGGGCTGGCAAAACACCGGCCGCTCCAATTCCAACAGTGGAAGGCCGTCTATATTCGGCGCGCTACCTTTCCCTTCGAACGCCACGCCTACATTCTTCTCTTTCCGATTCACTTCATTCAGCCCCACCATCTTGAACTGCAATGTAATCGGCCCCCAGTCGCGACCCTATTTTCGAATAGTGACAGACAATCCGATGCCTGGCGTCACTGTCTTTCAAAACTCGAATGGTCAAAACATCGCACTTATCCAATGGCACCGGCATCCCGAAGTCGAGCTACGGAATGTAGTTGCACGGCAGCGGACCTCGGAGATGTTATCTCTGTCTCAAGACCAAAGGTAATGTTTTCTTCACTCCCCTCGCGATTTATCTCACGTTCTCGGTCCAGTTCTCGAAGAATGACGGTGAATGACGCTACGTTCACATTTACGCCTCGAGAGAATTATATTTGGGTATGCTTTTTCTTGGATTCGCTTCGGGCCAGTGTCTTATATCTCATGCTAGCTTTATTCGGATGGAATCCAACCAGAACTGCTCGGACGGATATCGAGAGGTCAGAGTACGGTGACCCTCGAACTTACTGGCGAGGCAATTCATCTCGGAATTCTGGAACCTGCGGTTGTGGCAACATTCCTTTTGCAGTGTGGTAGAAATATAGATTGAACGGATCGCTTTCATGTTATTCTATGTTAGCTTACATTCTGTTTTGGCGAACTTAATACACTGCGGTGATGCTTTTCTGCTAACGTGCCAGGTGTATCGGGGAAGAAAATGGTATACTACTCCCACGAAACCCACCGTCAAGTTCGGTGTAATGACTCAGTGAGAGTACATATGATTTGACACAAACTATCATTGTCAGTATTAGATCTAGGTGTCAGTGCTCCCATGACCCGCGCTTCAATTCAGTTTATATATTCCTAAAAGCTCTGTCAATCGGCGGGCTTTGTGAACTTCGGTCGTGGCTCTTCGCTCTGAACCGTTCGTACAGAAGTAAAGCAGTGAACCCGGACCTACATTGGTTGTACATTGGAGTTTGGATTGTCTGACCTCGACTCCGCAGCGACCTCGTGTAAAACCTCTTCAGTGCTCTAACGAGTCTGACATGAACACTACACTTAAGTACTTCTTGAATCTTCGTTTTTTCAATCGTTACGGCGTTAGGTTTAATTAAATATTGATGGACTCGAACCTGGTTTGATGGTAATTTGATGCCGCGGATCAATCCTCCGCGATAAGTTCCCACACATGTCGCCTATCCGGCTTCCCACCCACACCCATGGCGCACCTTTGAATTTGAACGCTGCCCCACCGCACGAACGCCATCTGGCTTAACGTTCTGGGGTTGAAGCTCGAAACTTGCCCTGTAGACCCCAGCCAATCAAGTACCATGAACAAGTCATGAATGTACTAGGCCTCTTACGACCATCGCCTACAGCGGGGACAGGCATACAATTTCCAGTGCAACTGGTCCTGAACTGCCAAATCCAGTCTGCTCATGACTGCCTCATGCTCTTCATGATTGGGGCCGGTTCCTGATGCAGAAGATACGCGACCTACGCGAGCGGAAGCAAATTGTAAGTTTACGACACGATTATCCGAATGTTTCGCGACTTCAGGCGACCTCTCGGCCTAGTTTTCGACCTGGTCATCAGATTTTAGTACCTCCTACGTACCGCCTTTCCCACTTCGGGTTGTTTCCACCACGAAGAAAATCAAGACTTTGGGGGTGCGGCGGGTTGCTTGTTTTTCGTACCTCGATCTGCGCTGGGGGCTAGAGGTGAACAGGCCCACAAAAATCCACACCGGCTCATCGTCACACGCTGGATTCAAGATCGTTTATCACGGACCCACAAATACGCATCAGGCAAATGTTTCCCGCCAGCTCGCTCGCCGATTGCAGCAAGTTCAAAAAGCGACTACTCCACGAAATTATTCCTGGTGCGTCGCATCTGTTCACGTCGACCGTTTTCATGCTAGGACTTTTTACTTGAACCAAGGGCTAAATCGCGCCTATGCATAGCTGTATGCCAAATCTTAGCTCGTGTTTTCACCGCGGTAATCATTATCAGATGGATGTTCGCCTCTTGCACGCAACAAAGCTGCTGCTCCAAGTACTCGGAAGTGCCATATGGAGCAACTAATACTTGTCGATGAATCTCACGACCGCCCGGGTCTACCTAGGTCTGCCAGCCCGCACCTCCGTTACGGCACAAACTCCGTCTAAAAGCTCGTCATGTCGCCTTTGACTTGTGCTCCCCTCCCATCTCAGGAGAATGACAATTCTCTCCAAAGACTCTGTTTCCCCGTTGGTCACCGCCGCCTGTGCGTTGAGTTTCGTTGCAATCGCGACTTCCTCATTTCGGAAATGGATGAGGACCAAGAAGCCATACGCCTTCATCCCAGGCCCCGAACCAAGTAGCGCCGTCGGTCAGTCGATCCATCCATTTTATATCCCGCAGTAATCTCATTCAGATTACTTCCTCTAGGATATCTACTGGATCTGCACAGTACCGAGGCCCTACCTTGGCACTTCAATATACCTGAGGAGTTTGGCCACGTCGCACGGTTGAAGGGTGGACTTGTAGGGGTACGTCTGCCTATGCAGCGTCAAATAAACCTCACTGAACCTACCCGCCTAGGCCGATGCCCTCTACATTACCGATCCAGCGGCATTGAATGCCATCCTTATCCGGCAGCAAGCATGGTTCCCGGAATCCACGGAGTTCGCAGGGTGCGTTTACCGTAGGGTTGAACCGCGTGGGGCTTGACTTTGTGGGCAGATTGTTCGGCATCATCCATTGCGGTGACGGCGTCGCCTCCGTGCAAGGTTCGTTGCTGCCAGTGCCCTATTTGATTCGAGCTGACACTAGTACTCTTACAGGCCGCGAGCACAAGAAACAGCGCAAGTATATGGATGCGCTGTTCACGGCCAGCCGTGTATCGAAATTAACGCCAATGTTCTACCAAGTCACTCGCCAGGTACGATGGTGTTGTTGTCCATTACCCAGACACCTATTAAACTTCTCCTAGTTGCAAGCGAAAATCACGAATGCTCTTGCGGGGAAGCCGCCTGGCCAAGTGCTGGATATGCTAGACTATCTAACCCGTGCCGCTCTCGAGATCATCGGGACTGCTGGCATCGGCCACACGTTCAATTCATTTGACGATAAAAGCGAGGCTTTTGACGAGTTCCATGGTGCCATGACTTCCGTTTTGTGAGCTCTCCATCTCCATTTATCAGTATTCTTTCTAACCCCTGAATGTAGACCACTGGCGAGTCGACTGTTCCTGGTTTTACCCTTCCTGGACTCCTGGAGGAAGATTCAACCGGTTTGGTTGCGTCGCACTCTTGCATCCATCGCAACCTTTCCGTGGCCGGCCGCGAAAAAAGTACGTTTACTTTCTCTGGGCAGTGGTACTCAACTCAACCGTGTACTGGCAAGTTCCGATCTGCTGTTGACACCATGCACCCTGTATATGTTGAGCTGTATAATGCCCGTAAGAAGGCCATGGAGGAAGGTGGTTCAGCTGCTTTGGCTGAGACCGCAGCCGGCGGGAAAGACCTGATAACATCGATGAGTACGCGCTTTTCTAACTTTGTATTTGTCTTTGTCCGGGATTGACACGCGTCAAAGTTCAAGCCAATTGGGATGCGGATGAAGGCGATGAAATGTCCGAGGATGTTGTGCTCGCGAATATGAGGTATGTTTCCACCTCGGGACAGACTGAGCGGCTAATGATATCTGTTTCAGTTCTATTGTCCACGGTGGACAAGAAACGACCTCCTCTGCTCTCGCCAGGTTCCTCAGTATTGTCGCCAAAGATACCGATCTTCAACAAAGACTTCGGGTTGAACTGCAAGAGGCCAAGGCTGTATGGATAGTTTTCAATCATGTTTCAACGTCGCTGACAATGATTGCCTAGAAAAAAGCTCCCAGCGAAGACTTGGATTTCAACGAACTCGAGAGGCTGCCCTTGCTCGATGCTGTTGTTCGGGAAATGCTTCGGATATACTCCCCGGTGACTTTCGTTTGGAGACAGTGCGTTCATTTTACCATGGTAGTTTGCTTCCGATCGACATTATGCCATGTAGAACAACCAAAGATGTTATCGTCCCCCTTACATATCCCATCCGGTCCACAATCACAGGCGAAGAGGTTACAGAGCTCCTCATTGAACAGGGGACCGCAGTATATCTCGGACTCAGCTCGGCCAACCGCTCAACCGCCATCTGGGGTCCGGATGCGGCGGAGTTCAAACCCGAGAGATGGTTGAAGCGTACTCAGGTCGAGTCCAAACTTCCCGGAGCATACTCCGGCATGTACGTTTCTTTTTTTCTCCACGAGAATCATATTGAGGCACTGCGTCAGGATGACATTCTTGAGCGGTTCCAAAGTTTGCCCGTGCGTTCCGTTTCTTCATTCAAAACGCTTATCGTGTGCTCAATAATTCTCACAGGGGCAAGATCTTTGCAATTCTCGAAATGAGTAAACTACCCACTACGCATATAGGAGAGACCTTGCTGATCCTTTGCTTTCAGAACTCGTCTTATCTGTGTTGTTACTTGCCTTCTCATTTGAGCCAATTCCCGAACCCATTGATTGGAGGATGGGAATCACGTTAGAGCCCCGAGTACGTGGGCGCGAAAAAGAGGGTGTTCAGGTCCCCGTTCGTGTTACGATGTTATGATTATCTTTTACAACCTGCGCACTGTAACACGTAGATCTTGTGTTCAGTATTAGATGTAACGAAATTAGACGTAATGAAATTCCCGTCGAAACGCCCGACTAAAGGTGTCCATTGGACCAATTTTCAGTGCTGCGAGCCCACATCTCTCGACCACCACTTTCGCAGTCGGTCGCGTCGCGGTTTTCGCATGTCCACGAGACCGTGTATTTACCGTACTTGGTGGCACGCGAAGTTTGTTCGTGCTTGTTGATCGTAGGGCTCGTGTTGCATCACGTGCAAGCCCTCTTCAACCATCATGCATTGTTTCATTCGCCAGCCACAAGCATGGGAAGGAAGGTTCTCGACAGCCCACCTTTTCAAAGAGAAATGACCCGGTCGCTAATGAGAAATCGGTAGAGCGCGCGCGCGCTGGACCTCGAGACAATATATTACTGATCTCACGGGTTGTCCGAGTCATCTTGGCCTATCCTTTCATGGCGACGAAGGATTTCGACTCCCTCCCACCTGAACTACTCCTCCTACTCTCCTCGTCTCTCCCGACCAGCTCGTTGAATGCGTTGACTCTGGTTTGCCACCGCCTGCATGACGCTCTCCAGGCCGAGCTTGACGAGCGCCTCACACCGGCCCTAGCGAAGGAGCTGCTTCTCTCGGTGGCGCCTTCGAGTCCGCATCTCGTCAAGAAATTTCTCGACCCGCCTTATCTCGTGAACCCCAACAATTACGGGCTTTATGGATTGACACCGTTGCACGTCGCTGCGCGTGCTGGAAACATGGAGACCACCTCTCTCCTCCTGTCTTCCGGCGCGAATCCCAATCTGCCATACGACCAGGACGAGTACATGCCTCTGCATTTTACGGTGCGGAACCAGAACCTGAAGATGGCAGCCCTTCTCCTGGATCATGGGGCGGAGGTGGACAGTTCCTGGGGCTGCGATGGCGCAAGCGAGAATGCGTTACAGTATTCGTGCTCGAGGGGGAACCTCGATCTGGTGAAGCTCCTCCTTGCGTATGGCGCGAACCCGGAGCGCAGCGGCCATTATGGAACAGCCCTCGGCTTTGCGGTGCACCAGCGCAAGGTGGAGCTAGTGAAGCTTCTTCTCGACGCAGGGACGGATGTCACGGTAAAGGTGCCGCTTTTCATCCTCCTCGTTGGCGGGCCCCCATTGCCCCACATCGCAGATCTGCTCTACCTTGCGCTGGGCTTGATGCACCCCGGGTCGAGGAAAATGCTCAACGACCACATGGCGAGGAGAGGCCGCCAGGTCCCCGATTTGAAGTGGGAAGGACGGCCATTGAAGGAGAACAAAAAGGAAATCATGGCGATGCTACTGGCATATGGCGCGAGCAAGGATGCAACGCTCGCCCTGGTCTCCAAACACTTGTCCGCGTTAGCAAAAGAGGCGAAGCACGAACCAGAAGAATATCTCGAGCTCATCCATGCTATGCTGCAAGACGCAGAGGATGCTATCCCAGAAGTAATTGCAAAGTATAGTTAACTGTACGCCTTCTAAAAAATTATCCCGTCCTGTTTTTCAACTACTTCCAGAACAGCCGATGCGTCACTACCGCAACGCATCATTCTGCGCGTAAGATTCTCCAACTGCGAAGATTCCACCACGGTGCCCGTTTTACCTTGGAATTGTGGGCAAAAAACCACAACGTTGAAGTTAACTCATTCTCTACAATACTATGAATTTTTCCGACGGCGAACTCGAGAGATTTTCCCAGACCCTTGCCGCGGCGGTCGCCATCAAGATCTGGCGCCTATTCTTGCTTTCTCCCGACTGCATGCACCACTTCTATTGCTTGCGGCTCTTATCATGTGAGCGCTTTTCTTTGCTGAACCAGTTCAGTCGACAGCCATAATGGCCGGGTGCAGTGTCTCCTCAGCATCTTTACTCCGTGAGATGCTTCGCCGGCTCACCATGGTTCGTAGTAGCCGGACCTGGGATATAACGCGTTCGAGGATGGGGTCCAACCCCTAAGGATTTTAAAATGAACCTTCTACCACTGCTCCTTTGCTGCGTAGTCCTGCAAGTTTCCGGTCAATCTCCCGTTGTTGTCACAACGACATCTGGGCAACTTCATGGAACCGAGTTGGACGGAGGTTGGTTCAACGTCGTTTCATAGTAGGCTGATATACTGAAACACGGACGGCAGTGATGTCCTTCAAGGGAGTGGTAAGCGCTTTCCTTGACTGAGGCTTGCGGTCGATTATATTGTGGATAGCGCTTTGGTCAAGCCCCCACCGGCCAACTTCGATGGGAGCCGCCTGTCGCGTTCGTCTCCGGAGGTGCACAAAATACGACGGTCCTCGCTCCCGCCTGTGTCCAGCAATTTCCGTTCGCGACAAGTGCGTTCACACAATCCATATTCAACAACCCCCCTCCCGCGTCCGAGAATGAGGACTGCCTCTTCTTGTGAGTTTGCCAGTGAACCCTGCCTCTGATTCTGATTTTGCCCCAGAAATGTATGGGCCCCGTCGACGAATATCGGGGAGAAAAAGCCGGTTCTATTCTGGTTATACGGCGGGTTTGTCCCTATGTCCGAACGGAAGATTCGTGAAAAACTTACCTCGAACAGTGGGCTTATATTCGGAACCGCATCCCTCCCTGGATATGACGGCACCTCTCTCGCGGTCAACCAAGATATTGTCGTTGTGACCATCAACTACAGGACCAACATCTTCGGCTTTCCATCTTCCAGAGATCTTCCTATTACACAAAATAACCTCGGTTTCCTCGACCAAGAATTAGCTCTGAAGTGGGTGCAGCTGAACATAGGTCAGTTCTGGTATCCCATAGACAGACACTGCAACAAAATGACGCTCCTACCTTGCTTGTGAAAGGTCGGTTCGGCGGAGACGCGACCAAGGTCACCATAATGGTCAGTTTCCCGCCAGAAAAATCCCCGGTACTAATTGGTCCACAGGGTCAGTCGGCCGGGGCTGCCTCAGTTGGCCTCGCGGTGGTACGTGACCGCCTCCATACACCTTTTCGAGCAGGTATCATGCTTTCCGGAGCTCCAACTTCTTCCTCCCCAACCCCCTCTTTCTCCTCCTTCGACGGCTTCGCCGAGGCAGTTGGATGCTCCCAAACTCCTGGACCCGCAAGACTCAACTGCTTGAAAGCGGTTCCAGCGGCGACCATTCGAAACTTCACGAACGGTCCCCTCAGCGGCTCCTTCGGACCTGTTGTCGACAAGTGAGGAAAATTCCGTTGTTTTCGTTGTGGAGTCTGCTTAGAAGAAACAGCGTTACAGTATTTACCGACCCGCTCGAACGTCTTCGTGCAAGTGCCACGGCGAAGGTCCCTATAGTGCTCGGTAATATGGAGAATGACGGGAGCGCGTTTACTGTCGGATTGACGAATCTCACGGCGTTCCTCGAGGGAGAAATTCCTGGAACCGCGATCTCCCCAGATCTTGTGAGGTCTCTGTATCCTAGCGAAAATGACTCTGCTATCATTTCGGATGTGGATCGCGATTTAGCATTCAGATGGTGAGAGTGCGCTGCCTCTGGAATGCGCTAATGAGTTCCATTAGCCCAGACGAGCTGTGGAGTGATGCCCTGACTAGTGCTGGGGAGGCCAATGTGTTCAGATATACCTATGGTCGGATTTTCAATGCTTGTTGGCCTTCTACCGATGTATTGCAGGTGCTGTGTTCGCGGACCTGCAGAAATTCCCCGGCGCAGGTGCCTGGCATTCGTCTGAGAGTGGGTATTGGTTCTAGTCCCTCGAGCGCCGTGTTGACCCAGAGGTTAAATAAAGTTGGTCCGCTGTTTGGGACGTTCATCAGATCGACTGCCACACCGGCGGAGGTCACTTGGTCGAACACCTTCCAGACCGCTATCGCCAACTTCGTCAAGAACCCGGATACCTCCCCGGCGATAAATTGGCCAAAATACGTTCCCGGCGGGAAGACGTTCGCGAAGCTGGCATATAATGGAAACGTCGAGCCAAACAACTTTGTTATGCCGGTTGTAACCACGTCGCTGGTGCGTATTCGATTCAACCTTCGGTGCGTGCTGACTGAAACCACCAGGACGGTCCCTGCGATGCACTGTGGAACCAATTTTTGGACTTTACCAATTGAAAATAGTCCTTTCTCTGTTCTCTGACTTACTTGTTTTGTACCTTTTGTAACCACAAACGCTGCAGAATTATGAAGGTTACAGCGTTGATTCATTCTTCTCACCCAAGTTCGCAATCGGCGCTTTCTCTTTTATATGATCTTTCCACCACTTGATACCCACCCGGCGCGATTTCCTCAAATGCCTCGAAACCCACCCGAGGCGTTGATTTAGGATTTTGGGTTGAAACGACGGAAATCGCTGTACACGGCAAGTCTCGGGCCGCTTCGGCATACTCGGTATTGCAGAGCCGAAATGTCTTTGGCGGGGTGCCGCCGCAGAATATGATCCCATCAGCGGAGCTTGCAAAGCCTCAGATTGAAAGGCTTTAGCCACGCGTAAATTCATAGAGAGGGAGAGGTCGGCGAAGATTCCAACCACTGGCGGTTTAAACATAGTTATAGCTAGCGCTTCTGATCTCTTCCCGCAGTTACCAACCATCAAGGACGACAGTGTTGAACACAGCCCCAAACGATCTTCTTCTCCGACTATCATGTCGAAAGACTACTTCGAGGATGTCCCACCCGAGCTCATCTTGGTCCTCGCCACTTCCCTCTCGACAGCATCTTTAAATGCATTAGGGCAGACCTGCGACCGTTTGTATAAAATGCTCCAGCCCGAATTGGAATCCCGCATTACCCCGGAGCTCGCACGGGACCTGCTCGTGTGGGCTGCACCTTCAAAGCCGCACATTGTCGGCAAACTTCTTGCTCCCCCTCATTCTGTACCTCCGAACCCTCGGGGAGTTTGGAAAAGCCCTCTCCACATCGCCGCTCAGGCTGGAAATCTGGAGACCACCAGACTCCTCCTCGCGGCCGGCGCGAATCCCACGGCCCACTGGGAGCAAGATTGGTACCAGCCACTCCATCTAGCAGCAGAGAAAAAACACATCGACGTGATTAAACTGCTTCTGGACAACGGCGCGCCCGTTGACTCGGACTATGGATGTGATGGGTGCCGCGAAACTGCTCTGCACCATGCTTGCGCGATCGGACATCTGGACATGATGAAGCTCCTTATTGAACGCGGCGCGAATATTGAAGACCGGGGTCACTTCGGGACGGCGCTCGGTTTCGCGGTGCATTATCGCCAGCGCGAGGCGATAAAATTTCTACTCGACAGAGGAGCCGACGCGTCGGTTAGCGTCCCACTCTTCATTCTTCTTGTGGGCGGACCTCCGCTGCCCCACGAAGCCAGTTTATTGTATATGGCCATGGATTTGCGACATCCTTCCAGTCCACGATACCCACGGCGCTTGAGGGAAGGGACTAGGCCGACGAAGTGGGAGGGGTTGCCTCTTGGGAAGAACAGGAAGGAGTTGATGGCCCTCCTGTTTGCGCATGGCGCGAGCAAGGAGAACACGATGCAAACAATTTCGAAGCACGTCGGCGCATTGGCGAAGGAGGTCGAATGCACGGAGGAAGAATACCTTGAGATCATCGCGGGCATGTTCAAGGAAGCCGAAGGCGCTATTCCAGATGTGCGATAAAGTAAGTGGGATATACTTCTCCCTGCACCTTGCTGATGTTATTACCAGAGAAATCCTTGACGGTGACGCTTCTAGTAAATGCATTGGCTTCCAACATCGAGTTTAAGTTGTATATATTCAGCTTCCAGAGGGCTGTTACACTCGTAGTGATGTTTAGAACGTATGACAAAGACTTGTTTTGCTGATGCCACTCTTCATTCTTCGTGGCGGGGCCTCTGCTGCCCCACAGGGCCAGTTTATTGTATATGGCCATGGATTTGCGACATCTTTTCAGTCCACGGTACCCACGGAGGTTGCACAACTAGTCTGTAGTTGATCGCGCCCCGGTTGAAGGGTAGGTTGCTTATTACCAATCTTTTGGCGGGTGATTACAAATCATTTCCCCCCTCCCTTCACACTGCTCCATAGAACCTCCAGCAGTAAAAGTTCAAATAAATCGGTATACTTCATGACCCTATGGAGGTATCTGACTCCTCAGAAGATTTTTTTTCGTCCACCTTTCAGCGCGAACCAGGATCTCGGCTTTGGCGATTGCCGTCGGCATGCCGCGCATCAAATCTCGGCATCTTATTCTTGAAGCTTCCCAACTACATTTTGCTGGAGAGAACACTTGGGTCGATGTCCTGAATGTCGGGGAGGCCGTAAACTGACAAAAAACGCGTCGAAGGGGGTCACCTCAGCATCCGAGAAAATGCCCACTATCTTTAGTAGGGGGTGTTGTGTGGCCCTATCAGTGATTCTCTTGTTGTGTCGTCCTAATTGAGCCGTGAGATGATTTGAATGATCTTAATCCCTCAATCCGTTGTCTCGGTCTTGAATTCTACCTCTTTCAGCCTTTTTTGATCTTAAAGTCTTCAAAACCGTTGTTTCGGTCAACTGTTTGGCTCTCCCGAGCTGTTCCTAGTCCTTCCTAGTGTTCCGCGTCGGTTTGATGGTTGCCGTTCAGTTCCGAACGGGTTCCGACGATCCTCGTTTCTATCTCTCGGCTATTGGATTTATTACTGATGGACCTCTTTTCTCCTCCGAACGCCTCCCCGCCGCTCCAATATCCAATCCTCCGATTTTAGGCTCACGTACGGCCCAAAGTCGCTCAGGTCAACTAGTTTCTGAAAGTCGGACCGGTCATACCTCAGTCCAATGACGGATCCTTCAAATACCTTCCGTCTTTGCTCCGTCCATGGAGCAAATGTCCCTGCCTCAAAAGGCTACATTGTTACGTGTCCCATATACAACATCCAACTCTTCAACTTTCCCTGCAAGACTTCAATTGATCAATAAGACGAATCATCCGTCGTGTAGACAAGGTCAAGATGGTGGGCGCCTTCTCACCAACGACTTTGGCCCTCGACATCCACGCGTTCGAAACTATCCTAGACGAAAACGCGCGGCCGATGAACCATGCTCTACTTTCTCACCTCGGGTACTTCCCCTCCCCACCCTACCGCCACCGCCTCCGCGCGTCGCGGTCATCAACTGCTTCCGGATGCGGGGGTGGGTATCCTCAAGCTCATTTCTACTTCTCGCGGTATGTTCTGAAATTCATTTTGCCTTGCCCACCTAAGTCCACACAATCACTTACAGCATGCCGACGCCGAAAGTCTGAACACAGAAAGACGAGAACGCTCATCAGCGTGGGAGGTTCGAGGTGCGTACACCTCGCACCTTTCCCTTCCCTTACTTACGCACTACTCGAGACCGATGTCGACACTGGAGCTTTACTGCACAAACAGACTTTGCTGCGGTCTTTTCATACCGAGATTTTACGCCACCTCTGACCGCCCCCGCATCTCACCGGATAAAATACCGAAATGTTGCAATACTCGGGCATCGACGTCTTCAAGCTCGTGCTCGAGATGATCGCCTACGGTGTGGACTAAGTGAGTTACGGTCGCCACTCATCGTTCACCATTCTGATGTCTCGAGCTCCCACGTAGAGACGAACGACCGCGGACGGGGATATCCTCAACGGACATTTCAACGGGGCAAGTCTTTGGGTCCGTCCTTATCGCCAAGAACGCCGCCGCCGTCAACCCGCAGCGGGCGGCGAATTAACTGTTCGGTGCTTCGCTTAATGTGTGCATCTCAGTGTCCTGTTATTGAGCCATATACTAACTGTTTTCCTTAGTAATGTTGCTACTCTACTCGAAGGTGTGTCTCCTCCGCCTCCGTCCTTTCCTGGGCATGACCTGACTTTCTTTGGACGTAGACTCATCCTCGCTGACTCCGTGTACATTCTCTGTCTTATTCTTTTTGCGAATCTCTACTAACGACTTCTCCCTATAGCTGAATTCGCCATTACCCCGTGCACTTTTATCGCAATGATCCCGTCCAGATCCGTTTCGCCTTCAAACACCAGGTAAATTGCTTCATTAATGGCCTCTACTGACGGTTCCTGGTAGTTTCTCTTCTCGCTCTGAACTCAATCGTCCTGTCATCGTGTTTTGCCCTAGATACACTTACCCACTGCTCTCTTCTTAGCGCCTTCCTCCCTCTGAATACGTAAGTGACCTTTAAATTCTGTAGGCTCAACCTACGACTTCCGTAACAAAGGGGTTATAGTGTACCAGTTGTTTTACCGCTAATTGCTGAAAGATATTGGTCTTGTGCATGGAACCTTTGTACGGTATGTTAAAATCCGTCTTCATCGTGTTCTCGTATTGATCCTTTGTTCGCAGTTGTACTTGAGTAAGTCTCCTTCCCTGCCCGGTATCTTTGCGCTCGCGCTCACGTCTTTACTTAGATCATCACCGTATGCTTATGCTCTGTTCAGCTCTTCCGTTATCATCCAGAGTCACATAGAAGTATGTCGCCGTCAGATTTTCTAACATCGAACTCATGACTTTCTCCCAGTTTTTAACTGTACCGGTACATTGAACAGTTTGCTTCGGTACTTTGACATTGATTATCTCTCGACACGCAGCTCCGCATCGATTGTCTCACATTTGTACTCAAGTCAATCTTTCCCTGCCGTTTTTCGCTGCCGTTCACTTCCCCGCACCGAGCTAACATCGCACTTAGACTTGGTTGCACTGAAGTACACTGTATTTATATTTGCCACATCACATGTCTACTCCGACTCGTTGCGTTTTCGACTTTACATCTGGTCCAGCGGTACCACCCGCAGGGGCATTTTCATTGACTCATGATCCTCCCTATCCTCTCTCAGGGTCTGAATATTTCCTGTTTTTTTCTCCTCCCTTTCTTTGCTCTCGAACCCCTTTCCGATTTTCAAATCCTGACGTCCTTTTGCATGTTACCGATCGAAGGATGGCGGTGAGTAGTACGAGCTAACCATGAGATTGCAGATAGTGGGCTTTGCCGCGGTAGCGGGCCCTACTATTGCTTATTCATGATTGGTAATAAGCAGACTAGCGATCAATTGATCGCACTAGTGAACAGACTACAACACGCGAGGTACGAGCAAGATTTGTTGTAGCGTCTGTCTACGAGAGACTAGTTGCACAACTCCTCCCAAGTTTGGACCAAGTTCACACGGTTTATCTTGATCATCTTGTTTTGATCGACAGCCGGTTCCCACGGTTGAACATCGTATCAAATGGTCAGATTGAGACTCGAGGAGCGCTCCGGCATCTACTTGCTCTGTTTTGATGACGAGGCCCGGCTCCCGCCGAACCTGAATAGTTGGATCCATTGAGAACTCGAAATTCTTCACCAGTTCAGTCAGGAAAGCCTGGTACTCGTATATCCTGAAATTTTCAGCCCCATGAGCCAATTACCCGGAGTGGTGAAACGAAACTTACGCGAATCTCCAGCCTATAGTAAGCGGTTCAATGAAACTACACCCACTCAATATCGACGAAAGCTCACCGATGCATCCACGATGTCCGCTGCCGAAAGTCATCCTGCGGTAGTGTCAGCATGGCGCGGACCGAAAACGAGAGTGGAGCGCGTACAAGTTTGCGAACATGCCAATGCCAACATTCGCAGCTGGTTTCACTGTACCATCCAACCACCGCTCTGGATTAAACTGCTGAGCATCCTGTCCGAACACATCAGTGTTCCTGCAACATAAACGATGAGTTTCGTGCGGCCGAATGTTCGATATCGTTGCACCTGTTATATCCCGCGATCGAAGTAACTAGAATCTGATTCTTTGGGATGGGAAGCTCGGTGATGGTCTTGCCCGAAAGGGTTACAATTGGTTTGGAAAGAGGCAGGACCTCGTCTCGAGCGGCCCCGCGGAGCGTGTTGAAGCTGTTTAATCGATGAGCGGGTATGATACATGACTTGCCAATGAGAGGGCCTACACCACTGGGTGAAACCGGAGGGTTTCCTATACGTTCAACGTTGGGAAAAAGTTACAATGAGGGAAACGATGTCGGAGAGTACCTTCATGACGGCGACGGTGTACGCCATCGAATCGAAATCGGCTGCTGTGAGCTCTGTGTCACCACGTTCATGGATTATCCTTTGGGCTGCCTGGATCTCTGCCCGAAGTTTCGCCTGTACCTCAGGATGTCGCGTTAACTCCAATATCGTCCATGACATGGTAGTGGCTGTCGTTTCCTAAAGAGAGGGCCGGTCAAGCAAGTCAAGTAGTAATACAGGAACTCGTACGTGTCCCGCTTGCATTATTGTCCTGCACACGAACGTGAGTTGAGAATATGTAATGACAATGGAAAGTGCATACTGCATTTGAGCATAAAGTTCATTCGCGCTGAGATTCGAGCGTGGATCTGCCGATGCGTTCGCCTTGACTGTGAAGTGTTCAATACCCGCAAAAGGCACTCTAAATTATACGAACCGAGAAGGCTCATGATATCCCGCTTGCTCTTTCCTGCCATGAGCGCCTCGGATTTCTCTTCAACAAGGCGCTTTGCAACCGCAGTCGCCACACGCTCTACATGGCGGCTGTTTCTGAAACCCTTGGTGGGAGCATATCGCATAAAGGCAAGGAGAAGTGGCACGGGAGCAAGTTCTAATAGCCCCAAAACGAATATATCGAACTTGCTCGGTGTGGTGAATTTCGGCCTGTTTGAATTTATGAGATGTATAGAGCAAAGAAGAGGGAAGAAAACAACGAACACGACGCTTGATAGGATTGCCGCAAGCGGGTCGTTCGCGTTGTCAGTCGCACCAAACTGGTAGTCGAATGCAACTGGAGAGGGGTGAGTATCAACCAGAGACCAAGAAGGCGACCAACCTTCGCCGATAACGTCAAGGAAGAATCGAGTAAAGTACGAAGGAGTGTCGACAACGATAGAAGTATCACCGCCTAGCCGTTCCTTCCACTCAGTGCAGAGCTGAAAATGTTAGCCATAAACTCCGAAAACGTCTATTGGGCCTACTTTCTGAAGTGGAGGTCAGAATATCCCGCGATGCAACACAAAGGCTACTTACATTTGCATACGCCAGGTAGATAGGGACATAGGAACGCGTTTGGGCCATACCTTCAACCCGCGATGAGCAATTAATCGACGGCCGTTCGCGCACATACCGAACGCTGGAGAGTTGATCTTGCGCTGGCGATGATGATTCTCGCCTAGGTAGGTCGTTGTTCCAATATCCCAAATTCCATGTTCAAAAATACCCACCATCTGCGTAACCCAGACCCGGACCTGTCAGTATGCGGGTGCCCTCAAGTCTGAAATCAGTCTTCCTGATATTATAGCCTGACGCAAAGATATGATGGAGCGCTTTCGGATCGGAGACAAGCAATCGATCGGTCTGCACAACCCACGTTGGTCAAGCTAAGGAGTATCATGATAGAGGTTGAAAAAAATCATACTCCGAGAATACCCTTGACACGGATAACACCGCCAAATTCTGCCTGCCATTTGAAGTCGGTCTGAGTGTTTTAATCATCAGAGACATATCTTAAGGCGGGACAATGGGTATGTACCTCGGCAGCTTGACTCTGGAAAACCTCGGCTTGGTGCCCTGGCACCTTGAAGTTGGCAAACGGGGCTTGGTAAGGACGAACGAGGAGCTCACCAAGAAGGAATGAGTTCGCCTTGGGTCCAGGAATATCGGCGACCGAGATGCGTGTCCATCGATGATATACGTAGTAGAGGGCGAAAAGGATTGCACAGGTGACGAACAGATGCTCCATGTTGAACAAAGAACCTGCTGTTCATCTGGTCCTTATATACTAAGGGAAGAGCGACTAATGATATGAACATCTGTTGCGAATAAAGGAAGTCCGTGCAAGAGCGGCGGCAAAACGGGCACTTCCACAAAGAGATTGACATCCCAGCGCCACGGAATTTGCAAGACTGCGGTGCGGTCGATGTCCGACAAACGCGCCGCTGAACATGCGACGGAAGCGCGGTCGAGTAGGCGACGAGAGCGGGAACTTGAAGGCCGTCCTCCGTGGTGTGATATATCTTTACCCCCTGCGTCATTTAAGGTAAAGAAGCGGTATCGAGTTCAAATTTTATCCCTTGTTAGCTCTTGGAAGAACTGGCTGAATGGAGCTTCCGGAAAATAGTGGGGTCGCGGTTCGCTTCTCGAAATCCCAATAGTCAGCAAGAAGTCAGCAGGTAATGGTCAGACGGAGTCGACCCGGTGGGGAGAAAGGTGGCGGAGCACGGAAATGGTCAAGTTCAGAATCACTTCGCTGCCACGGTTCGCGCTGTACAGCATTTATTCTCGGCTGAACCAGGGAAAATGGGTCACCTTCTTGCTGCTATACTTGACGACAAATCAGTGTAAGCACGATGAAAAGGGACTGGGCCGACGAAGTGGGAGGGGTTGCTTTTGGGAAGAATAGGAAAGAGTTGATGGCCCTCCATCGCGAAAAGGGGCGGAAGTTGACAAGGCCAACTATTGCCTTATAAGGGTCACCAAGCACATCAGGGTAATTAGTCCTGCTTTCGCATGGTGCGAGCAGGGAATGCACGGAGGAAGAATACCTTGAGATCATCGCGGGCATATTCAAGGAAGCCGAAGGCGCTATTCTAGATGTGCGATAAAGTAAGTGGGATATACTTCTCTCTGCACATTGCTGATGTTACTGCCAGAGAGAGCCTCGACGGCGACGCTTCTGGTATATGCACCGACTTCCAACATCAAGTTTAAGTTGATATTCAGCCTCCCGAGGGATGTTAAACTCGTAGTGATAGTTAGGACGTACGACAAAGACTTCACAGGTGTACTGCGACAGAGGTATTTATTCAAAAAACTTGCCAGAACAACGCTTCATCCCAGGTTCGATCCCAATTATTCGATTTCTCTCCGCTCTCATTCTAAGGCCTGACTCGGAGCTTGAGGATCCACCTCTCTTCGTAATCCTGTACGTAGGGTTCGGGAGTTTAGGCGAAAAAAAGCAAGTTTATTTTTTGCTTTGTGCAGATGAAGGAGGGTACGAGTACCTAGTTTCTCCAAAACTCGAACCGAGACAAAGCAGCAGCTTGATAGGGAGCAAAATCAAGGCGAACGGAATCCAACCACAGAATTCAACCGTTCTCACGATGTCATCAATCGATCATGATGTTGGGCGCGTATCTCGTCTTGCTCTTGAACCACGATGTCGCAAGACCGCTTCGAGGAACTCCCGCCCGAGCTCGTCTTGCTCATCGCCCCTTACCTCCCAGTGGCCGCCCTAAATGCGTTGGTATTGACCTGCCGCCGACTTCGTGAAATCCTCCAGGCGGAGCTGGAATCCCGTATTACCCCAGCACTCGGCAAGGACCTACTGCTATGGGCGTCAAACTCGAAACCTCAGATCGTCAAGAAGATGCTTGCCCCACCGTATTCGGTACACCCAAACCCAGAAAACTCCTGGTATTGGAGCCAGACCGCCCTCCACGTTGCTGCGAACGCGCAAAACACCGAGATCGCCCTCCTCCTTCTCGAGGCGGGGGCTAATCCTGCCGCACAATGGGACCAGATGGAGTATCAGCCTCTTCATCTCGCCGTCGAGAACAGGGACCTCAAAATGATGAGGTTGCTATTGGATCACGGTGCCCCGGTTGACGGCGTATTCGGATGTGATGGCGGCAGCGAAACCGCGCTGCACTACGCGTGTTCCCTTGGGCATGTGGAGATGATCAAGCTCCTTCTCGAACACGGCGCCAATCTCGAGGACGGCGGCCACTACGGCACCGCACTTGGCTTCGCCGTACACTACCGAAACCTCGACGCCGTTAGATATCTCCTGGACCGGGGCGCTGATGCAACGGTGACCGTCCCACTGTTTGTCCTCCTCGACGGAGGGCCTCCGCGCCCCCACGACGCCAATCTGCTCTATATTGCGTTGGGTTTGCGGCATCCGGGTTTGCGGCGTCCGGCACGGATGTCAGCGGAGTGGGTAGGTCTGCCGCTCAGCGAGGAACAGAAGGAGCTGATGGCTCTCTTACTCGCTCATGGGGCCAGCAAAGAGATCACCATGGAAACGATTCGCACACACTTGACGCCATTGGCAAAGGAGGTGCAACATTCAGCGGACGAATTCCTCAGAATTATTGCTGGAATGTTCAAAGAGGCTGAGGACGCGGTTGCAGATATCGAGAAGTAGGTCGTCGTTTTATTATGCGGTTTCGACCCTTTTCTGAGTGGACTAACGAATCTTCTCCAGACGTTTGTAGCTCCCTGCTGAATATGGCCACGGCTTCCGACAGCTCCAAGTAACTCAAAATTAGAGTATGTATCTTTCGAATGGCGGATCATTAGAATATGCGCCTGTGTTCATCTCTTCACGTTCCCTGTTCTCATTCGCTGGTGTGTTCTGTACTTGTTGCATCCTACCGGGCTCGTTCAACGCCTGGGTTCCAGACATCCAATTCTGAAATATACTCGCTGTCTTCCTCCCTTCACTGGGTGCGCGATCGGTTGGCGATGGGTCTGTAAGGCTGTCGCCACTCCCCATACCCTCATCGTAGCCATTCAAAGCGATTTGATCCTGAGATGGCAAGCCTCCCATCCCTCGACCTCAAAATGGCAAATCTACGTTGTGGGACCAACATGCTCGTCTGGAACGTCATGCTGCATTCTCGCACCCGCGACCTGACGCCCGATTGGGCCGGAAGCAGCAGCAGTCTGCCCGACGCGTACCCGCGCTGCTTCTCGAAATACATAACTTCATTCCGGGGACACCTGCGATCTTTACGCCTCCAGCATGCGTCAAAGACGCAGATCGGCGAGTCATACTACTACTCCTACTACGATGTTGGATAAAATCTGACCCGGATCCCAGAACGCATAACCACGGTTGAATTTCGTTATCTAACTGGTCTGCAGCACCTCGCACTGAGCACACTAGTGCACTTCAATATACACAACTGTGACGTCGCCGTCGACCCGCCGCTTCAACAGCTCCTCGCGCGCATTGCGCGTCACAGCCGCCTCGAGTCGCTGACGCTCGGGGTTTCAACGTCCGTGTACCACCCGCTCGACGTTTCAACGCTCGTGGGGTATCCCAGGCGAGTCTCCTCCCCCCCCAATCCAGCGCTTTGCGGAGCTTTTGGCCATGTATGCCCCGCATTTCGCGACCTTCCAGGAGATCCAATTCATCGTGGATGGTTGTTTGGAGTACTTCGATGGCTCCGCCCCCCGTGCCAGGGAGCATTTCGAGCCTGTACTGCTTGCGGTTATCCCTGGCCGTCCTAATCGCCGAATCTTTTGCGTGGATGGGGAGGATCCGGAGGACGATCTCTGATTGTCGTCGTGGAGTCGTTCGCGCAAGGGCTCATAGGTTTGGCCAAGAGCAGCCTCGAAGAGGCTCCGGGAGTCTATTGGGAGACGGAGGGAGATGCCGAGATGGCGTACAGGCGAGTAAGTATGTACGGGCGCGGAAAGAAAATAGGTGTGCGTATATGCAATACATATATGGGTGGGTGCGCAATGATAGCGGTACTGTGAGGACCAAGTCAGTAAATAATCACGAAGCCAGTCCTGAAACCGGAAAGAGTCAATTTTCCTAATCCCGCGTCGCACCTCAGTCGCACCGGGATTAGGCAAAATGAGTTTTACCCGTTTCAGGACTGCTCTATTGCACGATTTTTGTCATACGCAAGAGCAAACACGACCGGCAGCAATATAGGCCGCATTAGGAAAAACCCGTTCTCTCGATGACGAGGTTGTACGGCATTGGACCCCTATGCTCTTATCTTTTCCCCGAACTTACAAAGTTAAAAAGCACTAAAAAGCACTAAAAAGCATGAGCACGGGGAACTTGAACAAGTTGGAGTATTGGCGAGGATGAGTGAGCGCTGAGCATGAGGGTTTCTGATGACTTGAGTGAAGGAAGATCTATCTGTTGATCAACTTTCCTAACCGAAAATTATTAGCGATTCCTAACGATTCCTCATGAATAAGCGTTCCCGAGCAATATTGGAGGCCCAGTAAGCAAGACAATCAAAGATTCGCGAAGACTGGCTGGGAAGCACCGAAAGCCAGGAAAACGGCTATGGTGCGGGCCGCCTAGCTGCCGCTAGCCGAAATTAGTGGCCAAATTGACTGGAGAAATTTTTTGGCCTGAGCACTGCCACCATCAGCAAGATTTTCCTTCATTTCCCCCGCAAGTGGCCAATTTCAGGACACCATTTATTTTTGCTCACTCAGTTTTGACTTAAATGGAAATCCCTTTAGCCAGATTGTTCAGACGGTCAAAAGAATCACTTTGGCTAAAGGGATAAGAAATAAAGGTAAATCTCGGCCCGGAAAATGATGTCCAATCTCGGGCATCAGGTAGCGGCAGCTAGGTGACCCGCACCATACGAAATGAACGTCGCAAACGTCGACGTCGGAACGCCGTGAACTGTCGTGCACTGGTAAAAATCCCACCTGACCGAATCGAAGCCAACGTTAGATTAGATTGAACCATGTTTGACCATACAGCATCAAATCCAAATGCGGCACGCCACATGTTTCGGAAATCGGAATTGAAAGCCCTTCTTTCTCCACAACCACGACCATCGCCCATGGAAAACGACGCGCCCCCACCTGAAAACGACCTCCTCGCCCGTCTCCGCGCCCAGGAATTCACGACGCTCGAGCTCAAAGCCCAGATCGACGTCCTCAAGCTCAAAATCGCACATCAGAACGAAGACCTCGTCGTCGAGCAGAGGCAGCACGCAAAGTACAAGACGCGCTGTGGAGGCGTCGAGGCAGAGCTCGCACACGTCCGCTCTAAATATGAGAGTTTGAAGCGCAAGTGTGTTGTCCCTCAGCCGCCGCTCAAGGTGGTTTTTTTTTTCTTTGTGCGGAAGGCGAATTTCCTTAGTGCGACACCCCCCAGCGCAAGTTTGACTCGGATTCCGATGGGGCAGAGGCTAGGGAGCGTGAGTTGCGCTGCGAGGTGGGTTTCCTTTCACGAGCCTCGAAAAAAAGGTGAAGCTCACTCGCCATAGCACAGTCCCGTCGACGGCGCGTCGCCGCCTGAGGACGGCAAGGCGAGTCCGCCCAGCCATCCCAGGGATGAGAGCTAACCCCCTGGTGCAGCTCCCCGACGCCCTACAGCTCTCTAGACTGGGAGACGCCAGCAGCCGCAAGACCTCCGTATCGTCGTCAATAGATGAGCAGGTGTGTCTCGCGGATAGTCTCGGTGGGTTAACACTGACTCGCAGCGCGCACAGGATAATGTGTGGCCCCGCAGCCCCGTCGTCCCCGGTCCTGGCATCCCATGCTCGAGCTCCTTCGCCCGCACCAACGACCCTAGAAAGGTGATTGATTGACTTTGACTTTCCTTCATTTATGCGTCCCACCTTTTCTATTTTCCTTCCCGCCGACTACTACGTCTCTTTGTTTCTTTCAATCTCGACGACTAGCTGACACGAAGTAATCCAGCGCCAAAAAACCGAATCCACCCCTTCCTCGCCCGACTTTAGACCCGCTCACCTTCCTCCCGCCTCTGCCCCCACCACCTCTGCATCTGCCTCCGCCTCCACCACATCTACTCCCACTCCTGCGATCCAAATCCCGCCATCCCCCACACACCCGCACCCGCACCCCGACCTCACGCGCTTCCCCCGCCCCGCCGCGCCCCCACACCAGCACCAGCACCAGCACGCACCCCACCCGCACATGATACCGACGCTCCCGCCGCGCCCCAGCGGCACGCCCTTCCCCCCCTTCCCCCCGCCAGGGGTGAATGCCAGCGGCGCCTACGCTAGTTTGCATAACGGCCCTAATAACGTCGGCAATAACGGTATTAACTTGAATGGGGAGAGGGAGAGAGAGGGTCAGATGCGCAGGTCGCCTTCGCAGGGAGGGGTGAGTGTTCATTCGTTTCGTCTTTTGGGCCCTGTGCCTGTGTTGTGTTATGTCCAAGGGCCCGCCTCTGCGCGCGTTCTCCCGTATTTTGTTTTTGCCCGCCCTCTTCCTCGTCGCATGATTCTAATTCTGATTATTTTTATTTTTGTTTCATCGTCAGGACCGCTCCCCGAACGCCAACACCAACACGCGCACCAACGTGACGCACCGCCATTCTGGGACCCCGGCACCGGCATCGTCGCCGCGCGAGCGCGAACGCGAACGGTGGACGTCGGGGCATCCCATTAGATGACTTGAAGACTCCTTCCGAACCGAGCGACCCACCGATAAATTTTATTTTTTATTCATTCGTTCTGATGTACTTATTACCACGACGAGCGCGACCGCGAGCACACACAAATGTACCACCACCACCACCACCACCAATGTACCACAACTACTAGCCTACGCGCCCACCCGCCTGCTATCTATCTACTCTGCTCTATAGCTATCTATTCCGAATGCCTACCTACCCACCTACCTACCTATTAGTATTGGCTAAGTATCTACGCACCTGCACCTATTTGACCTATAGCTATAGCTACCTACATACTAGTACTGGAGAATGGAAGAAGAATGGAAGAATGGAAGAAACTCAATCGTGTATATATGTATTTTATTTCATCGTTCGCTGGCTCGAAATCAGGCTGAGAGAGGCTAGCGCCAAGGGTTGTCCGCCCCAAACGTCGTAAATAGCCACGAAAAACCCGATTTTCGCGTTGTGAAATTCGACTTTCGCGCCGTGGCTCGAGCACGCAAGAGCAGCGGAGCAGGATTCAGACTGTTTAGACAAAGAACTTGAAAGAGAGCATGCATTCTGGTTAACGATCACTAACCTGCTGCCGCCAGAATTTGGGTGAAAATTCTCGCATCCCACGGATTCCCACCCTCGAAAATCTAAATCATGATGGCGGACAAGCTTGGCGATTTTTGGCCTCAGAAACTTGATTTTCGGACAAGGAATTCCAAAATATGGCTCCCCGAGTCAAAAACCTAAATTTCCGGACAACCCTTTGCAGGAGCTTCACGGGGTGGTGAAATTTATACTGCCGCGGGTCCATCAAGAAAAAGCCCAATGTCTATCCGGGTCTATCGGCGTCTATCCGGTCTATGGAAGACTGGTCCAGTCTATAAAGACCAAATAGAGACCGATAGACTCAAGATGTCAGGCACCAGTTCGCATTGATCCTTGTGGGATGCATCGATGAAAAACTCCACGTCTGGGAATAAATCGATGAAAGACTCCACAGTGGGGACCATCGAGGGCAAAAATAGAGCGCCGTTATGGTTCCAGCCAGGTCTGAACGTATGCAACGAATGTTTTCACCTGCTGCATGTGGCGTGGCGTTTGGAAAATACACTAGCGACAGGTCAATTAATTATCGACGTCGGGCTTAGGCACTGCATTTGGACTTGCATCAACAGTTCCTCGATGGCCGCCCGCTTACATAGTGAGTTACCTCCTTCGATTTCACTTGCGCTTGGCTGTTGGAGTTTTGAACTTTGGCCATATTTGGAAATGACGTCCACGCAGTTACACTGTACAGGGGCTGTGATCATGACAAGTACTCCAAGAGGAGTCTCACCAGTCTTTCTGAGTCGGGCGGACACCCACTTTGCTTTTGCACCACCACCATCCTCGCCATGATTGCCTTCGAGAGCCTCTCTCGGGAGGAAATGGAGGCCATGTGCACTCCCATGCACCGCGTCTTGTCCCCTGCTCCCATTCCGACCCCCAAATCGCATTCCCAAACAAAAACACCGGCCGCAGCATCCGCACCCACCGCATCCACACCAGCCAACGGCTCCGCCGACCCCGCAAGCACGGGCGCCCTCTACCTCGGCTCCATCGAAGCCGCACACAACCCCGACCTCCTGCGCACCCACCACATAACACATCTGGTGCAAGTCCTCGAAGTCCCTTGGATGCCCCAGTCCGACGCCGACGGCTTCGCCTGCCACCGCATCGACCTCGAGGACCGCTCCTCCGCGGCGCTCCAGCAGCATCTCGCCCCCGCATGCGACTACATCCGCGCCTCGCTCGCGCGCGGCGACAACGTCTTGGTGCACTGCCAGCAGGTGCGTGCGTCGCCCGGTGAAGATGGTTCATTATCGTGGGGCGCTGACGGGTCGGAGCTGTTTGTAGGGCGTGTCGCGCAGCGCATCCATCGTCATCGCGTACCTCATACGAGACCGCGCGATGAGCTACGACGCGGCCTTTGACTTTGTCAAGCAGCGCCGCCAGTGCATCCAGCCCAACTCGGGGTTCGTCAAAACGCTGCGGGAGTGGGAGACCGCATGCATGCCGCCGAGACCGCGATCGCTGCCCCCGTAGTGCTGTCGTCCTGCTGCTGCTGCTTCCATTCACGCTGCTTCCGCTCTTGTTTTCGGCCCCATCGCATCAGGATTATCACGACCCATGTATTCACGAGTATCACGAACACGACACGATCCTACATACATCGCACGCACTGCATTAGCAATGGGAAATACAAATAATACATTCACGCAGCCTTGTTTGTATCCTTCTCCATGTCTACTTGTGCGGCTCGTGCTGCGGGGGCTGCTTCAGCGTTCTTCTCCACGTCCATGGATCGCTTTACTTGCGCCGTGTCTGCGGGGGGCTGGAGTGTGATCTGCGACGACGTCCCCACCGTACTCGACGCTACCGCCGTAATCTGCGACGTCATACTAACGGTCGAACGTCCCTGTACCCTCCGGCGCCGCACCCTCAGCACCGCGTCCTCCTGCTCGATCTTCCTCGGTGGCGCGTCGCCAAACATCCCCGCGATCGCCTCGAGCGGCTTCCCGGACGTCTCGACATACCCGCGCCACACGATGAGCCCGGAAAAGACGCACGCGCCGGCGAGGAGGAAGTAGTACGCGCCGTTGAGGGCGTCGAAGAGCGGCCTGGAGGTGAGCCCGACGACGCATTCGAAGAACCAGTCAGAGGCGGTGGAAAGCGCCATGCCCTTGGCGCGCATGCGGAGCGGGAAGAGCTCGGCGCTCAGTAGCCAGGGAACGGGGCCCCAGCTGCAAGGGCATGTCAGCTAGGGGTTCGACGGGGAGGAGGGGAAGAACAGACGTACGTCGCGCCAAAGAAGAAGAGGTACAGACTCATCCCGATGAAGACCCCCCGCGCGCCGTCGAAGTACGCAAACATCTTCGGCCAGTGGTCGACGTAGAGCTGCAGAGACCCGATGAGCGTCAGGGCGCACGCGAGCGCGATGCTGCCGACGATGAGGAAGCGCCTCCGGCCGAGCTTGTCGATGAAGAGGATCGCGGGGAGCGGGCCGAGGGAGTACACCAGCGCGGAGCAGCCCGTGAAGAACAGCGCATGTGGGATGTCGAAGCCTGCTTGGGCGAGGTGTTCAGGGAGGAAGTGCAGGATGGCGTTGATTCCGTTGAACTGCGCGAACATGCGCGAGGTGGTGCCGATGAGCGTGCGGCGCGGGTAATTGCGAACCGCGCGCCAGGGCGCGACGGCGCCCGTCCCATCCCCCGCGCACCGCTCCATCTCCAGCGTGACGACGATGGCGCAGTACGTTTGGTTCACGCCCTCGTCCGTCACGTCCCCGCGCGCGTGCAGGTCTGCTAGCGTCCGCAGTCCCTCGGTCTTGAAGCCGTGCTGAATGAGGAAACGGGGCGACTCGGGTAGCAGGAAGGAGCAGATGACCAGGACGAGGGAGACGGCGGCTTGGACTGCCAAGGGCCCGCGCCAGGAGTGCTCGGCGTGTGCGTTGACGAAGAAGGCGTATCCGACCCACGCGGAGGCGGCGTAGCCTACGTTCATACAGAGTGCCTCGAGGCCGGCGAGCATGCCGCGCGCGCCGACCGGTGCGATTTCGACCTGGAATATGGGGACGGTGGTGCTGAGTATACCTGCACCGAGGCCCTGGATTGAGCGGCCGGCGATGAGGGTCGCGAAGTCGGGGGCGATCATCTGGATACAGGCTAAAAGGTGCACGATGAGCGACACAGAATACTCTGAAAGAAAGGAATTCACTGACAGGCAATCAGGTAGAGTAGCGCGCCAATACGGATGGTCGTCCGACGCCCGAGCGAGTCTGAGAGGTATGCAGAGAAAAGAGCAGCGAAAATGGCGGGAATAGCGAGGCAAACAATCAAGATGGCTGGGTCACATCGTTATTGGCTGAAAGACGCGGCAGAACAGTAGCGAGCGAGCATACCTGGTTGGAGGGGATGGATTCCTGTGGTGCCGTCCTTGATTTGCTTGATAGTGACGTGCTTGCCGTATATTCGACGGATAAAGGATGGTTGGACTTGGAACGCCGCGGTTAGGCCTTGCGAATAACCCAGGAGAGCATCACCAAGAGACGCCGACGCGCTGGAGAGATATAGAAGCGGCTTTCCGGCGAGCAGTTTGCGCGGGTAGCGAATGGTATAGACCTTGGGCTTGGCGGCTTGAGCGAATCTCGATATTAGAGTCATCTTGGTGAGCGACAATGATACAGGGCCCAGAGCTAGAAGTTACAGCCGACCAGAATTTGCAGGAAAAAGAACGGGAGTCAAATCCAAGAACAGGAGGGTCCCACGTTTATTTCCGTCAGTTTTGAGTGGCGACGTATCCTTGAATCCAGTGACCAGTTGTCCCGACGCTCTGAGCAAGACCAGCTTGTTTTGGGTAAAAGGTCAGGGACGCCGAATTGGAGCAGAGATCGTAGCTGACCAGAATTTCAACGGTTCTCCCAGCCGCTTCCTATGGCTTATCGAATCGCAAAATACGCGTTTATTATTTAGAGTCACAATTGCGTCTTGTCCCTTCCAAGGCGAGGTCGTGTTTTTGAGGCGAGGAGTCTTCAGAACGCGCTTGTATCCTTGGAGCTTGAGCGAATTGAAGTTGATTCGAAGTTCTAGTCAAGATAACAGCTGTTTGTTTGTGTTACTTCTCGTCCGTATCGCCCTCATCGCACTCAAAGCGTGGGAAGACACGATCAGTCACATCAGTCGCGTCAATGTCGCACACGGAAATTCACTTTGTTCCCGATATTGATTTAAGCATTCATGTTTACAAATCAGCCGAATCGTTCCTTTAACTCCGTCTCCACAAATTCCTCCACAGTTCCAAACTTTGCTCCAACGAGATCCGGATTTGGGACGGGAGTCAAAGTGTTCAGGCCGTTGTATTCCGCATGGGCCGCGTACTGCAGAAGAATCTGAGATTGAGCGAACAGCAGTGGAGCAAAGAGAACATACCATTTTGTCAAGCATCGGCCTCCCGCAGGTTGGAACACTAGTGAACGTCACTTCGACTCCGAGGGCTGCGTCGTTTCTCAGTTCAGGCTTTTCGATACAGGCGACCAGAAAATGAGTACTTTTTGAGATCAGAGCCACGAGGTCGGGGTATGTAAGCTCCGCGGTGACCACTGGGTACGACTTTCCAGAGATGTTCTTGGAAGAGTCTGTGTAGTTTTTGAATAGGGCGAGCCTGGCCGATGTCGTGTGCAACCCACGTCCAGGCCTCTAACTCGGTAGCACTGTATTTTGAAACGGGGAGGTCGAATCCAGTGTCCGTTTTCTTGAGGCGCGGGCGCGATGGGCTGATTTGGATTAATTAGATTTCGGTGCGAAGAGCAAGGTCACGCCTTACTCGCAAAGAGTTTCTGCGAATCCACCCAGAAGCAGAGATGCGTTAGCGAGGCCGGAGACCTTCAGATACTCCTCGACATCTGCCTTGTCTGGTATTTTCTCAATTAGTTGCTGACGAACATTGATCATCTTGCACGCACCATCGTAAATAGGGACGTTGTACTTCCCTCCAGATAATTTGGTCAAGTTCGGAGTCGAGCTGGATGATGCAATGTTCATATTTTGCTCATCCAGACTAAAATATATTAGGCATACCTGAATACGAAGAACTTGACGCCAACTTCATTGGATGCATCGATCATGTTCCTCCCATGCGTCTGCTCGCTCAGTTGGTCCGGGGACCAAACAGAGAGCGTGACCTACCCAAGATGTCATTTCAAGCACAGGCAGTTTAGCACACAGTTTGAACATACTCCAAAGACAGCTTCGCTACCCTGTAGCGCGCTGATCAGAGAGGCTTTGTCCGCCGTATCGGCCTTGACGACTTCCACGCCTCGCGCCTTCAGTTTCTGGGACGCCTCAGAGTCGGGGTTGCGAGTGATGGCGCGCGGGGTGAAGGTACCATCTTTCAAGAGCGCGTCCACGACAGATGCTCCTAATGTTGAGTTTTCAAGAGCAACAGTGAAGTTGAACGAGTTATTGACCTTGATTACCAGTAGCGCCAATGATTGAAGCGATTCGAGAGGAAGCCATCGTACTTATTTGCGAGGGCACTGGTCGAACACACGGTATTTACACTTTACTTTATAGCTCGGAATCCCTACCGAGGCCAATTTGAATTTCATCGATTTTTTGTCACCGGGGAATTTGTCCGGATTCAAGCTGTGCAACAGTGTTCGCGTCATATCTCCCAGGTCAATCATATTTGCATTGGGTGATAAAGATTTTATTAGTACTGCAACTGGGTTCTCCCCCCAGTTCCGACAGGTTTAAGTTCGACTGGAACGTTAATGAGGTTTCGTAGCCCCTGGCGCTCAGTGGTCAAAACGACGATCGCTTCCTAATGGTTCCCTTCCACCCAAGTTGAAAAAAAGTTGAACGCCGATTCAACCACAACCACTCTTCGGACAAAGTCGCCTCTCGCGGCCTCACCCCTTGCTTCTCTCTTTTGATCCCCAGAGGAAAGATGATGGAATCAGAGTAGATGCAGTAGAGTTCACGAGGGTAAGAATAAATCGTTCGTATATGGAGCCAAAGCTGCATGGCCTGGACATACGTTCGATGGATCCAACCCGCCGCGGTTTCGCGACGAAGAGAATGATAAGGCCCCCGAGAAGGCCGAAGTGTGGATACGGTGGTCAGGTTCAACACAACGCTTCCAATTGATTCATGCATAAGTAATTTGATTCCGACCCAACTGTATGCAGCATACGGTAAAAGGACTCCCGATACTTTGCAAAAAGTCCTCATCACATGCATCAAGGCCGTTGGAAAAAATGGCCGCCATCTTCACAGTTTGCCGCACGATACCAGAGTATGTAATGTTTTCCTTCAAGGCCTCTTATTCTTCGTTCTACTTTCACTCAACACTTCATAGATCAACTGGAATCAACTAGACTAGGAAAAACGGGAAGGGCCTCGGGCTTCTCGGGTGAACCTTGATGATGGCATCATTTCGGGGATGTTGTTCGCCGACTAGCCCGCAATGTTTTCTGCAATCAATTTTCAACCGACTAATGGTGCAACCGAACTCTTTTTCGTGCCTTCAGCCACCCTGATCTACAATTTATTTGAATCCAAACCCGCCAATCTGTCCCGGGGGTTCACAAGGGCCCTTGATTATCCCTTGGTAGGTCGGATGCGGACTCGGAGTTGGGATAAAATCTACAGAATCTTCACTTTCCGAAAAAAGTTTTGGAACCACAAGACGAAAAGAAGTGTTTTGGCATACTCAGAAACCACGGGAGCAATTTAAGCGCCTGAAAAGCTCGGATGAAACCCAGTATCCGACTCAAGGGTCCTGGTTCACAGATGGCAACCGCGGATGAGGTGATTGATCCATTTCCCGAATGGGAAAATGGCCTTGTATGATCTCAGCAATCTGTCTCCGACGTCCGCAGTCCGCAACAGGGTAGTAGCAGGGTATATAAAAGGTCGAGGTCGCAATTTGTGTATAATCATTCTCCTTCTTCCTCATTTCCTTCTTCCTTCGACCTGGAGTCTTCCTTATTTCTTCTTCACCACATCTCCCTTACTTTCTTGACCATGGCCCCCATCCTCTTCGCCCTCGTATCTCTGCTCTGCCTCGTTCACACCCTTGCTGGCGAGTCAAACAATGGGATTAATGCATGGCATGTACTGACCAAAGGCGTAGTCCCGCTCGTCCCCCGCACCGCCGCACCCCTCGACTGCCGAACCGCCAACGTCGACGCCATCGAGGGCATTGAGTCCGCTCGCACGGCCCTTGGGCCCATCAACACCAAGTGCGTTCACCCTCTATACACACAATGATCAGCGCAGATACTCATGCACTTTGCCACAATTAAGCAACGACATCGGCGGTGCACAAAACCTCCTTGAGGCCCAACTATCGCTCCTCCAAGCCAACAACGGAACAACAAATATCGCGGTTGCACTCGAGCTCCAGAACGCACAGCCGGCCATCGCGGACCAGCAGAACATCGTCAACGGGCTTCTCGCCGCGCAGGCGACGCTGAACAAAACCTTTTCGTACGCGCCCACGTCTTCCGCGTAATATTGTTCTAACTGGGCCATATATCAGGTTCGATAATTCCACGGAGGCGGCGGTGAAGACAGCCAATGATGCGATTACCCCGGCCTTGGTCACTGCCCAGCAAGCGCTGGCGACTCCATGCACGCTGTAGGAGGATATTGTGTTCCTGGGTACTTGAATTTAATGGTTAGAATGGTTGTGTCGATCTTCGAATGGGACACCTTTCACCCCTATTTCCTTCTGCAATATCAAGCAAATCAGAGTGCAGAAGTTAAGAATTCTATTCAATTACTTGAATGGTCGAGATATCACTGGTTGGACTTTTTCAAAAAAAAAAACCTTCACGTCTTGTTACCCATTTCTCAAATAGTCACCATAGGCCGGTGGGTCTTCGTAACTTAGCCCCTCAGTCGCATGAGCGAGGAAACCTTGCTTTACGTGCCGGATAGGAAGGTTGAGCTCAAACAACAGTTGAACAGATGGAATTCAACATCTCCGAGATCGCCGATAATAAGATCAACGCAGTTCGTCCGAGTCCTCGGGATTGTCACGGGTCGTGCTAGATACGCTCTACATAAAACAGGCTAGTGAGCCTCTTGAGGGCGAAAATTCATGCGCAGAGACGCGGTTTGGGACACCACTCTGATGTTGTTAAGTGACGAAATTGTAAGTACCCCTATCCTTTCAACAAGCGAGTTCCGAGCTGGTTTTGTTGAGGCGTCCTCTGCGAAAGAATATATCTTTCTCCCGATCAAAGCCAAAAAGCGTGGCGAATGGGCAGATAATGATGAAAGGCCGAAGTAGCTATGTTCTTTACCAGAAAACCCTCACCGATACTCACCTTCCCAGTCACCCCTCGGGCTTTCCGGGGAAACTATCAATTTCGGGCTTTTCGGGGTTGACTTATCGAGGATTGCATGATACAATTCAACGCACATGAACTACTTCATCCCACAATACCTGTCTTGAAAAACAAATGCCCTACGCCTTCTCTTCGTTGTCAGACGCCTCCTCCGTGTTGTGATCGAGAGCTACAATGGACGATGGTCAAGGAGAAAGAAAGAAAGAAGCGTAGCTAACCTCGTTCTTGCTTTGCAATATCGGCATCCCGTTTCTCGCGTGCGACCGCGCCGAAAATAACGTCCATGTCTTCGAGCGAACGGCCCTTGGTCTCCGGGATGAGCCTGCGAGAATTGTTCAGTGAGTTGTAACTCAAAGACTCCGTCACTCACAAAGCAAACACCCCCATCCCTGCGATATTGATGGTCGCAAACATCAAGAAAATCTGACGGAGCATTTTAGAGACACAGTACGCAAGAGGAGACGAATTTACGCGACCTTGTATCCGAGATTCAGAACCATCTGAGGTGTCGTTTTCGAGAGCGTGAAATCTGTCAGCGTTTAAGAAGCCGGGCAGCAAGGCAGTGGACGTGGACCGAACTAAAAAGCCACTGAGATCCGCTGGCTACCGCCAAGCCGTAGTGTCGAGTACGAGTTGGGAAAATATCCGCACAATAAACCCTAAGAAACTCAGTGAGGATTGACTTTGCATGGAAATAGTGAGATTATGCAGATACCAAGGAAGGGGACCTAGAATAAGTTACACTCAGTGTCGAAGAATGAGGAGGGATTCAATTAGAAGACATACCCCATCCCATGCTGTAGAAGCAGACATAAATGTACAGCATAGCGGCCATGGCCTTTGATGCCGGAGGTGGGTTCGCAACGACAGAGTTGGCGCTCGTCGCCGGAGGGGGATGAGTCTTCAGGATGGCCCCGATAATATAGAAGCAAGTTCCCATTCCCATGGCACTGATAAATAGAGAGGCTTTACGCCCCAACCATTCCACCCCGAAGAAGACGAAAATCGATGTCGCCACCACCTTCACGACGCCTGGAGAATCAGTTAGGAATCATTCCAGATCACTGGGATTGATAATACCATAGACACCTGAACGAGTGTTAGCACAGGAAATTGAGGTTTAATAGTAGCGTACCAGTTGCCAGTAAACCATTTCGTCGTTGGGTGTATCCGATCTAGAGCGTGGTTGAAAAACGGAGCATTGGAAGACGACCATGATCGTACAGATGCAAAGATTTGTGGGGCGTAATAGCTACGGGACCCTCGGTCAGCGTGGAAGTGACGTCGGAAGGCAAACCCTACTTGACCGAATTTTGACCAGACCACTGTTGCAGCAGGAAAATGACAAAGGCGATGACTACTTCGGTTGAGTTTCCGACCAAATCCTAAGGTCGATATCATACCGAAGCGGATGAAGTTCCCCTTCCCGAGGAACGCTTCACGTAGTCCGAGACCTTGGCGCGCCTCGCGTTCTTCCTGGATGGCCGCCTCAATTTCTGCCATCTCGTGAATCACGGCCTCAGAATTCTCCGGCTCCTTCCGTAGATAGGCTAGGTTGGCGATGGCCTCTTCCGTGCGACCCACAGATGCCAACCACCTCGGAGATTCCTAGCAAGCCAAACTGTTTATTTGTTATCTTCAAGCTCAGCGCGCATGTACCTTGACGGTGAGTAGTCCCAGACACATTATCCCTGCTGGGATCAGTTGGACGCCAAATGGTATTCTCCACAACTTTGGACCAGTTGAGATGTGGATCGAAATGCCATCTTGGCATACGGGTGAGTCTTCGGAGGAGAAAGAATTCAACTAAAAACCAACAGTTGACCCAGTAGGACATCATCACTCCTATTGCGACGAAAATCTTGCGAGCAAGTGAGTAGGTATGAAGATCGTAAGAAATGCAGTAGTCCTTACTTGGAAAAGGCCAGTGATGCGTCCTCGAACCTCCTTGGGACTGCATTCGGAGACGAAGGCCGGTGAGACGGCGGCTAAATATTTCTGAGTTCAAGTTGAACCACAGCTGAATCGAGACAAGGTTCGCACAAATTCCGCCGATGCCGAAACCGAGGATTACTCGACCGGCATATATTTCAGCGAGTCCGTTATGGCCGCCGGCGACGGTCGTAAGTATCTGAACCACTCGATTAACTACCAGCCTAGGGTCAGCCAGAAGACTCACTGCTCCCACAAGGAATACAATTGAAAATCCGAGCAAAGTTAACCGCCGGCCAATCTTGGCTGTGAATTTGGGATTTGATATCAGCGGTGGCCAGTAAAAAATTAAACGAAGTTGACCAGATACGGGAGCGCTTCCTAGTGCCCCAAAGAATGCACCAGCTTGCAACACTGAAACGACGTTGGATGAGACATCGGCATTTCTGAGAGAAGTTCAAAGGTGATCAACGTCTTCGCACTCGAGACCTACTTCTGTGGATTGGGAGTTCCATCGGGATTGAGGAGACCGAATTGTTGGATAAAGAACGGTGCCGACACTACACCGCCTCTGTGTACCAGTGTCAGCAGTGTGTCATGCCTCTCCATAGGCTCACACTTACGCAACACCGCTAGGTAGAGAGCACGTCGATTAGATGCCTGTGCGCGCCGTCCGTCCGTCACCGTCTACGTACGTGTCATAACTACGCGAGGTAAGCAATCGGGATTGTGAAAGACCCAAATCACTCGCCCGAAGAGGATGATTCCCCAGTAAACGACGAATGCCAACCCTACCGTGGGGTAACTTGAGTTCGTGCTTCGTTGAAGAGGAAAGCATCAACCCCACGCACAGTAGACACGAATGTTCTTGAAGATCTGTTGAGTGGGCTCCATTGTGGCGGTAGAAAGGCAAGGGGAGGTGCGGCTGGGGCCGTACGTCTATGGCTGGCATATATGGTTTGATGGCGCCAACTAAACCCCACACGGAACTGGCATATAGTCTCGGCGAAGGTCAGCTGAACATTCAATTATAAGTGAGAACATTCAAAACGCGCCGTGCCTCCGTGGTTCCCGTATGAGAGGCCTGTCAATTGTCCCCGTCACTCGGGAAACACGGAGTGAGGGAGTTTCCTGGAGCTTCCGTACTCAATTTTGAATACTATGGACTTTGTTGACTCCGGTGTCTTCCGGGCGGGGTCCGAGAAAGGAAATCCAGTTGAATAATTGTTGAATATTCAACCATCCGCTTCACAAGGTTCAAACGGCTCATATACAGCCTCCGACAGTGTCCTGTCTGAAGGATACGAATCTGGTCTGCAGCAGATCACTGACCGGCTTCCGTGTATCATTCATTCTTTGCGTTGCGTCATGATGCATCAGTGTCCTTCTGCAAATTTCAAGCTCTTTGAAAAAGGGCGATACAATTGTGGCTCAGCTCACACGAATAGCATCCCTGAATGTTGAGGTTGGAGTTCAAGTTGAATTTTTTTCACCGCTCTCACATGCTTCCGGCAGTGCGATCATTTTACGTGTCGATAAACGCCATCACATTGATGATCGCTGGCACGTCGTACTTTGCTCCTTGGCCATTCTCCAATGCGGGCCCCCACCAGTTTGGAGGACACAGGTCTCCTGCAACATGAACCCTTCGTGTCCTCATTCCGCGCCCGTCACGAAATCGCGGGGTTCAAAAAGGAGATGCCCCAGGTCCTTATGGAAAAGATTTTGGGCAAGCTCGAGGCTGAGCCAGGAAGTGTGAGTTTAGCAACTTTTGGCATACCTCTACGCGTTAATGCCTGTGCACAAGTTCAAGGCCGTTGAAAAATGGCGGAAACTGGCGTTCGAACCAGATGAATCCTACCAGAAACGGACCTTTGGACTTCGGAATCAAGACAGAAGCGAGAAGAATCACTCTAGAAAGCTGTTAAAGCACTTCATCAAGTTCTATTGGTATTTATTCTGTGGCCTGGTATATTTTCTAGTTGCTCATAATAATCCTTCTCTTCTGACTTCGATTCTCCAGGACGCGAAGGAACTCCTCCGCTCGCAAAAGCTCGGAGGTTATACAACGCGCCAACTCCCTCATACCTCGGTTAAGCTGGAACCCATGGACGAGCCCATGAGCCCCCTCAGCGAACTCTCAGACTCCGATGACACGATGCCCGCGACCGCCCGGGACGCTGTGGACCCACTTCGCCACGTCGCCGCCGAAGCACCAAGCCCGCTAATCGCTATGCGTCCTTCTGCGTCACTTGCGGTCAAACAATCTAGCCCAGCGCTCGCCCCTCAGGTGCCCCAGAGCGTTTTCATGGAACCATCACTTGCCGAAGACACCGGATTACTCAACGCACCAGAAGACTCTTACCAGCGTGACCAGCCTGCACCAGAATTGGAATTTCCAGCTATTGCGCGGACCCCTGATCGCGCCAAAATCGTGGTCCGTAGGCCACCCGCTCCAGGACGGCGGAAACCTGGTCGTCCACCTAAAGTACGCCCCGCTCTAGCGTTGGCGCCCGGTGGACTACTGTTAGATGAACCCGGCGAGATCAATGCGCCTAACAGACTTCCGCAAGCCCCGAATCTCTTTGCGCCGCCGGTCTGTGAAGAAAGATTCCTGTCCGCTGTTCCCAACAATCGACCTCCCATCGACCCGCTGCCACGGTTGCACGTTGGTATCAACATTAAAACGGAGCTATTGGAAGAAGAATCTGAGTGGCTGCGACTCTTGAACCCGGGAGAAAACTGGCTAGATCTGCCCGTGCCCGATGAGCCGGCGCATGAAACTCATGAATTGTCCGTTCTCAATTTAACAACAGAACCTCGTATCATCTCCAAGGAGCCGTTGAAACGCTTACCGCCGATCTGGGCGCAGGTGAGAATGGTTCTTCATCTCGGAAACGGGAAACTAATCGGTGACTAGTCCCGACAGGAAATGTGCGAGTCCTTTGAGTGGTTCCGCAGTTATCAAGGAGGCGTGTACCAAAACGACGGCACGGTCAAGGGATACCTGATGAGTGGATTCCCAGCCCAGTATGTGGAAACAATCATTCCTCGGCGTATCTGACACCTTTCTTATAGGCGTGATTGTTTTGAGTGCGGAGGAAAGTTGATTATCTCGCACGGGTATGACTTCCAGAACCACCCAACGAATTAACTCATACATTCAGTAGAGGCGGCAAAGCGGACAGTTCTCGCACCCGGCGCGGGCACGTCACGAACATAACCGCGGATGACCAGCGAGTAGACGACCTCTCCGTGCGTGCCTTGATGAACAATTATCGCACGGGACAGCCCATCGTCCTCTTAATTGACGACAAGTATGGGCCCTTTCCCTTTGATCTTGCCGGCCATAACGTGTACATGGCGGTGCTCGGTGCGTATTGCATTACCTTCTCCCTCAACTGAACTCAGCCTCGGCAGGATTCTACCGGATTATACATACTTGGGGTGCGTGAAATTATTCCACGGATAATGCGGTTCTGAGTTCCCAATTTTTTTTCAGCCGAATATCAGCCCTCGAACAGCAACGCCAACGGGCGTGTTGTTCGCTACAAATTTGCCTTCCAATGGTGCGAGGGTCAGGTCCGTGTTCCAGTGTTTTGATCTGCCATCAGCTGACTTGCAAGTAGGGAGAACCTTGGTGGTTAAACCAGTCAACTGGTATTTTGCTTTCACAGATTTGATCTTCTTCGGTGGTTGACAAAAGTAGAAGATTCCTCCATGTCCGACCACGCCGAAAAACGAGTCAAGGGTATGTCACAAAGTTTCGTTGAATAACCACTTGTAAATAACTTGTATATGCTTCCACAGCGGCCCCGAAGCCGGCAGAAATGAGGTTAGCTCCTCGGATCAATCGACTTCCCTGTCTTACCCTGTTTCCTAGCCCATTAAAACCCGCTAACCTATATAACGAGTGCACCAGCTGTTTCCAGAGTTCTCCACATGTGTATCGAACCTGGGCATGCCTCAATCATGGATGCAATTTCTTCTGGATGTCTGGTCATGCTTTACTCCCCTCTCAGCTAGATTACAATCCCAAATTCCTATCTGTAATTGACTCCCGCCCGCTCCCCTTTTCCTACCAAGGCACACTTCTTCCAATGCAACTTGTGCCCAATCCCAAAGATGGGGTCACAACGAGCTACGCCTATAGCAGAGGCTGGCACTGCCGCAAATGTGGTCGGTTATCCTGCAGGTATGTACAGTCTTGTATTCAACACCCCCGATTTATCAACCGCCCTAGGTCTGCATGGGAGCATTATAAATGCCCAAGTTGTCAGGTTTGTATCCCCTAATATTTGTTTGTTTTCCCTATCTCAATACTCCCCAGGATACACATGAGATTATCGGGAACATCCGACCGGCCAAAGGCTTGCTATCCTTCCCTGTACCTATCTCGGGCAAATTTCTAGATAGTGTCGTTGATGATAGCTCTGGTTAGTGTTTTACCACCTTCGAAATCCCAGTTAAATAACAGGTTGTTCAATTTGCAGGCATTGAACGACTGCCAACGAAAATGTTTTACCTTGAAGCTGGTCGAGGTGCAACCGGCCATTGTCAGACATTTGTTTTACCGGAGGGGAAGTATGAGCATTTTATTACCTGTCATTTATTGCCATTGACACCTGTTCCTAGAGGCAAGATACATCTTATACAGGCTGGCAGACTTGCAGGTGCCGAAGCTGATCGTATCTTCGAGGCGTATCAACAGCAGGCCTTTGATGGTACATTGCTTTTTCGTCGATGGCCAGCTGAGAAGTGTAAGTGTTTGTCTTGCAGCAGCAAATCTTGACTAATCGCCAATTTACGCAGCATAAATGTGAGTGCTTCTTCTCTTTTTTTTGGTTCCGGTATACCAACTTGACCAGTGCGGGGTCCCCTCTTGACCAACTATTTTTCGCAAAATTGTATGCAGAGGTTTCTCTAATTATTCAATCCTCAAACTAATAACAGATTTTTAGCAGGAGAAACATACCACGTACGTTGTTTCTTTCCCCTGTAGTTTTGACTGTTCAACAATACTCTCAGTATGTTGGAGGTACCGACAACACTGTTCCGTTCGATCGCGCACCTGGCGCGGTTCTTCAAGCACGTGAACTAATTCAAAAGCGGATGCGCGAGGCTCTCGCAGTGAACTATGAGTTCAATGAAGTTCTCAGGTAATGCCTGTAACTCTAATTCAACTAACTCTGACCGATTCGCCAGTGCTGCGTACATGGAGCAGCAAAAAATGGCCGTCAGTATCTCATGTCCACAGAATTCTTTGCACTCATCCACTTTCCAGTTTCACAGCGATAGTGAGCAGGGACTAGGTCCAATCGTCGCCGGACTATCCATGGGTCTGTCAATTTACATCTTTGTATATGTTTTTAAACCTCGCCAGGCTCCCCTGCTCTGATGCACTTCCGCTTGTTGTCGAAGTATGTACCTCGGGATGAACAGCTAACGAGCATCTTGACTATTGTTCTGCGGCACGTAAGTAATTGTCTTTTCTACCCCACCGCTTTTCTGAATGTCACCAGGGAGATGTGCTCGTCATGGATGGCGCAGGAGTGCAGGACTTTTATCAGTATGTTGATATTATTTACAATCATCCGTTACCCGCTCACAACGACGCACTCTAGACACACTGTGGTACGTCGTCTCTCCTCAAGAAAACAACAGCCAACGAATTTCGCAGGTTCCTTGCAACTTCCGTATCGCCGCTACTGCTCGATGGATCTCGCCGAATCACACTTGAACCCAGAGTAAAAAACAAAACCATCGGCCGTGTCGTTCCGAGGGAAAATACCCTTCTTGAATTTCTTTTTCGTTATTACCACGTTCAGTCGGAAGTTGTCATTACATAGAAAAAAATGGAAGACTTTGTGTCAACCGAACATAGTAGCGCGTCAATTCTCCTGACCCTCGGATAGGCTGCTTTGTAAGTCCGCCGACCCTGCTTCGGGGTCCGAAGGGTGGTTTTCCTGAATTACTAGCGTGCTCTCGTCCCTACTAACACGGACCTCAACGGTATCGCCCTCCCTAAGTGGCACCTCAGGAAATCGAAATCAAACCTTCGACAAAATGACACACACCTTATCGTACCCCGGAGGAGCTTTTGGGCGAGCGGGAACAACACATCCGTGCGCACGACTCGCGCGATCGCACGCGCGCCGTACACAGTGGAGTGCCCGTGCTCGGCGAGCCAGTCGCGCGCCTGCTTGTCGACGTCCAGAGTGATTCTGCGGCCGCTGAGCCGGTCGGCGACATCTTGAAGTCGAAGCGAGACGACTTGCAAAATGGACTCGCGGGAGAGCTTGTTGAAGACGAGCATCGTGTCGAGCCGGTTGAGCAGCTCGGGCGGGAAGTATTCGGAGGTGAGGTCGAGGACCTCTTGTCTGGCTTCAGGCGTCACCGCGCCATCATCCGTGCAGGCAGTTGGCTGCGCCAGAATATCGCTGCCTGTTGGTCTCCCTGAGTATGGATTGAATGCCATTCGGATTGCAGAACCCACCGAGGTTACTGGTTAAGCAAATGATAGTGTTCTTCATCGGAGTTTAATTAGACGACGTTTGTAAATGAGGCAAGTGGATTGACCTTGAAGTCGACCTTTCGACCTTGACTATCAGTGACACTTCCCTCGTCCAGTATTTGGAGGAGAATCATCGCGACATCCTGTGCGTATTGAGGCGTGTGGAGACTTACAGCGGAGTATCACCGACCTTGTGCGCTTTCTCGAGCTCGTCCAGTAAAATCACGGCTACATAGAAAGTTGAGTTCAACCCAAGTCAACGTCGGAGGCTGCGCACCATACGGTTTCCGCCGCACGGCTTCAGTCAACTGGCCTGCAAGCACTTTCTGTTAATATGATACGCAGGATTAAGCGCGGAACCTACCTCCTTCCTCGAACCCAACATATCCAGGCGCCGCGCCAATCAACCGGGAGATGGTATGCCTGTCGTGGAACTTGAACCGTTTCAGAACCTCAAGTCGATGTGCTACTATGCAAATTATACCTCAGACATGTTGATGTTGATTCTGGCGAAAACATGTCAGATGCATCCAAGATTACAACGAACGAACTACGCTTACAATCCCCGCTGTTCGTTGTTGAACAAGAACGCGGCAAGCGTTTTGCATAGTTCGGTCTGGGATTGTACATCAGACAGAGAAAGCGAACGGCCGAGGTTGGGACACACCTTTCCGACCCCGGTTGGGCCCAGGAGGAGGAACGACGCGACGGGGCGGTTCGGTGCCTGCAACCCGGCGCGCGAGATGCGCACGGCATCGCTCACGGCAGTCACTGCATGGTCCTGCCCAATAACTCGGCGTCTCAGCGCATCTTCCATCTGTCAATATCGTGAGCTCCTTCCGTCCATAAAAATACCAGAGATTCCTGTACTTACATGCACGAGCTTGTCCCGCTCCCCCTTGAGCAGATTCTGCACGGGAATACCCGTCGCACGCGCCACGACGCGCGCGATATCGTTGGATGCGACGCGCTCGTGCAACATCGCGAGCGGCGACTCGTCCCGCTTTGCCGTGAGGTTCTCGTCCGGCAGCTGACGCATCAGGTCCGGGATGGTCGAGAACCGCAGCCGGCTCGCCTTCTCGAAGTCGCCCTGTCGCTGCGCGACGTCTAGTTGGTGTTGCGCATCCTGAAGTCGCTCCTTGAGCGCCTTGGTCCGGCTCAGGCGGGCGCGCTCTAACTGCAAGTCAGTGCCGGTCCCTGTACTATAAGAAAAATAGGTTACCTGTTTGCCAAAGCATGTGCAGTTCCGATGCCTCGTCGCGCTTGGCCTTGATCTTGGCCTCGACCGCTGTGCGACGTTCAACGCTAAACGTGTCCAACTCTTTCTTTAGGCTCTCGCGCTCGATCTGGAGCGTCATGATCTCGCGGTCGAGCTCCTCGAGCTCATCGGGCTTGGACTCCTGTGCGAGCCGCAGTGCCGAGGCCGCCTCATCCACCAGATCAATGGCCTTGTCAGGCAGGAACCGGTCAGAGATGTATCGCGCGCCATACACCGCCGCTGATTCATTGTGTTTCAGTTCCTGTGAGATAAAGAAGAAGGGAGACCCACCCGTGACCAGCGCGCTGTCAGAGATCTCAACACCGTGGTGGATTTCGTAGCGCGGTTTGAGCCCCCGGAGGATGGATATAGTCGATTCGACAGTCGGCTCTTCGATTTGCACGGGCTGAAAGCGACGCTCTAGTGCGCTGTCTTTGCCAATGGTCTTGCGGTACTCGTCGGCTGAACTGAATATTACAAGAAGGAAAGAAGAGACGAGAGAAAAGACACGAACGCGTGGTGGCACCGACGAGCTGCAGACCTCGTGCCAAAGCTGGCTTAATCATCTGCCCACCATCGATACTGCCTTCAGCCTTCCGAGATTGAAAAGCGTGTCTAAATTCCCATTAGTGATGAAAATAAACTGAAAAAGCAACTGTCCCACGCACGGACTTCGTCGATGAAGCAGATAACGTTCCCAGCCTGGCGGTTGGTTCAGGAAGTGTGTTTGGACGAAATAACGGAGGCTTTGTTCACCTCAGCCTCGATATCCTGGATCAAACTGCGGAATTTCTCCTCAAACTGGCCACGGATTCCTGAACCAGCCATGATAGCTGACAGGTCGATCGAAAGCACACGCTTATCGTGGAGGGACTGCACGGAGAGTGTCAGTAGTAGTAGCAATTTACCGAAAGCATAGCTCACCTCCGGCACCTCTTTGCTCACGATGCGGCTCGCAAGGCCCTCGAGGATTGCAGTCTTGCCGACTCCGGGTGGGCCAATTAACTTTTAACGACGTCACATTGTGTGTATTCAGACGGAGGAATGCACTGACGACGGGATTGGACTTGGTTCGGCGCGATAGAACTGGAGCTATTATCAGCTATCCGGGTCAAACGCTGTGAAGGCACAGAACGTACTCTGTATTGTTCGCCGAATTTCTGCGCCCCACATGAGTCCCCCATCCACACGCAGATGAAAATAAACCCAGACGGACCTTCATCTCTCCCAATGATTGGGTCGAGCTTCCCATTGCGCGCCAGCTCAGTGAGATCGATGCTCTTTTAGACCACAAGTTCTCATACATGAGCCAGTTGCATTCGAGTGCTGGATCCACGTACATATTCCTTCAAAGCTTCGCCCTTCCCATGCTGGGGACCGAGTTTAAACGAAAAGGGGCTGTTCGGCGGCGGTTGTGAGTAGAATCTCTTGAACTCCGGATGCTGATTTGAGCTCAAACCAATCCCAGCCGCTCGTAGAGAAACGGCGGGAACAAGGCGTCGGCCGAGGAGACGCGTAGCAGCCCACGCAGGGGTCTTGCTTGTTGCCAGACGAGACATCAGTGCACGCGACCAACAGAGCACCCAATTTAAAGCCCCAGCATGCAAGGCCGGGAGAGAGCGGGGGGGACCTGGGAGAGCGAAGTGGAAGCTTCAAGAAGCCAGAAAGGATCACGTGTCCGTGTGATGAAGCCAAATACACCCAAACTTTGCTCTTTGGGTGATTCCTGATCTTCTCAACTTCCTCCACGGCACCAATCCGGGATGAGTCTTTCAAACGAGCACTGGGTCCCCGCTGGTCAAAGCCAAAGTGGCGGAGGTACTAGCAGATACCGCCTTCACCGTTCCCACGAACGATTTCCTGTCGATTACATCGCCCAGCGCCGTTTTCGCCCTCGCGATCGACCACACGCTGCTGAAACCCGACGCGACGGCTGCACAGATAGACGAACTCTGCGATCAGGCCATCCGATACAAGTTCAAGGTCTGGGAACCATTTACGGTTAATCAGACGCGCTAACGTGACCTACTAGTCGTGTTGTGTGAATGGCGCCAATGTGGAGCAGGTTTCGCGGCGGCTGGAGGGCAGCGGGACGCTCACGTGTGCTGTGATTGGATTCCCGCTCGGTGCGGGCACGACGGCGGCTAAAGCATTGTGATTTGTTTTATTTTTCACCTCAAATTAAACTGACGGTCGATGCCTTCCAGCGAAGCCAAAGACGCAGTGGAGCGGGGTGCGAAGGAGATAGACATGGTAGTCAACGTCGGAGCCTTGAAGGCAGGAAACTTTGCCTTGGTACACGCCGATATCAAGGCAGTAGTCGAGGCCGCCCGCACCACCGTCAAAGTCATCCTAGAGACCGTCTTCCTCTCCGATGAAGAGAAAATCGCGGCCTCATTCCTTGCCGCCGAGGCCGGTGCTGCCTTTGTCAAGGTGTGTTCACCTCGCAAGTTCGCGCCTCACGTTTTGAACCAGAGTCTCCCCAGACGTGTACCTGGATTTTCCGGCGGCGGCGCAACCGCAGCGGACGTTCTCCTGATGCGCAAGAGCGTTGCTATACAAGCCGGACGTGTAAGGTCAAGGCGTCCGCAGGAATCAGAAGCTTTCGACAAGTGCTTGGAGATGTTCAAAGCCGGCGCAGAACGAATAGGAACGTAAGGCACCTGCACTTCCGTTGAACGAAACTGATTTTTTCTTTCTTTACTGTTGCAGGTCGTCTGGTGCAGCTATTATGGAGAGCGCGGAGGTCGCCGCGGGTTCGTACTAAGCTCACGAAACAACCAAATTTGAACTGTACATGTACAAATATCTGCTGCATATACAAATCATACATACCAGGCACTCGTTCAAATCACAAATCACATTTCACAATCAGTTCTCCGCCTCCACTGCGTCCACGGCCTTGATCCACATTCCGCCCTGCTTAACATAAGACACAAAACGCGAACCACGTTCGGATATAGGCTTACCTCCGTATACATAGTGAGATGCGACTTGGGCACGAACTTATCGATGCCCTTGCGCCCCGGCGCAGACGCCCACTCCGCAGGCGGCTGCCCCTCCCGCGAACATGCAGCCTGGTCGAGCGAGAACGACGAGAAGGATTGCAGCAGGCGGATGATCACAAAGGACATCTCGTTGTACGCAAACTGCAAAAACGTGAGTGAACAGATATACTCTATGGTGTCGCTTCGTTACCTGTTGTCCTGGAGTTCGTTAGGAATTGAGTTCGTCAGAAAAAGTGTGCGACCTCGAAAAAGTATCAAACCTAGGCAGATTCTTGGCCCGCCGTTAAACCTACAAATGGTTGTCAGGATTTAGGATACGAGTGGGAATAAATAGTAGGGACTCACGGCAAGAATTGGAACGGGTTATTGATCAGATACTTCTTGAGCCTCTCATCCAGGAACCGATCTGGGGAGAAGTCGTCCGCTGCACAAATCGTCAGTAATTGGATAGCAACCCGCGAACATACAGACCATCGGGTCCCCAAAGCTCTTTGTGTCGCATCATCAACAATACTGAGTACGGAACCCTGTTGCGTGATGAGCATTAAAATTTGATGTTGGGGTTGCATTGGATACTGACTTGGTGCCTGCGGGAATATAGATGGGCTTCTGAGCGGGATCGGGCGAGGGCCATGTCGTAGCGTTGACGCTTTCCCTGCACATCGGTTAGCGAGAGTTGTTAGTGAAAGGTAGGCCCGGGGTGGTACCTCGTGTTGAATGGCCTGGACGATATTCGGAGGGGTGATCAGTGGAATTGAACTATGCAGATACTCGGAGACTCACACCGAGGGGTACAGCCTCATGGATTCTAAATTTCACATCAGCTCCGAGAAGTAAATTATTTAGCGGACAAACGAACCGTTAATGACAGCCCTCAGGAACTTCATATCCTTTATATCGTCGTACGTCGGGCGCCGCGTCGGTCCGACGTGGGTGAGGACCTCCTCCCTGAGACGAGCACAGATGTCGGGGTACATCGCAAGACTGGAAACAATGCTGAGTTGAGCCGGTAATTAGGATGCGAAGGGAGGTTGAACGGACAAATAGATAACCATTGTGGTTGTGTGCATGGTAGTGTCCCGGCCAGCCAGCAGAATGTTTAACCTGGAAAGTAATAAACGTGAGTATACTCAGAAAAAGCGAAGAGTTAAGTCGCTAACGTTTCATCCTTGAGCACCTTTGGGTCTGGAAGAAACGGTGTCAAGGGAAAAAAAAGAGAAAAAGGGAGGGAAAAAATTACCCGAGGTCGAGTTCAACAGCTCATCCAACAGCGTGTCAGCGGATTCGGCCTCGATATCACCCTTCTTCTCCAACGCTTCTGCCTCCCGTTTCCTTTCAACAGCGGCACCGATGATCGGGTCCAGGAAAGCCGAAACGACCCTCATCGGCCCCGCGGTCCTGTCGGACCACATCTCCCCAAGTGGCCATATAGGCCCCATGTACTCCCGATGCGCAATGATCTGCATAGACTCATTGAACGCCTCGATGAACTTGTTCGCTGTTTGAGCCTGCACGGAGTTGGACTGCGGAGGTGGGAAGGCGACGTTTTGGCCGTAGGGGATGTTGGCTTTGAGGCTGTCGACGCAGGTACCAAATAAGAACTCCGTGGCCGAGTCCATGGTGAACCGCCCAATGAGATCCTACGTTGTCAAATTCAGCACCCGACAATTCGGTAATATTATATAAAATACACCTGAAAGTCGACCGAGTAGCCTCCGCGCATCCGGTCCCTCATGATGCGAACTACATCGCTGGCATGACTGTCAAAGATATCAAAGTGGCTGATTTTGTCCCGACTGAAAAACGGCTGAGCAGACTTGTCAGCGTTTACTTTGAGTTGCGCAAATGGAGCGACGGACCCGGGTTATATTGCGGTGGAACTTCCACATTTCGCCTGGGGAGCGTCATAAGAGGTGTGGCGAAGCGCAATGAGCGGTGGTTGCGTACCGTCCGAGTTGAACACTCCGACCCCTAGTACGCTGCCCACGTTAAATTGGAATCGTTCCCCTTGGAATCAGTGAGCGAAAATGGTGGAGATCTTTACTGCAAGGCAGACCTTTGACATAATTGTTGAAATCTGTGGCGAGGATAATCTTGATATGCTCCGGCCACACCTTGCCAGAGATAAGTCAAGTCCGGCTTGGTGCGCCCGATATACACACCGTAAATATAGTGTCAATCCACAAGACCCGAGTGTTCATGACTGGGCCCAACTGCGCAAGCAGCTCGGTGAAGCCGTCCGCTATGGAGGTAGTCAGTAAACAGCATGCATACGACACAGTACATACTCGGATATCCATGCGCCCGGTTGTAGATCATCGTCCGCAGAAAGTCGAAGTTTCCGGGCCATTTGCCAGGTACCGCGGGCGCCAGGCGGGCGCCCAGCGCATCCGCTTCCCTGCGATGACGCACGCCCTCCTCGAGCACACGGTAACAAAGGTACAGCGGCAGACTGGCCACCGACAGGAGTACTGTGGCCCAAACTGGGGTATTGAGCCCTATGCGCTTGGTGACATAGTGCACGGCCAACCCGAGGGCAGCTTGTTTGCTGAAGACCTTGAGAGTCAGACGAGCGATGAGATTCAGCCCAGGGCTCGGCATTATGGTGGCCGTTAGGAAGAACGTGAGTAGCGAGCTGTGGTACCCAGGAACAAACGAGGATGGCGTGTGATCGGCGCTCTGACGTTAACATGTGATTGTCTCGGGATAAGGTCGGGATGAGGCGGGCGCCATGAATAGGAAGAAACGGGGGCGAAATCTACACATCGATGCCTGGATTATTCTATGCCAAGAATCTCCTTGCACTTGTACAACAATAAAGCTAGCCAGGGCAAGAAGCTGTCGCGGTCGACGACGGAGGGATACAGGATCAGTGAGCGAGAGTCACGGGTGGGCAAGGAATATCGATTCGATTTGAAGACGCGCGGTACAGGCAAAGCCAAGCGTGTACGTTGTATGTTTTGTTTTATGTATGATCGGGTAGCGATGTATATATTTTTTTATACTAGAAATAATTTCGAAGGGATTTTTGGTGTTCGAGCAAAGTTTGAGAGCGGTGCGGAATGAATCGATTCAAGCACAGGTACATAGAATGGCTGCATGAGTAAAACATGCTGAGAATACAATGCAGGACAAAAGCAGAGACGCACGCAGCTCGTGACTGGGAAGTGTCCATGCCCATACACAAGCCGTCCACGTCGCCCGTGTCTACGTGCGCGGACGGCATGACGATGGCGCCGTTCGGGGAGAGAATGGATATGTGTATGTAGCGCGCGAGTACAAGCACCGGGCGAGGAGAGGATATGCGTCCGCGCCCGTAAGGGTGAAAGACGTCGTGCGAGAAACGGTACGTCGGGTTCGGGGTTTCGAGGGTCCGGAGTCGCTCATCGCGAGCTGCGAGGACGTCTCAATCAGCAAGGAAAGCGTTGATGACACACGGTCGACGGTCTCCCCGCGACGTTCCCGCACATGCCTATAGGAGCACCACGGAAAGATCGGCAGAGGGGGTACAGTCCACGATGCGTACGCCTGCACACCCGCCGACCCGAAGACGCCTCGACTCTTGAGTAGGCTCCAAAGTCCGACGGCCCTTTACCCCTCGCGCAGCGCGCGCGCCACGCGAGGAGCAAGCGGACATCTCGCAAAATTGATGAAAATGCGTGCCCTGATGAGTATGATGATGAGCGAGAGAAATTAAGGTCAGGAGAACTGGAAGCGTACCTCCGTGTCATGACCACTTTGGTCCCAGAACGCCAAGATGGAGGTAGTATCGAGATGACGAGCGGCCGAGGCACGACGCCTACGTTGCGGACTCCGGCCAACGCTCGAAGGATCGCGAAGGCGAAGTGCACAGGAACCCACCGCTGCAGAGGCCCGGTCCAACTCTAACCCTAGACGATCACGCGTAGAAAGAGGTCACCGCCGAGGGTCTGCGGCCACGCACGACGAGGACCAAGGCATGTAACGACCAAGGGGTACACGCCGATAGAAGGCCCCAAAGACTAGGGAAATTCACTGGACGTTGGAGAAAAGGCTTCATGTGCCACGAAGCAGTCGGCAGGCAGCACGGGAGCGGAGCTTGAGTATTCCCGAAGGACGACAGTGGGACGTCCCGCGACTCGCAACCGCCGTGGTGAAGGACTCGACACGCACATGCGCCTGCCGCTCTCGAAGCGCGAAATTGGCGGCATCGACAGGCAAGGGCCCCGCATCTCCGGGACGTCATTGGCGACGTGGAAAACACAACGCCCGGCCGTGCTCTGCGTCAGGCGGTCTGAAGCGGGAGTGCGGTCGGGACCGGTCCCCTCGCGGGCTTCGGCTTCTCAAGCACACCCAATGCTCAAGCACAGCCGACACGCCCTCGACGTGCGTATCCCCAGATGATTGCGCCACAAAGAAGGAGGTGCGTCTCCACCCCATCCCGTCCCGGCTCGGAGTCGCTCCCCCTCCCTCCCTCAGACCCGCGGAATTCAATGATAAGTAGAATGTCGGGATCGTGTCGTAGAAGAACTGCGTATTGAGAGTTGGCTAACGCCGTACGACGTCCCCGTTTCTCCGGGATGGGTTCTGAGGGAAGAAAGGTTAAGAGTCGAGGACAAGTAAATCGAAGAGAGATGACTTACAGCCTGGAACGACCCCACAGCGATGCACTGGCTACGACAGGAAGTGATGGTATGGAAATGAGCACACCTCAACGCGTGGAATGAGCCAGTGCGATAGCAAGCAGCTGACACCCGTGCGCATTCAGGGAATACGCGGAGTCAGCGCGGTCGCGGTTACCGCTGAGGTTGAGTACTCCGGTGCTAGGGAGTGGGGTTTATTCAGGTCACGGCATATTTCCCGCAGCAAAGTTCGGCCTTCATCCTGGATCCATGGATTCCTCTCGCTTTGAGCCGCTCCGGAGATTTTTTTCGGTTGAAGCTGGCAAGCTGGTTCAGAAAGAGACGGAGGCGGTGGGACGTGGGCCGTTAGCTTGAGGGAACACATAGGGATTAATCGTCCATTTGTGAGAGTAGTACAAGTCAAGGTGGAGGTTAAAGCCAAAGAAGGAAGTGATGCGGCTTAAGGTTAGGGTTAGACTCTTGATCCAAACTTCATCGTTGCTTCATCGACCGTTCGACCAACGTTCGACGGTAAATATAAAAAATAATCGCTTGAGTAAACTGCTGACCCTTGACTATAGAGCCAGCATGAGCATCCTTGAGTCGGATCGCGTTCGCGCGGCAGAATTAGACGCCCAAATCCTCCATCTCAAGACTCAGAGGGAACTCGTTCAAGAACGGATCGATTCATACAGGTACCCTGTCCTGACCTTGCCAACCGAGATCGTAGTGGAGATTTTCAGCCATTGCCTGCCAAATTATCCAGAATGCTCTGAGGATTTCTCGCCGGATACTCTGACGCATATCTGCCGGAACTGGCGAGATATCGCGCTGGCTACGCCCACACTCTGGAGAGCCATCCATTTATATTTTGGTTTCAAAAGACCTGCTGCTCCAAACCTCCACCAACTGGAGACGTGGCTCAATAGATCCGGTTCCTACCCAATGTCCGTGCAGCTCACAATTGGCGAGCTTCATTTCGATGAAAGCGACTTCTCCCCAGCTTTGTGTGCGCGCTGGGATGTGCTGAAAATCTCGCTTCCACCATCCTGCGCCCCAATCACTGAAACCGCGCTGCCTCTCCTCCGCCACCTCGACCTAACCCTCACCGACAATCCTCGCTCCACTCTCATCCTCTTCGGTGAGACGCCTCTCCTGCGTTCGGTCATCATGAACGACGTTGCCGCCAGTTCGTTTACTCTTCCATGGGCGCAGCTCACTTCCCTGGAGCTGCACCGGGTCTACCCCTCCGAATGTACCCCAATCTTGAAACAGACACCCAATTTGATCCACTGCACATTGCTTGTTGCCGAAGGCGATGACAGCACCTTCGGCGACATGACACTTCCGTATTTGGAGTCCCTGGTCGTTGTTGGGAACCGTCGCGACAGGGATTATAACACGCGAGGTAAGTGCAAGCATTCTCCGTTGTAGCATCTGTTTTTCTATGGGAGACTGAGTGGCGTATAGTGACAGGATATATAGACTCGTTCGTCGTTCCCGCTCTTCGCGAGCTCGAGACCCTGGAACGATTCCTCGATAATCCCATTGACTCTCTGAAATCCCTTGTGTCTAAATCTCAGTGCCTGCTGCAGAAGGTGACGATTGGTGGAAACAGATATGTTTCCAACGACGCGTATCACGCGGCATTCCCCTCGGTCGAATTTACCTTCGCGGGGGATTATGTTGGCAAGACTGACGACGACGATAATGATGATGATAGCCAGTTTTTCTAACTACATACAGCCCGAAAGCTTGGAAGTTTTTCTTCCGCGGTAGAGCTATCGCAGAAGACAGGAGGACCCATTGGCGAACATATTTTTTTATGTTTGAGTGGAACTGTTCGAACTTGTTTCGACTCATATAGATGTTCAGCAGCTCCAACTCCATAATTTTATTCCAGCATTGTATACCGCAGTACTATATATCACCCAGTACTGGGCCACCTTGGCACTTTTGCCCTCTGGCCAGCCGATACACTGTGTTCCGTACCCATATTCCGCCGCTTGAGTGAATATTAGGATCGGAGGAGTGACTTGAAATATTTTGGAGAATTTCGGGGTCGTGTTTTGAGCCGCCTGCGAATTTATTTTCGCGGGTATCCCAAAATGGCAATAAACGGGGTAGTGAGCCACCGGCCTAAATGAGTTGTCAAGGCAAGTATCATGCAGCCCAAGCACTCAGAATCACTCAGGTGGTTCGAATGCATGATTATATACACTTAAATCCCAAATGAAAGGCCTACAAGGGTTATAATTACTGACACTTCCGCCGAGGGGAGATGGGAGAAATTAGGGTATCGACAAGATCGCGCGCGTTACAAGGCATAGAGACCAAGATTAGGCAAAATGAAGTACTGGAGGGATAGATAGGAAACAATGGCACATACCTAGGTCTATTGGATGGTTACTCCAGAGCAGTAACCCTCCAAACAAAATCCATTTATTTCCGGCACCGAAATTGGCTGCTTTGATGAAATGATGCATGGTCAACGCGCGAAGCTGAAGGGTTGAGAACGGAATGGAGGAGGTGGGTCGTGAAAATACATGTCCCAATTACACCTACCGAATGCCAAGCTCACGGAAGAGTCAGGTGGGTCGCCATCTAGTGGTTTGTCTTGCGCCATCCAAAAGAAGGTGTTCCCATTCTTGAGGGGAATAACAGAGAATCTGGGGTTACTTCAGTATCTAGTGCATGTTGAGAATATCCCCTGAGGTCGAGGCAACAAAATGAGCCCTCAACCTTGTGAATTGGCCGAGGAATGGGCGAAGGAAGAAGGCGGCATCCCCTCGGGGATAAGAAATGATGATTTCTCACCCACCTATCGGAAACGAACGGAGCATAGCTTCTAATCAGCGCATCAGCCGGCCTCCAAATTTGGTCTACATCAAGCTCAGACATCACACTCCATCCTCCGAACACCAAACCACGGAGTTCTGCAAGACAACGACCTGTACTATCCAAGTGGCCCACTACCCCGACTGGCCCAGTGCCCAGTCGCTAATAGTATACGTATAAGTACAGCTTCGCGCCTGGCGTCAGCGTCCACGGACGACGGTTGGCATGCTCAGGCTCCATCGAGTGCTGAGAATTTGGTCCAAGACCAAGACCGTGAAAAGGCACTTGGTTCAATGTGATTGATCCCACTATACAGCATTTTTTTTAAAAAAGCTGCAGAACGAGGATTTACCGGGCCAGCCGATCGCGATCAGCCGGCATAAAGACGATTCCCACAGTTGAAATTTGGACACCAAAGTACGGCTCTGAGAACAACAGTACCGTCTACACAGTTGGGACCCGGATATCCGTAATATTATGTGGTTAAAGCTACAGAACTTGAACGAGGATTTGCCGGGCCAGCCGATCGCGATCAGCCGGTTTCAAGACAATTCCCACGGTTGAAAATTGCAACTAGGAGAATTCAGCGGTCCCGTCTGGTCCCGTCTACATACACAGTTTGAATCCGGTTGAGTATGCATGGAACTTGGAATAAGTATAAGTATAGGTTTCGAACTAGTTGATAGTATGTACACGAGCAAGATATTATTTTACGTTTCGGCGATCTCGGGGATGTTGAATCCGGGTTGGTTCAAATTCATGTCAGATTAATCCACTCTCTTTGCATGGCTAAATGGACGTAAAAGGGTTTATCGGAGACTCAATGGGACTGTGCCATGTAATGGTATCTACATACCTAGCGGGATGAAAATCATCTGCGATCAAGGCGGGCGAATTGAGTATGTCAGTTCCGTGAAATCCCCGAATCCTTTTCGTCCCTATCGTTGGAGACCTGACCCACCCGCCTAATGGTCTCCACGGGACCCGTGAACCAGTACCTGCCCCCGTACCTCGGGAAGAAGTAATACCCAAGCGACAACAGCAGCGTTCCACCCACAACGACCACAGTGTAATTCATGCTGTGCGACGTCGGGCTAGGAACTGGTGGGAAGAGGAACACGAAAATCATGAAGATGAGGTATGCAGAGGCGACGAATGAGATGGGTGCGCTCTAAATGGAATTGAGTTGAGGACCGATGAAGGATGCTAGAGAGGGGGAGAGGAACACACCATTAACCCCAGATTGAAAGGTCCGGGCACAAACTTTTGGCCGCCGACCCAGCGGGCAGTTACTGCGCAAGGAATATTTATCAAGGTTTTATAGGGGAGAAATTCGACTCACTCGGGGTTACGAATGCGATATACTGGCATACAAGTAACATGGTGAAGACGGCGCTGATGGCCAAGGGCCCTGCAAGCGCTCGTTTAAGTCTGGGTACCTGACCTCAGAAGTGGGAGATTGATTACCGGCGAAGGCGAGCAGGCCCAAGAGAAGCGCCATGATGGCGAGGAAAATCACGGCATGGACCGGTGTCTTCGTCTTGGGGTTGATATTGTATAGCCACCCGGACAGCGGGATCCCCCGATCGCGGGAGAAGGCGAAAACCTGGCGCGAGCCTGCGATGAGCTGCAAAGTATGTCAGAATCACCCAAAAGAAACTTGAGGAAGTTGTACAAAGTCCATTCCCGATATCCACAGAGTGATGATGATAAACCACCAGATCACCAGTGTACCCGTCTTCCCGACGCTGTTGAAGAAGATCTACAAAGCTAGGCTGAGGCACAGATATGCATGGGGGAGGAGAGTCCATACAGTGGCCATCGGCTGTCCGATTGGGTTCCCAATGACCGAGTCTAAATCGCTACCCATATATAAAGCGAGAACAATAATGACAACTGGGCATGCATGTCAAACGAACACAACGAGATATATGATGTTTATTCAGACTCACTCCAGCCTAGCAGAGCACTTAAAATCGTGGCCGACATGATTGCGAACGGCACAGCGCGGGGAGCGTTTCGCGCTTCCTCGCTGATGTGGACAACCGTGTCGTAGCCACCTGGGGACATGCAGGTGGTCAGGTACAATGGAGATGAAGAGGACTACATTGAACCTACCAACTGTCCATGCTGGAGCTAAAAAGCTCATGACAAAGGCCCAGCGGTTTGTCCAACCTGAAGCTGGAATAGTATAAGAAAGACGACAATGAGAAAAGAAAGGAAAATGGTGCGCACTGTTCTGGAAGTGACCAAATGCGAATGATCCCGAGTTATGTAGCTCCTTGGGTGTTGCAACAGGAAGAGCAATGATTACTACTAGAAACAACCTGCGGGATCACTGAGTTCAAATTTGTGTCATTAACCCCTAGGTACAGCTCAGACGTACGCAATGTTGAGGAAAACGTAAAAATACTGCAGTCGAGCGATGGTTTTCGTAGCCATACAAGCCATGACGGTGTGCATAGCGAGTAGCGCGCAGTATACACCGCTTTGAAGTGAGTTCATTGAATTGTAGAAGGACAAGCTGTCCCCCTGACGTACTATGTCTGGGCAGTCGTAGCCACAAATTCACCGTCAGTTCCGATGTTGACTGAGGCCATAATTTGTGTTGCCGTCGCCCAATCTGCACCCGCCATGCCGGCGACATACGCAGCCGTATTGACGTCTAAAAGATCCAAATCAGCTATGAGCTCAGCGCGGGGATTACGCTAGCATGGGATGAAGCCTACATCCAATGAGCCACGACAAAAGCCTGCGGTATTTTGGTGACGAGAAGGTGAATGTCCAGTAGTAGCTAAACACGCCTGAATTAATACTGAGGTTGTCAAAAGATAAATTATTCCACAGGCCTCCCGCTGTAGGCGCGGCGGACCCTAACTCGGCCATTGCAAGCCCAACGATGATGAGGAAGCAACAGCATGTAAACCACCCCCAGACCTATTCGAAATTTAGAAAGAAAGGTTTTTTGGAGCATCGTAATACCATTCCAACGGGTCCACCATACGGGATGGAGAAAAATAGAACGGCGCTGATTATGAGGCCGCGTTAGAGAAAAAGAAAGGAGGGAGGGGAGCATACGCTATGGATTGGACTACGCCCATTATCGTGAAGGAGAGCCCGAATAACTGCATCCTGAAACGTCAGTCAACATCGGGCTCACATCGGACAAGCGAAAGGAACTCACTTGGAAAATTCGCGCTTGAACTCTTGTTTATAGCCCAGTCGTGCGAGTAAATCATCGTCGGTCAGAGCATCTCTTTTCTCCCGAGAAGTTGTCTCGATAGCACTCTCCTTTCCTTCGACGGCGGTAATGGTATCCGTTTTGCCAATGGGGACCATGATAGGGAAAGACAAGAAACGCCGAGAATCACTGGCTCTTTTGACGCAGGTATTTCTGGATACTTCGGGCTTCTGAAGAGCCAACGGTGCGAGAAAGCTGTTCTGAGTTAGACCAGTTCAAGCGCTTCTCGTGATTCTCCATGTTCCCCGGACTTTTGCTATGGCCCCCGCACGGATGGGCACGAGGAGATAGGATCGGACTCTTCCCCCAGTCGTAAGCAAACGGTACGGGAAGGAAATTACCTACTCATTTGTCGACGACAGGACCCAAGACTGAACCATTCTCGTTCAGTTGGTCTCGGATACAGGTGCACACTCAGGGTGGAGTGGTCAACGATAAGCCTTTGACCAGTAGCACCCAGTGAATGTCTAGTGATGGATACCCGGGCTTGGGCCCGGCCTGAGTGGGCTTGGGCTTGGAGAATATCGGAGTGGGCTTGGGTTTGAGATTCTCCAAGCCCAAGCCCAAGCCCGCTTAAGCCCAAGCCAAGCTCCCTTAAGCCCAAGCCAAGCCCCCTTAGGCCCAAGCCAAGCCCAAGCCGCAGAGTCAGAAAGGTAACGGATGTATGTCACTTCTAATCTATGCGATATTTGACGTCAATGTAACACTCCAAATCATATCAACATATCTGCGGAAGAGTTTTCAGGCAAATTCAACCACATTTCCCTTTTCAGCCATTCCGAATTGGGGTTTCGGTTGGGGTTCCATGTCTTTTCACCGCAGAATTTGACACTAAAGTGTAATCATGCTGATTACAACATACCAACTCCTTATATTATATAGGCGCACGGTTGATAAGAGACATCTTATCAATTATCTACCTTTTGGTGTAATGGTTGTGAACATGTCTCTAGCCTGCTTACATAAAGGCATTTTTATATCATTTGTAGTGAATGAGGCTTCAAGTGAACAAATTACAGTCTCTCAACTTGACGGAATCTCACCTTTGCAGGTGATACTCAGGCCCGGGCTTGAACCCAGGGCTTGGGCCCTCAACGCGAGCAATACCAGTCCAAAAATTTTAAAGTCGCGTCAAGCAGTCATTCCACGATGAGCATAGAGTAGAGCCGGTCATCCAAGCACATTGCTGGCTCAGACAAGGCAGCAGAAACCTCGCGGCCTGGATCGTGGCACCGACGAAAGTCAACGTACAGAGGAGGCCACAACTCTAACCCGGGACTCCATATTGGAACGAAGGGTGGGTCTGGAGAGCTTGGAAGTTTTCTTGTGCGGTAGAGCTATCGCAAAAGACAGGAGGACCCATTGGCAAACATATTGGAACGAAAGGTGGGTCTGGAGAGCTTGGAAGTTTTCTTGTGCGGTAGAGCTATCGCAAAAGACAGGAGGACCCATTGGCAAACATATTTAACACATGTTTGAGTTGAACTGTTCGAACTTGGTTCGACTCATAGCTGTTCAGCAGCTCCAACCTCATAATTTTATTACAGCATTGTATACCGCAGTATACGCATAGGTACAGCTTCGCACTTGGCGTCGGCGTCCACGGACGGTTGGCATGCTCAGGCTAAGGCTCTCCATGTATAGCCTGGGAGGCCGAGTGGGTCGAGTGCTGAGAGTTTGGTCCAAGACCAAGACCATGACAAGGCACCTGCTTTAATGCGATTGACCTCACTATACAGCATTTCTTTTTAAAACATTTTGTGCTTGAAGCTGCAGAACAGCTTGAACGAGGATTTGCCGGGCCAGCCGATCGCAATCAGCCGGGATAAAGATAATTCCTACGGTTGAAATTTGGACACCAGAGTTACGGCTCGGAGAACAACTACACAGTTGGGATTCGGATATTTGTAATATCATGTGCTTGAAGCTGCAGAACTCGAGCGAGGATTTGCCCGGCCAGCCGATCGCGATCAGTCGGCGTTCAAAATGATTCCCACGGTTGAAAAGTGCAACTCGGAGAATTGAGCGGTCCCGTCTACATGGACAGTTTGAATCCGGATATATTACAGCCATAGCACCGTATAATAACCGTTCCTTGGGCCCCGAACCGAGGAATGGTGCGGCTGGCCATAAACCAATGACATTGGCCTCGGTAGGGATTCCGATTGTTGAATCAACTGATGAGGTATAAGGAAGGTATAAGCAGAGCAGAAGTACCGCATGTTCAGTCAGTGTCTATCCCCACAATTAAGTTACGATGCCAGTCTCTCAAATAGTTTCACTATATTGATAAGATTATTGTTGTTGAATTGTTTATTTCGACGAGCTCAAGAACCGTCATCGAGAGCCTCTTTCAAAACACGAATTCCTCTCCGATAATCCCCTCCGTGATCGTCCACAGCTTCGCAGCCCTATCCTGTCAAAGGATTTTGTGAATAATGGGAAAACGACGAGAAAATAGTCAAACTTACAGCATCGCTACTGTGCGGTGCCCTCTGATCGTTTGCCTCGACGCAGTCAACGAGATATGCGCCGGGGGTCGCTGTGGGCTGACATGAGAAGAATACTCGAGGAGGAGGAAAGTTCAACAAACCATCAAGTTCCGGGTTGAATGCTGCAGTTACGGTGCTGGAAAATTAGTGAACGTTAGAAACGACACAGCGAAATACTTAGGTTGAATACGTAGCGGCACCCTGCGGGATCGTCTTCAACTCTGTTTTCGGGGATCCATCGGGATGAAGGACGCCTACGCGTGGGGTAAATAGTGAAGTTGCCGACCAGGCAGGAAGAACTCGCCAAGTTGCACGAAATCAGCTCTAGTCTCCTCCTTCTGCATGATGTTCGTAAAGATGGCTATGGAAGATTATTAGCGACGATTCTTGAGTTGTGGTATGTGAAACATACCTCCAGGGTGAAGGCTGTACCCATTAATCTTTCCCTGCGATCGCTTGGAGAGTTCGATCGCGGAGAGAATATTGGCCGATTTTGCCTCAAAGTACCTCGCAAACGTCCCAAAGTTTTCAGGATCGCCCCGGGCGACCATATCCAGGTTGATTCCTGGTCCGAATGCGTGGGTCGAGCTCGAGACGTAGATCACGCGCGGGGTGTAGTTCGCAGTTCTGGCAGCAAGGAGTTTAGGAGCCAGCAGCTTCGTGAAGAGGAATGGACCAATATGGTCCATCGCCATCTGTTCCTCGAGGTTATCCACAGTCAGTTTATACTTCCCGCCCCCAGAAGCGGCATTGTTAATCAAGACCTGGTGTGCGGCGTCAGCGAGGTCAATATGAACAACAAGAATGAAAACGTACATGGAGCGGCTCTGGATATGCGCTGACTTCCGCGGCTGCCTTACGAACAGCGGCGAGAGAATTCAGGTCGAGGATCAGTGGCCGAACGTTGGCACCAGGGATTTCCTTCTTGATTGCCTCTTCGGAGAGCTTCAACCTACATACTCCGCTCAGAAACATGATGTTGGCGAGCGCATGAACACACCTTTCGGTGTTGTATCCTGTAATTATAACGAGGTTGGCATATTTGGCAATGACCCGCGCGGCCTCAAAGCCAATTCCGTTGATAGATGTCCCAGTTATGAGAACTGCGAAATGATAAATATAGAATACTGCGCATACTGTAGAGAGGAAGCTAACCATTTTTCCCCCGGATTTGTTCTTGGAAGACGGAGGCGACCTCTTCTGCGGTGGTAGCAGCGGTGAACTTGGGTTGAGACATGGGTTATGTTAGTGGCAAGCTCTGGGTTTTTGACTCCCGGTCAATGTTGATTTGGATAAGCCGTCTTACTGATACCTACTAAGGCCTACGGGCCTGATCGGGCTGCCCCGAGGCGGTCTTACGAGTTTGATTCCTAATAGGCCGTCTTACCGGGGAAAAAATATGTCTGCTGGTCAATCGTCGCGCAGCTGATCGCGCTATGGAGAACATCACAAATGAACCGCGCTGCTGTTCGGTTTCACCTCAACCTCGAGATTGCGTCGACATTGTTGAAATAACTAACCGCCATCACCGAGGAGATTTGTGATCCGCCCAGTTGACTTTACTCAGCCCAAGGTTCAATTACTCAGCCCGATGGATGGACTCTCCCCAGCCTCCAGCATAGCACCCAGTAAATGCCCAGCAACCCAATGGACCCTCAACGCGAGCAGTGCCAGTCCAGAAATTTAAAATCGCGTCAAGTAGTCGTTCCACGATGAGCATAGAGTACAGCCGGTCATCCAAGTACATTGCTAGCTCAGGCAAGGGGAGAGTCGCGCTTCAATGGGAGTTTTGAACAAAGGGCGTCACGCGTCACGTCACAACCGCTTGCCTTTTCCAGTAATTCCTTGGTAATTCCCTTTGCTTCTCTCCACCATGAAGCCGTCGCCGTTCGCAGTCGCGGGCATGGCGTCTACCTCCAGCCACAACCAAAACCTCAATGCCTGGGCCGGCGGCGGTGCGAGCACGAGCAGCAACTCGTTCACCGACACGCTGTCGCAGTCGAGGAGCCATTACCAGCCGGGGTATCTTATGGTGGGTCTGCACGTTCATTTATGTTTTGCGGATGTTGATTAGGGTGCAGTCGGCGTCTCAATCCAATGTGGGGGACCCTTAGTTTTCTTTGTGGATTTTTGTAGATTTTTTTCAACTTGCAGAACTCACCCACAGGCGCACAACGCGTCGACGAGGCGCCCGTCGTGCAGACAAAGGCCAAAATGAACAACGCATTCTCGCGTGGGCCCTCCACCGCAGAGTTTGGGCTGGACTCGATGTTTCAGAGTTCCAGGTGCGCGCGTCTTCTTTCACGAGTTTCGTCTAAATACGACTTACATTCGCGCAGACAGCGCCAAACGATCCCAGACGAAGACGCCCCGCCGATGAACTCGGTGAACGACATCCCGACCGAGATGTACGCCGACACGCGCGTAAGTCTTCCTTCCTTTCATTTCGTCTCCCTACCAAAACTAAAACCAAGTAACTCGACTTAGCCCCCCACGAACACCAACTCGTCCTTCGCCCGCCCGCGCCCCAAAGCCCCCACGCTTTCCACGTCCACGTCAACGCCGACGCACTACATAATCGTCTTCGGCTACCCCCCCGACAAGTACTCCCTCGCCGTCGAGTACTTTTCCGCCCTCGCCTCCAACGCCGTGACCCCTCCAGACCCACACGCCGAAATCACCAACTGCTTTCGGATGGGGTACAGCGACGCCGCGGACGCGATGCGCGCGGTGCGCAAGAACGGGGAGGTGCTGGGCGGGAGCTGGATGGTCGGGGCCAAGTGGGCGGTGAGTGGCGTGCTTACTTCTATTCCTTTATGCCCCCTTTTTTGCTTTCGTTTTCGTTATCCTTATCCCGTTGCCACCTTCCTTCTTCCTTCCGGGCGCGGCAGCTGGGCTGAGTTTTGCGCACGGACGAGTGTACGTCTCACGGACATAGTGCGCCGTCTGCGCCGAGTCGAGACCCTCGGCATGCCGCACGGGCGCGAACCAGTCGGCGCATCACGGACACGGTGCAGGATGTGTGCGCCGTACGCGTCTGCGTCGACTCGAGTCAAGTCCCCCGGTGCCGAGTTTACTTTTGCTTTTGCGCGCGCGCGCCCTCCTTCGAGTCCCGCGCGTATCCACCCCGGCTTCAGCTTTGTGCAGCCTTGGCGCGCGCACGCCCACCCTCCCTCCCCCTTCCCTTTCCCTCAGTTCCATCCCCCTCTCCCCACCCTTCCTTTCATTTCCTTTCCTCCCCCTTCCCTCCACCAACGAAACCAAAGCTGACGCCGTGTAATCAGGACCCCACCGCCGCGGAGGCGCTCCTCAGCCAGCCCGTCTCCGTCCCGCGGTACACCTCGCCCCCGCCGGACTCGATGGGCATGGCCGTCGACTCGCCTTCCCCACAACACAACAACAACAACAGCGCGGCGGGGTACGGCGGCGCCACGGTGGGCACGCCGATCAGGCTCGCGCCGTCTGCGTCTGCGTTTCGGGCGAAGGGCGGTGCGGGGGCGGGTGCGAGTGCGAAGCCCGCGCCGGCGCCGAGTTGGGGTGCGGGTGCAGGACGAGGAGCACCGGTACCTGCGAACGGCGCGAGCGCGGGAGCGGGTGCGGGGAAGGGCGTGCTGGGGCAGGTTTCGGATATGATCTTTGGGTGGTAGGTAGATAGGAGGAGGGGTACGAGGAGGCGGGGGGCCAAGGGGAAGGATGCTACTCTTGGGTCTTTTGTGGCGATGGGGATGCGAATGAATGCATGGATTTGGTTCTGACTTCTCAGAGTCACTGTCGCCTCACGTGGCTTTCGTCTTGTCGTCCTCGGTCGGCCATATCAATCCCTTCAAATTCATGGCGTCTAAATCCGGGCGCTAGTCGTGGATCCTTGTGCGTCAACGCGAACTGAATGATTTTATTCCGATTGAAATTTGATCAGGGTGAATGCTTTCACCATGGCCGTCCACTCCATTCTCCGCGTCCGTGTGCAAGGGCTCACGAATTCTCAGCAGCAGTAGATTGACTCGGATATCTGCCTAAGGGTGCTCTATCATCTACGTGTCCACCCGGGAGGCAAGCTTTCAGATTCAGGCTGCCTGCGAGCTCCCTAGGTGTCTGTCTGTCAGTGCCCGCGGTTCCCAGTGTGGCGATCTCCGTGTGTCTGTCGCTTGGACTCCGCCGTGATTCTCTCATTTGCTTTGGTGGATCGGATTTGGAGTAGAAGAGGCACCGGCCCCGCGATCGGTTACATTTGCTCTCGAGTCGTGAGCCTGGCGGCGCCATCCTTTTCTCAGCCAGAGCTCAGGCTGGGCACGCGCTATACTATACGCAGTAGCCCGCTCAGCTTGGGTGCTTTGCTTTCGAGTGCGTTGGAATGATTATTTCGCGAGGAAGAGGCAGCTCCTCTGAATCCTTGTCGCGCCGAGTTTGTGTCCATGGGCTACGTGAGGGTCGAGGGTCGCGCTCCGTGCAGCCCGACGCGAGGTCGTCAGCCATCGTTCCTATTCGCGCGTCTCCCCGGTCCCCATGCCTCATGGTCCGTGCGCACTGACGCGAGGCGCAAAAGTTGTACTGATATGTGTACTGTAACGACGCTCCGAGTGGAACGAAATCATCGGTTGGAATTTGAACTTGCAGTCAGACGAGGCACTCTCGTTCCAGCTTGAACATCCAAGGACGAACCATTCGAAACCCGTACTTTGGCAAAAAAAAACATAGCCTTTCTTCGGGCTGTATGTAGTTAGAAAAACTGACTATCATCATCATTATCGTCGTCGTCAGTCTTGCCAACATAATCCCCGGCGAAGGTAAACTCGACCGAGGGGAATGCCGCGTGATACGCGTCGTTGGAAACATATCTGTTTCCACCAATCGTCACCTTTCGCAGCTGGCGCCCAGATTTTGAGACAAGGGATTTCAGGGAGTCAATGGGATCATCGAGGAATCGTTCCAGGGTCTCGAGCTCGCGAAGAGCGGGAACGACGAACGACTTTATACATCCTGTCACTGTGCGCCGCTCAGTCTCTCGTAGAAAAATAGGTGCTACAACGGAGAATGCTTGTGCTTACCTCGCGTGTTATAATCCCTGTCGCGACGGTTCCCAACAACGACCAGGGACTCCAAACACGGAAGCGTCATGTCGCCGAAAGTGCTGTCATTGCCTTCGACGAGAAGCAATGTGCAGTGAATCAGATTGGATGTTTGCTCTAAGAGAGGAGTGCATTCGGAGGGGTAGACCCGGTGCAGCTCCAGGGAAGTGAGCTGCGCCCATGGAAGAATAAAGGATCTGGAGGCAACGTCGTTCAGGATGACCGAACGCAGGAGAGGAGTCTCGCCGAAGAGGATGAGAGTGGGGGTGCCAGGATCGTCGGTGAGGGTTAGGTCGAGGTGGCGGAGGAGAGGCAGGGCCGCTTCAGTGATAGGACAACAAGATAATGAAAGCGAGATTGCCAGCACCTCCCAGCGCGCGCAGTGAGCTGAGGAGAACTTGCATTCATTGAAATGAAGCTCGCCGATTGTGAGCTGCAGGGACATTGGGTAGGAACTGGATCTGCTGAGCCACGTCACGAGTTGGTGGAGGTTTGGAGCAGCAGGTTTTTTGAAACCAAAATATAAATGGATGGCTCTCCAGAGTGTGGGCGTAGCCAGCGCGATATCTCGCCAGTTCCGGCAGATATGCGTCAGAGTATCCGGCGAAAAATCCTCAGAGCATTCTGGATAATTTGGCAAGCAATGGCTGAAGATCTCCACTACGATTTCGGTTGGCAAGGTCAGGACAGGGTACTTGTATGAATCGATCCGTTCTTGAACGAGTTCCCTCTGAGCCTTGAGATCGAGGATTTGGGCGTCTAATTCTACCGCGCGAACGCGATCCGGCTCAAGGATGCTCATGGCGGCAAATCAGGAAACTGTAGTAAAGGTTAACAGTGAGCTCAAAGGATTCTCGATATTTTATATTTACCGTCGAAGAAGTTTGGGTCAAGAGGCTAACCCTAACCCTAGGCGCAACTTCTCGTCACTTCGTTCGTTGGCTTCGACCTCCACCCCCACTTCGCGAGACTCTCAGAAGATTGATTCAAACTTCGCGTGCCCTCCAGCTCATGGCCTATCGCATTCGTCTCGCTTTAAACCAACTTGCCAGCTGCAAAACACGCGAAAATTTTTGATTAGAGTGATTTCTCAAGAGAGCGAGGACGAAGGCCGAACTTGACGCCTCTGCTGTGTGAGCCATGTTCTGACTCCCCTGTGAAAGCCCAGCGCCGTAGCACTCAAACTCAGCGGTACCCGTGGGTCGCGACCGCGTCTTGCAAGTTTCTTGTATCAGCTGGATGCCTTTGGGATCGTAGCAACCACGTCCTCGCAATTGAGGCTCAATGTCATCACCTCTTGTTGTACCCGGCCCATCGCTGTGGAGGCGTTCCAACCTGTAATCCATCTCTCCTCAAAATTTTGACTCTGCCCTGCTAACCTTTCTTCCCCAGAACCCATCCCGAAGCAACAGGGACGTCATGCGGCGTTGGCCAATTTCCAATACGCTGTTCAATATCCTCACATGTAGAAGGCGGCACGATCCCGCCATTCGCCCACCGAATTCCGGCGTCTGAGTGGGAGCGGGAGCGGATTGGGACGGGGACGACCTTCTTCGTGGTGCAATTCTCTCGGGATAAAGCATGTCGCGCTCATCTCGAAGGCGGTGATACGGTGTGGAACGTACCTCCTTGGTGCAATACTCTTGGGATCAGGGACATGTCGGCCTCGTCTCTAATGCGGAGATACGCGAAGGGACCGGTGCCCAAGGTTCCGAGCTTGTTCCTGCTTCAAACCGCCCGAGACACAACGAACGCGCCTGGTGTTGCGTCGACCCATCGCCACTCAGGTCCCGGGGACGCGGGGTCCTTACTCCGACATGCCACCACGCCAGTTCCCGCCCCGCGTGCACCTCGAGAGCGGCAGGCGCGTTTGCCCCTCGTTGGGCCCTTCATCGCGGCGGGGGCGTGTCCCCGGACATTCCATCTTCGACGCTCAAGCTTCGCCCTCCCGCTGCCCGTCGACTGAAGCCTACTCTCCAGCCGGAATTCCCTCGAGTCTCGTCGCTTGTCTTGATCCTTGCAGACGCGACCTTTGATCATAGCTGCAGACCTTTGGCAATGACCTCTTTGCGAGCGATCTCCCAGGGTCAGGGTTAGAGGCGCCTCTGCGGCGATGGCCTGGACACCCCGCCTTCGAACGTTGGCCTCCGCGCTGCTTACTGCTCCGCGAAAGTAGTCGTGCTCGATCGCTCGTACCATCTCCGTCTTTGAGTCGTTCCGCGACCGAAGTTATAGAGGGGTATGCTTCTAATTCTCTCGGTCTTGGTCGCTCTCGCTCATTATTGTCTTCACCAGGGCACGCGTTCCTAGCAGTCCTTCAAGATGCCCTTTCCCCGCGCGTGGTGCGCGCACCGCTCGCAAGAGACAACGGGCCGTCGTACGACGCTTAGGGTCTAATCGACAGTCGAGGCATCTTGAGGTCGCCAGGTAGCATGCGTACGCATCATCGAGCGCGGACTTGCCACCTCCATCGATCCTTCCGTGGTCCTCATGTGCGCATGCGTGGGAACGTTGCGGTGGGGCTGTTAACGGTGTGTCGTCCGTGTTTTCCTTCCTTGAGGTGTTTGCTCATCGAGACGTCCTTACAGCTAGCGAGTAGTGACTCTGGACGGGCGAGGGCTGGAATTACCTCGGAACCCGACGTACTCGTCTCTCACATTTGGCGGCATCCTCTTCTCACCGGTGGGCGTGCTTGTACTTGCGCGTTATATGCATATTCTCGCCTCGAACGGCGCCATCGTCCAGTCGTCCGCGCGTGTAGCCACGAGCGACGTGGACGGCCATATGATAGTACATGCGCACTTCCCAGGCGTGGCTATCCATCGTACTGGGTGGATAAATTCAGAGCATGGGCTGCGTGCGTCTTTGCTTTTCTTCTGCATTGTATTCTAAAGACGCTTTACTCATACAGCCATTCTATATACCTGTGTGAATCGAGTCGTTTCACGCCGACCTCGAGCTTTGCTTGGACGCCGAGAATCCTTGTACTATCTCTTGTATCAACAGGTGTGTACGTCGTTGGCCGGCCATGTATGTATCTTACCCATCTCCGGAGCAGTAAATCAATACCTGCCCTTGCAAGCTGCATTGAGGGTGCCCTATCTATGTCCCCACGCGCGGAAGGCAAGACAGAGACGCACGACGTATACACCTGGCGTTCTTCACCGCCCTGGACGCGCGTCACCGAATCGAATCGCGAGCACCTCCCTTTCGCACACACCGCGAACCTCCCTCCTCACTCTCGCTTTAGGATGCCCTCGCTTCAGGATGCCCTCGCGGCGAGTGCTTGGGCACGAAAGCCTTCCCTCGGTGTCGTTCTTGTCCTTCGCGCGCTGGTCGCGCCCACGAGTGCTTGGTGGTCGGACAGTTGAACTATAGGCGCCCATATATCTATACCTGGTCAGAAGCCGCTCAAGGAACGAGCTCGGTGCTGGATTCGGGCGGGGAGTGCTATCGGGGTACGTGGACATGTCGACCGCTCGCCGTCCGTACGTCTCTGACTCATTCTCACCCCCCAGGCATGAAGCGATAAAGCGGTACGCCGTCTCGACCTAAATCCATGCCTCGTCTCACGGAATATTCTCGGCAGCACCACGGATTTCCCGCAGCACGCCACGGTCTGCATGCGCATGCATCCTTCCGTCGTCGTCTAGCGCGTCCCACTATCTTTCCGTCCCTAGCCTTCTTGTCGTAGGAGTACGAGGCAATTTAGGGTGGAGGATAATTCTGGATATTGTCGAGCTTATTTCCACACCCGTTACAGAACCTCGAGACGTCGCGTGCATTGACCGCGCTGAGACCATGCGAGGGAACTCAATAATCTACTCAGGAGGGACTACCCAGCTGTGCCGGTCCCCAGTCTGCCTGTCTCTCAAACTCACCTCCGTGGTTTTCTCGTTCAGTTATTTTGGATGCAAGACGAGAATAGTTTGGATGGGATTGACTGGTCCCGCACCGGCCTCGAGCTCGGTTGCGCTCGTCTCGTATCCGAGTCGTCGGCCTGGCAACTCCTCCCTTTTGCTTTCATGTGCGTTGCAATTGGCGTCGACTGGTAGTGGATTCGGATGGATACCGTCCCGAACAGAAGGTGGTGGGGACTCAGTGTCGCTGATACTCCTTGTGCGTCGGGTCCGTCGTGCGATCCGAGTGTCGCACCCCGGGCAGCCCGACGTCGTCATTCCTATTTCCTTCCTGCCCAAGCTACAAATGGATACGGATACGGTCTGCCCTTGACGCTAGTGGCTACTAGCGAGACATACTGTCTCATACTGCAGCGACGCGACGCGACATGCGCACGAGGAGCCTATTTGACATTGATATCCATTCATTGTGCCTCCTCTTCTTGTGTCTCGTCAACGTCAGCGTCTCATATCCTTTGTGCCTCGTCGACGTCCCCATACCGTCATCATGCGGGTCGGAAGTCAATCAAGCGCTATACGTATGCGGGGAATCGTCCCGGAGTCCGTCTACGCAGAATTTCGTTGGCTGACTGCTTCCATGGCGCAGGGAATCAAATCTATCCGAAACGATCGCGCGAAAGTGGTGCCTGTGTTGAAAGGAAGCGAGGCGGTTAACAGCATATGTTACGTTCGTTCACTTTTTTCTCGCTCATTTATTCACCGAGGTTAGGGATGTAGAGTAAGTATCCACCCGACAAGTTACTGCCGTCAATGCCCCCCGTGGGGATTTATTTCAAATGTATTTATCCTACCTCAAGCGAGCTGTTTAATGTAATTTTTTCATTCAATATGTCGGGACCTCGCTGCCTAGTCGAACGGAAGATGATTCCGACGCAAGACTAACTCGTTGGGATTACGATGTTAGTGTTCACTGAACGCTGGGCACAGCTCATCCGTCAGCGTATTTCAATCTCTCAGCATGCATATCTGATATTATCTTTGAAATTTGAACTACGGTTGCGGTCCCTCTTCCCTTCGTCGCTTCGCTTCGCTCTCCAGTTGGACATGCGAGATGAAGATTAGATGTGGATATGGGTCTAAACAGACTCGGATACGGTAGGAATGGGATTCCGGTCCAGCGATGTGCGAAATACACGGTTGAGTGTCTGTCGTCGGTGCCATGTGCCCGAGGAGGGCGATTGGACCGTCTGGTGGATAGTGCGCCTGTGATACCGAGAAGGCTGAGGCTCATACAGGTAGCATTCTTCATCTGAGGGTCCGTGGATGGTGGTGGTTCGGTTCATTTCCGAGGTACGGAGTCACTTCAGAAATCGTTGCCTAGTGAATGCCGCCCTTGACAGTCGCTCTAGTAAAATCTCGAGGATCGAACCATTTGTGGAGCGAATGTGGGAGGAACTGATGACTAAAAAAATTCCAAAAGCTCAAAATGCAAAGTGGTACCTCGATCAAGGCACCCGTGGGATAAGAAAAGTCTGTGAAGCTCTCTTCATTCCCGTTGTATTCCAAGCAGAGGTAATGCCTCTCGTCGTCGTTGGAGGCATCCCATCGAGGTTGCGACGCCGGCTTCATGGATGAGGTTATACCAAATGCGCTGAATCGTGAATGGAAGTGCGCGTTGCAAACGCACAAACGGGCGCGTGGCACGATCCGCAACAACCCTAGGTACAAAGAAGGTTGGGCGCCTGCAGGCGTCCATGCATCCTTGTGATTCTTGCGCATTTATGGATTTGCCAGAAGTCAACCAGAAGTCCTCGTTGGGCCACATGTTTGCGGGCCGCGGTGCTTCTAATATGCCCGTTCCTCTAGATTGTAGAAACGCCGGTCGACTGAAATCGCTTGTCCAGTTGAAAGCTCAGAAAGTTTGATGGAAAGGAATAAACTTCCTTTTTTGGTCTGTGGATGACAGGTCGCATTTGGACGTTCGGCACGAACTCGGCACAAATGACAGGTCGTAGTGGCCTCTCAACACTTGGTGCTCTACCGCCGTCAAGCTTACTTGGTCGCCACTTGCAGGATCGCAGCCTCTGTGGCGGGGTGCATTACCGAATACCAGGCCCGGTTCCTGCGGGCGTCAGGCGACACGTTGCCGATATGCCTCACAATGTTGCCGGGAATCGCGTACAACTCCTCCCAGAGAAAAGGAATCGCTCTATCCAGCTCACGAACGAGCGCAGCTCCGCTTCTGACCTTCACCGGGTACTCGACCTTCACCGCCCAGGCTTGACCCAGCCCTGCTTCCATGCGATTGAATCGTGGTTTGGGTGATCCCACGGGTAATTTACTTCGATACCGAGGGCCAAAGACAGTCTCCACGACCAGTTCTTTAGGCGCGTCCCAATCGTGGGATACCGGCATTTCTGAATCTGGACTTTGCTCGCTTAATCAGCTGACTTGACTTGCCTATCGCGCCAGTCCGTCAAAACGGCGTTCTCCCGGTTCATATAAAATGACAAGCCACTCCACACTCGACAATATTGACGCCTTTCGTTCCTGTTGCTCTGAACATGCCCAGCGCTGCTAAACGTTTACGAGTTGCTATCTGGTACGTCTGAACACCTCGTCTTCGTAAATAACGGAGGCTAATCGGGCTGGACGACAGCGGAGCGGGAATAGGAGGCCTTACGCTTGCAGTAGCGCTCTCGCAATACCCAGACATTGAGGTTGAGCTCTATGAAGCGGCATCCACTCTCGCCGAAGTGGGAGCTGGAGTCGGCATTTTCCCTCGACCGTGGAAGATTCTCAAATTGCTTGGGCTCGACCAGGATTTACTCAACACGGTGGACCGGAAACCTCAAGAAGGGCCAGGTACATGCACTTCACTCCTTCAACTCATCAACTCTCAAAAAGTAGTTCATGCCTTTAACTGGAGAAAGGGCGACCAACATATCGGCCTCCCCTTTGCTTCGCTGGTCACTAATGGTATTTGCCGCTTGTCTTCGAAGTCATCTAAATCGAACGTTTAGTAGGCCCTTTAATTACCCTGCATCGCGCTGATTTCCAGGGCATACTCCTCAAACGTCAGTTAATCCTTTTTGTTCTCGGGAAATGTTCTGAATATTCGCCAGGACTTCCCAAGTCGTGTCGAGTAAACTGCTCAAAGCGTCTACGAACTTACGCACAACGACAATCCGGGCTGACGGAACTCGTGTTTGAGGACGGCACACGAACCTTCTGCGACGTATTGTAGGTTTAATTTCGACCCAACGGTTTCATTTCAATAGCACACCGATTTCTCACCCTTTCTCTAGGGTTGGGGCAGACGGGTTGAAGTCTGCGACCCGCGGAGCTTTCCTGAACGAGCGGGCGAATTGGATGCGGGGACAGGGTCGCTGGCAAGAGGCGAGCGACATCGCATCCTGTATCGACCCAGTTTGGAGCGGCGAAATCGCGTATCGCGCGCTCATTCCCGCGGAACGGTTAAATGCTATCGCCCCTGGGCACCAAGTTTTAACAACGCCGACACAGGTGGGAAAGGTCTTCTCTCGTGATTCGTTCACTAATCTCGAACGATCAGTATCTGGGAAAGAACGCCGTCGGTAGCCTCTCTTCTTTCTCCGATCTACCTGAACTGTTTCCAGTATGTTATTGCATACCCCATATCCCACGGGAAAATGATCAACTTTGTCGCCTTTATATGCCGACATGACCTCGAAAACACCGAGTTCGATGGTCCTTGGGTTGGACCTGGGGACAATTCTCAATTTGCGCAAATATTCGCGCATTGGGAGCCCGATGTTCAAGCGTTGGTGCATGTGAGTTGTTTAATTGCCATGTTCCGTCCCGCCTGTAACCTTTTTTAGGGCGCCGAGAAGCCGCTAAGATGGGCGATACACACCGTCAAGCCTCTTCGCTCTTTCGTTTCCGGCAGAACGGTGCTCATCGGGGATGCAGTAGGTCATTCATTCTGGGACTCCTATACCCACATTTATCGTTGCGCAGGCACATGCCATGACACCTCACCAGGGGTCAGTGCGCAAGGTCTTATCCCGGGCGGGAATTGTGCCGGCTGACCCATTTCTATCTATAGTTCTGGTGCGGGGCAAGCTATCGAAGTAAGTTACTGTTCAACTGCATCGCATAGGAGACGGTCCGATATTTACTAGGATGCATACGTCCTTGCGACGGTCTTGGGGCACCGGTCCACAACTCGACAAACTCTTTCTCGTTCGCTGCGAGTATTCGATGAAATCCGACGTCCAGTTGCCGCCGGTGTGGTCGAATCCTCACGGATGAATGGACGCTACTTCAGTTTAGAGGTAGACGGCGTTGACTTTAACCGAGACGCCGGCCCGCAGCTATGGGACAAACTGCAGACGCTCAATAGTACGATTGTGAAGAACTGGGAGTGGAGTGCGTCCGTATCGCCCGTTTGATGGGCTTCACGTTGATTTTCTTTTTCAATCTTAGCGTGGACAACGTCAGTCGACGGCTCAATACAGGATGCGTTGCAGCGACTAGAAACAGGAGTTCAATTGGCGTGTTGATCCAGATTTATCCATATTTCATGACGACTAAACGGTGTTATCTGACTTTCTTGCGTTCTAAAATGATCATCCGATCCAAGGCATTTCGAACCCTCGAAGCGAAAGAGAGCATTCCGGCGATAAATGGTAAATTCCCGAATTTTCACCTTTGCAATCCGACAAAATATCATCCTGCCTTGAATTCTCTGGCCACAGCTAGAGTATGTCGCGACTTGTTAGCAACTCTAAATTCGACCCAATTGCATCACGGGGTCGTGTTTGATGGAACAATAACACACTCAAACACAGCTCCTCATCTTTCCTGCTACCTGCTATGCGAAGGAACCTCTCGATATCGAACGGCGTCCACACAAGGAGACCGTTGGGCACCTTTCTTGCCAAAATCGACAGAGGGTTGGTTCGGTCAAGGTTCGGTTTCGGAAATTTCAAGAGACTCGCTATGGCTCCGCAACTTTCAATCTGTGCAGGCGCGCACGTATCTGGATAGCCGCAAATCTCGACGTGACCACTTGGTAATAGATCTCTAATCTAAAGGTTTCGGACAGGCTTAGCGGCGAGCGCTCAACGCTCGTCAGCACTCCGCTCCTCCCCGGGGCAGCGCTTGACACTTGGGTGATGTAAAAATGATCAGTCACCCATCCCCGTCCGAACTATGGTCAATGGCAATGCAGCAACTCACCCACAAATCATACCAAATGTCTCGAGAGAAGGCTTTGAGTCACGAATCTTTTGGTGTAGAATCTTGTCTTACCTCCCAATGCTCTGCTAGCGAAATATTAATAGGCTACACAATCAAGGCACCATCGCAATTCAAGAGCGGTATTAACTGCCCGAGCGGATCGCACGCTTGTCCGCGACTCCCTGCGTCCGCCAGGAAAAACCACCTCGGTCACTGCCTCAGACTTGACTATTTATAATGATGGATAACATACGGTACCCACTTTCATCCTTTCTTTCAGACTACCATGGGTATCCGATTACCTGTCCGTTCTTTGGGCCTCTTCCTAGCCCTTGCCGCGGTGGTGCCTTGCCGCGGTAAGATCACCGTTTATCCTACCGCCAACCAAGCGGCATTCTTGGCCACAGCCTCGGCGGTGCCTCCCGCTCAATATTCAGGCGTGCAGGCCTACAGCCCAGTAACATTGACTCCCCCGCCTGTTCCAAGTCCCGTCATTGCCACGACCATCCCCGTCCAGCTTCGGAATGCCGGGACGACCGGAATGTCCATTCCCCAACCTGGCTCCTTCATGGGTTTTTCAGTCGAAATGTCCGTTACGAATCAAGTTTGTGCGTTACCCTGCACCTCTTTATCGAATATACAGTTGACATTTGCGCTTGGCTAGTCGGCAAGAATTCTACCCAGCTTCAGGTGCCGTTCCTCAACCTCATGGCCAATCTCCAACAACGCTCTGGGGGTGTCAGGATCCGTGTGGGTGGTAACACGCAGGAGTCAGCCAAACTCGTGGACTCGCTTCTTGACGACCGTATACTGCAGAAAAACCTCACAGGTATATTCGGGACGACAGATACGCCCCCGCTTGACTATACCCGTGATCTGTTGTACATGATGGCCAACGTCTCTGCGCTCGTCAATGTGCGCTGGTTCCTCGGGGTTCCTTGGTTCGTCACAAAGCCATTTGATCTTGCTATCGTGGGGGCTTCGCAAGAGATCCTCGGCGACTAACTGCTCGGCCTCCAGTGCGCCAATGAGCCTGATATGTATGTGGGCCACAAGCACCGCACGGACCCCTACACGCCGTATGATTATGGCGGTGAAATCACTGCATTCAAGGGGCACCTACGCTGAGTCAATAAAGGTGCACGTAGGTGTAGGTAGGTCGGCGTAGTCGGCTACAATAGGTCAGCGTAGATCACCTACGTCCACCTTGATGGAGATCAATAAAGGCGCACGTAGCTCTGCGTAGGTGTACGTAACTGATCTGAACTGGGTATATTTAGATTGACGTAGGTCGGCGTAGGCGATCTGGATCACCTACGCGCACCTTTATTGATCTCAAGCAAAATAGCACAGTGGGTTCTTTGGAGATGGTAATTGGATACACTGCTAGTACACTGCTCTCAGCATAGGTCACTATGTAGACCTATGTTTGCCTACATTCACCTTGCATAGGTCACTACATCTGGAAACGCATTCTGGCGGGATAGAGATGGCAAATCCAGGCTAGACCTAAGATTCTATGGCAGACCAAAATAGACCGATAGACAGTCATAGACACGGTCACATGCACATAGACCGGCGGTAGACTCGGCTAGAGATCTCTCGCGCGCGCATCACATCTCCAGGTTCCTGTTGTCCCATCTGGACGTTCTGGTGTCTCTATGTCAGGATCTTGCATTGTCCATTGATGAGGTGGCCGTCGCCTTTGACTTGCAAAAAATTGTACCAAGTCCGTTGCCGAGGGAGTATATAAGTCTACTGTCGTCTCGCTGATTTGCAGTCCCCCTCTTCTTCCTTCTTCTTTTTTTCTGCATGGCACCACTACCAGGTAAGCTCTTGCCCTCTGTGTCTAAGTCATAGGCCGCCGCAGCATTGCTCCAGGTTCCTCGAGTAGTAGTATGCATGCCCCGGGCCTGGCTGTAGTTGAATCCTTGTATATATTTATGCCACAGTAAATGTCTGCTTGTAAATAGTACTGGCCATGAATACATCCCGATGCTCTCTCATTCTCCTCCTCGTCGCTCCCCAAGAGAAAGATTGCACGTTGATGAGCACGAAAGAAACTGATTGAACATTTGATTCGAAGAAGATCATCATTTCCATGCCGTAAAAAATCTCTACGCGAGTCTATCGGTCTATCCCTCTATGCGACTATCGGTCTAGCGAGGTCTACCCTAGAGACCGCATGTCTATCCACGACTTGCATAGACTGGGGGCAGTCTATCTGCCTATTTGGTCTCTCGTGTCTAGCCAAGACCACCATAGACATTGGGCATTTCCCAGATGTACGTTGACCTACATTCACCTACATTCACCTTAGCTGACCTTGACTGACCTACGCAGACCTATACAGACCTGCATAAACCTACGCAGACTCTACGTAGGTGGGTCTGAGTGTAGGTCCATGTAGGTTTATGTAGGCCCCTGAACTCAGGCTGAGTCTAGGAGGTCCTTGAATGCAGTGAATGGCGGATTTTTTAACCCAGCTCGCGGCGTCGGGCTTGGATGTAACTGGTAGAGCCAAACAGCTTCTGATTGGACCCAACATCGCCAACTCCCAACCGGCGTGGGCGCCTGAACAGATCTGGAACACGGGCTTCGTGGATACATACAGCGAAAACCTGGCGTATTTGGCAGTTGAGAAGTCGGTGTTCCATTTTTTTTTACTTGCGTCGGAGTCGAACTCTAACTTCTTCGCCTTAACAGATACCCTACGAGCAATTGTGGAGCAGTGTACCACGACGGCGAGGCCATCCTCGACCCGCAAGCCACGTTTTCAGATTTTCTCAGTCACACTGGACACGTCCAACTGCTTGCTCCGTATCTAAACAGCACCAGCTATGCTCAATCGACGGGCAAGCAGTTTCTGATGATGGAGACGAACTCGGTCCGTCGGATCCCTGGATTTCTTTAATTCAATCGTTGCTAACACTCGCAGGCTGCTTGTGGCGGCATCGGCGGCATCTCCGATGTTTTCGGCGGAGCGTTGTGGGGACTCGACTATGCTTTGCAGCTGGCACACTCCAATTTCTCCGGCGGCATGTTGCACACTGGTGGTCAACACGTATTTTATAATCCGTTTATCGGTGGGTGCATACTTGCAGTAGAGTTAACCAACCTTAATCGTAACTACCCACAGCTCCCCCTACGGCTCAGTCTACATTCCGCCAGTGGTCTGTCGGCCTCTGTATTACACCGCCTTGGCCATGGCCGAGGCGATGGGCAAGTCCAACCTCACTCAAGTTCTCGATCTTAAGATCGCCAGCCCGTATACGCCAATGTACGCTCTATACGAGAACGGAACTCCTGTCCGCGTCGCAGCGTTTAACTATGTGGACGACCCGACCGGCGCAAGCGACATTACCGCCGTCGTCTCCATCGCAGGAGGCACGCTGCCGAGTCAAGTCAAGGTGAAATATCTGGCTGCCAGTAGCGTCAGCCAGAAGGGAAACTACACTTGGGCCGGCCAGGTTCGTCGTACCCACTTGATGATGTCTCAAAATTAAATCTGGCCTCTAGACATTCGGAGGCTTCTTCGAATCCGACGGACGCCCGATAGGCACTGAGGATATCCAAAGCGTCTCTTGCGACACGACCGCCCAAACATGTTCCGTCAAGGTTCCAGCGCCGGGCTTTGCTTTGATTTTCCTCACGGACGCTGTCTACTCTGAAAGCGCGCCTGGTGCGGTCCTTACATTCGCCACAACTGCCCGAACGCATACTCAGAACACTGGTGCGTTCCTTGCGTTCCTTGCGTTCCTTGCGTTCCGTCCTTCTTTCCTCCTTTACATTTTATTGACGGCCCTTCAGCAACGGTGGATCCGGCTGTCTTGGCCACCTCCAACGGACATAATGGCGCCGTCGACGGTCTTGGGAGTACCAGTCGGGGTGGCGACAAGAATGCCGGCGGACACATCCAGATGCCTGTAGTTTTATCAGTGTTGACCGCCGGTTTCGCGATGGGTGCGGCTTTGTTGGCGCGTTAATGGACCGACGAGATAGTCATAGACGTATGATACAATTTAATGGGTTATATAGATTGGACTGGGAGCACAACTGCATTGGCATGGTAGATTTCTCCGAAACAGTTGCTTAGACTTTCTTTCGCATTGTACTTACCACAGATTAGCCGGAAGGGATTCGGTGCGACTTCTTTCTTCTTGCTGTGGTGCATGCGCAGCTCACCCAGTAAATCGTTATTTTTGTTGGTCAAGTCGGCGGCATTCGGCATTGAAGCCGAGGTTGATGAAGCGTGACATTTCTGTGACACTCTTCTGGACTTGACTTTTATGTCCGGAACGCCACTCGACCTTAGCTCGCTCGTGGATTCCCTCCAAGAAGGTGACCGTGACGAAACTCCCACCGCTGGTCTCGATTCACTGCAGACTGCCCAATGCGTCCCGCCGCAGTTTCGACGAAAACTTCCCCGGGGCATGGCCGCGACGGCGGAAACCTTTCCTGACGCATCATTGTCGGGACAACAGTTGGAACTCACAGCTATGAAGCTCCAGGGCGGCCAGCGGGCACATGCGATAAATGCGCTGCGTAGGCGCGCACTCCTCGAAGCGGAATCTGCTGCAACACAGAGTCGTAATACCGTGGAGGTGGATGCCATAGAAATCGAATCTCGGCATGCCCCCACTGTCGTGAACTCTACTTGATTTCTTTCGCCTCTTGACTGCACAGTGAGTCATGATGTTAAAATCAAGTACCGTGGACTGACTTCAAGTAGGGTTGAATTATAGATTTTTGGACCGTCCCGTCCCCATCATGGCTGCGCTGCCGCGGCGTGTAATGGGATTGACTGGACCACAGTATGCATGCACAAGGGACTTGAAGAACGACAAGGCGTTCGTGAATATTCTTTGGCGGACGTTTCTCGCCGTCAGAGGCTTGCTATTTAGCGAAACAGCGTCATCATTACTTTGTTCGAGAGCAATCGAACGTGTCCTCCGAATTCGAATTCGATTTTTTTACGAAGCGCCGGCGGCCATCAGGCCTGATCTGGATCATCACTACTATTAGCGACTGGGTACTGGGCCAGTCGGGGTAGTGGGCCACTTGAATCATACAGGTCGTTATCTTGCGGAACTGCGTGGTTTGGTGTTCGGAGGATGGAGTGTGATGTCTGAGCTTGATGTAGCCCAAATTTGGAGGCCGGGTGATGCGCTGATTAGAAGCTGTGCTCCGTTTGTTTCCGATAGGTGGGTGAGAAATCATCATTTCTTATCCCCGAGGGGATGCCGCCTTCTTCCTTCGCACATTCCTCAGCCAATTCTCGGCCGATTCACGAGGTTGAAGGCTCATCTTGTTGGCCCGACCTCAGGGGATATCTTCAATGTGCATTGGAGACTGCAATAACTCCCGATTCTCTGTTGTTTTCCTCAAGACTGGCAACATCTTCGTCTGGATGGCGCAAGACAAACCACTACATGGCGACCCACCTGACTGTGTCGTGGGCTTAACATTCGGTCAGTGTAATTGTAACATGCATTCCAACGACATACACCCCCCATTCCGTCCTCAACTCTTCAGCTTCGCGTTGACCGTGCGTCATTTCATCAAAGCAGCCAATTTCGGTGCCGGAAACAAATGGATTTTGTTCAGAGGGTTACTGCCTTGGAGTGACCATCCAATGTACCTAGGTATGTTCTATTGCTTCTTATCTATCCCTCCAGCACTTAATTTTGCCCAGTGTTGCTCTCTCTGCTTTGTAGCGCGCGCGATTTTGCCGATACCCCAATTTCCGCCATCCCCCCTTGGCGGAAGTGCCAGTAATTATAACCCTTGTACGCCTTTAATGTAAGATTTAAGTGTAGAGAATCATGCTTTCGAACCACCTGAATGATTCTGAGTGTTTCGGGGTGCACAATACTGGTCTTAACAACTGATTTGGGCGGGTGGCTCACTACCCCGTTTATTGCCATTTTGGGGTACCGTTCAAAATAAATTCGCTGACGGCTCAAAACGCAACCGAAAAATTCCCCAAAATATCTCAATTGACTCTTAGTATGTTAGTCCTTACTCAAGAGTCGGAATATGGGTACATCAAGCACTGTATCAACTGACTAGAGAGCAAAAGTACCAAGGTGGCCCAGTAGTGGGTGACATATAGTACATTCCACGCCCTTCTCCTTTTGAGGGGTTCTTGTTTTTCCTTTGACATGGTTTCCTCTACCCTGGTGGAGACCTCTAGTTTCTAACGGTTCCTGTCAGGAATTCAACCGTGCGTACACAGTCAGATGCTGGGATCATGGGATCCCTTGTTGATCGATGATCCCTCGGCTGTTGAAATAACGTCCTGAACCCGGAATTAATCAAGATTTCAAAGTGAACGCTCTTCTCCCCCTCCTCTACTCGGCTCTACCGGTACAAGCAACCAAGAATTCCGCCGTCGTAACAACGACATCCGGGCAGCTGAGATAGATGGAGGTTTGGTCGCCTATCTTTCCCCAGTTTTGTGCTGAACGCACATGGCAGTTATGTCTTTCAAGGGAGTGGTATGTTTCACGGTTCCTTGTTGTTTTCTTTCTCACCGAAACCGTCGGCAGCGGTTTGGACAAGCCCCGACTGACCAACTTCGATGGGAGCCGCCTGTTCCATTCATCTCAGGAAGTGCACACAACGCCACAATCCTTGCTCCCCCCTGCGTCCAACAGTTTTCGTACGCCGCCAGTGCGTTCACCCAATTCCTGTTCAACAACCCCCCGGTGGCCGAGAGTGAGGACTGTCTTTTCTTGTCTGTCATTTCTCGAACCACTGCCTCTGCTTTCTCTAATTTCGGTACAGAAATGTATGGGCCCCGTCGACGAATATTAGAGAGAAGAAGCCAGTTTTCTTCTGGTTGTTTGGCGGGTTCGTTCAGGCGTCCATACACAAGACCCGTCGAAACTAATTTCCAATCAGGGGACTCATGTTCGGCACGGTGTCCTTGGCCGCATATGATGGTGTTTCCCTGGCCGCCAACCAAGACATGGTCGTTGTGACCGTCAACTACAGGACCAATATATTCGGCTTTCCATCCTCCAGGGATCTTCCTATCGCTCAGAACAATCTCGGCTTGCTTGACCAAGAATTAGCTCTCAAATGGGTGCAGTTGAACATAGGTCAGTTCTAGTCTCTTATTATAGACGGACCCTTCAACGAAATGACGCTAATACCTCGCTTATTGAAGGTCAGTTTGGCGGAGACCCGTCCAAGGTAACGATAATCGTATGTTTATTTTGCTCCGAGTCGTAGTAAGGATATGTGTTGACCGTGATATAATTAGGGTCAATCAGCCGGGGCCGGTTCAGTTGGATACGCGCTGCTGAAGGACCGCGTCAACCCGCCTTTCCGAGCAGGTGTCCTACTCTCCGGAGTCCCAACCGCCTTCCCTGCATTCCCTCCGTTCGGTTCCTTCGACGACTTTGCTGGAGCAGTTGGATGCTCGCAAACTCCCGGCCCCGCGCGGCTCAAATGCCTCAAAACAGTTCCAACAGCCACTATTCGAAATTTCACGAACGGTCCACTCAGTGGCGCCTTCAACCCTGTTGTCGACAAGTGAGTGGAAATCTTCCTCCTTCCCCGTACGATTTGCTTACGAGATGAAGCGTTACGATATACCCAATCCACTCGTCCGTGTTCGTGCGGGGAACATAGCGAAAGTACCCCTCATTGTCGGAAACACGGAGAATGACGGAAGCGTGTTTACGATGGGATCGACGAATATAACGGCCTTTCTCGATGCAATACTTCCGGGAAATACCATATCGCCTGCTTTCCTGAGGTCTCTGTATCCCGATCAAAATGACTCTGTTGTAATCGCGGATGCGGATCGAGACTTTGTATTTCGATGGTCGGTTTTGATGTACGACTCTAATCGACGGCGACTAACGTTCCATTTAGTCCCGACGAACTTCTCAGTTAAGTGGTCACTGGCATCGGGGGCACTGTTTTCCGTTATAGCTACGGTAAGTGCCGCAATCGAGTAGGTTGGTTCAGAATTTACTCACAGTTCTCGTAGGTGCCGTGTTCGCAGACTTGCAATTATTCCCCGGCCCGGGTGCCTGGCATTCCTCCGAAAGTGCGTTTCTCTTTTGGTCCCTGCTACCTTCACTGAACTCGCGCGTCAAAGTTCTCTCATTGTTTGGGACATTCAACAGAACGACTGCAGCGGAAGCCACTTGGTCGCATACCTTCCAGACGAGCGTTGCCAACTTTATCAAGGACCCGAAGAAATCACCTGCGACGAATTGGCCGGAATACGTTCCTGGAACCAAGACGTTCGCGAAACTCGCATACAACGGTAACGTCGAGCCAAATAACTTCGTCGTCCCCGTTGAAAGTTCCTTGTTGGTGCGTTTTCAATCTCAATTCTGTGCCGTACTAACTCGAGCACCAGGACGGTCCATGCGATGCGTTGTGGGACCAATTCATGAGGACTAATTTTTGAAGAGATACCAAATGTATATTCAACAAATATTCAAGTGTTTTCGTGTATTCCAGCCTGCTCGTTCCACTGGCAATGGACATGCCGCGCCACCTTGCTTGAATCATGCAAGGGAGTCCCTTTTGCCAAAGGTACTTAATGTCGGCGGAAAAGGCAGCCGGTGTGCTTTGCGTGCGGCAATACGGCAATCGCCAATCCGAGTGATCGTATCATGCACAAACACGTGCAAGCTCTGGTTCAACTTCGGTTCAACTTGTCCCAGGCTGTTGCTTCTTCGAATGGCTTTGCGCCGAGGCGTGGTAAGAAACAAGAAAGGCCCGTCAACCCAGAGCCTAGCAGGTGCCGAGCTGAAAATCACGATCATCGAGATGTTTGCACGATGCAGATGGGTTGCAGGCATAGGGATGCACACTCTTCGTCCCGAACTCCGGGGAATACACAATACAGATGATGTTGCTGGGGGTTTACCACGGCACTTCCTCAAACGACAATATTTCCCCGGGTTCCGCAGCAAATCGAAGAGCGTAATCCGTTGGACGGTCTTGCAAAATTGTACATGTCTGGCAGAATGCATACCTCCGTCCCGCAAAATCAGACATGTACGACGTCTCACCGTACGTGGGTTCATTCCCTGCGAAACAAAAATGAGCGTTTGTATATACTGGGACGCCTTGGAACACTGAAAACTCAGAAATTGGAAGAGACTCGGCAAACTCGCGGATATGGCTATCATTTCCGCCGAAGAAAGTCCTCGACATTGAATCGTCGGTGTTCCTCTTCAAGGCTCCTGACGTCAAGACGGAACACTGGATTTTCATGTGTTTCGATGAGCTGATGATGGTTGATGCCGATTTCCCGATACCGAGATCGCCATTGATTAACCATGTTGATTCGCGGAACCAATTGGCTCACGAGACCGCGAATTTCCTTTTGCGGCTCGCAACCTGCGTCATAGGACCTTGGTTACGACTTATTCTCTCCGCCGCCTCGGACCGACGTGCTTGTTTGCAGCAAGTGCGCCAGGATATCACAGACTCACAGCCAGAATCTGCTATTCCGGGCTGCCTAGAGGACGCTCCCGTGGCTCAACAATAGCAACAGCATGGCACTGGAGCCTTTTGGGATGTTTTTTTCTGAATCGCAAGTCGTGTGGTTTCCAGGACATATAATGTGATCGACCATAGGACCTTTCGGGGACAAAACCCGCATGGAAATTAATCTTGTGCCCCCCCGTTAGCAACAGGATTGGATGATCTCATTTTTGGGACGGTTAAAAGGTAGATGGATAATGCTTCCGCAATCAGGTTGCCCTTCCTACCCGTCCGTTCACCCCTCCCCACCCCTCTATTCCATCATGAAGAGCGCCTTCGGAATCATCGCTGTGTCTTCCTCGCTCTCGTCGGTCCTCGCCGCGTCTTACTCGCGTTCGGAGAACATCGTCGGCACAGGGTTTTACAATTCATTCAACTTCGAGGCCATCCCGGACCCAACTGACGGACGAGTGTCAGTAGTTCCCGTCCCATCGTTCGTTAAACTGCTAACCCTTTACGCATCATGCAGGAACTATGTCAGCGAAGCGACTGCAAAGAGCCAGAACCTCACATTCGCCAGTGCCAACACGTTCATTCTCCGCGCCGACTTCAAGACAGTCATCAGCGACTCCAGCGCTACCGGGAGAAACTCCGTCCGGATACGAACCAACAATGCCTACACCACGCATGCAGCGGTGTGAGTTCCCTTCACGCTCAAATTTTTCCTATCAGCAAATGACTAATTAAACGTGGAATTAGGTTCGATATCGTCCACATGCCTCAGGGTTGCGGGTCAGTCCTAATTTTTTTTTTAAATATTCCAACTGGATTGCTGACGTCCATCCTCATATACTTAGGACCTGGCCGGCAGTGTAATTAATTATCCTTCGGTTTGGATTGCCGTTGTGTCTAAGTCCTGATTCGCAGATGGGAAACCAACGAAGCTACTTGGCCAGCTGGAGTACGTTTTTGGTTTATCCCATGATCCATTCGCATATGTTGATTCCTTGATAGGGCGAAGTGGACATCATCGTACGTCCGCCGCAGTGATGCAAACTAACATGTGTTCACTATCAATGTAGGAGGGCGTGAACGACCAGGGAACTGACCAGGTTACTCTGCATACCAACCCAGGATGCACAATGCCCGCTACCCGGACTCAAACTGGGTTTGTTAATTTCTCCTTAAGGTGTTGTTCAGATTTTGATCTTAATTCAACCGCCGCTGTAGAACGACTCTGTTAACGAATTGTGATGTCAACGCCGCGGGCAACTCTGGTTGCGGCGTTAGTGTTGGGACCGCTCCTAGCTACGGGCCTACCTTCAATGCCGATGGTGGTGGATGGTATGTCGTCGTCGCGCTTCTGACATATTATTGGCGAATTCATTCGCTCATTTGCACAGGTACGCAATTGAACGCACACTTACCTTCATCAACGTGTGGTTCTGGTCCCGAAAAGCGACTAATGTCCCTGCCGACGTGCGTGCGGGAGGTACCGCAGTGAATACCGGTAACTGGGTAAGCAACTTGATCCGACTGCTTCGTGATTTCGGCGGTGGTGCAAAAAAAGACTTACGATTCGTCGCAGGGAACTCCCGCGGCCAACTTCCCCAACACCGACTGCAACTTGGCTCAATTCTTCTCCGCCAACAATATTATCATCAATCTCACTTTCTGTACGTGTTTCGGCCGCTTCCTGGCGAGTGGAATCGTCTAACCCTTGCGTCGCAGGTGGTAGCTGGGCTGGTCAGGCCGCAATTTATGGCGCATCGGGATGCCCCTCGACGTGCACCAGTGCGTGTCGAACCTACCTACCCGGCAAATAATCAACTAATCACCTTCTTAGGCTACGTCGATGCCAACCCGGCTGCATTTGCCAACGCATACTTCCAGTTCAATTCTATCAACATTTACGAATGAGTAACGTTTATTCAACCCAAACTTAACTGTATTTATATACCTGGGCGATTTGTATCTTTTATAGTTGGAAGCACCCTGAAATACCTCAAAGTGTACATGTGTTGCGGCCGCCTCGAGTTCGTCGACATGAGAAATATGATTTGAACTCATCTGATCATCTTTCAAGTTGACCGGTAGACTCGTAACCAGTCTGCGCTACGGCAAGAATATGGAGAGGTTGCTACGGCAAATAACCTCATCACCTCTTTTGCCGTAGCGCAGACTGGTAACGAGTCTAGTTGACCGGGTCGGTAGCTGCCAGTGACCGCCATAATCCGTGAGTTCAGCGCTGCTGCCGCCCATAGGCAGAAGGTCTACATAACTTCTTACTACTGTACTATTTCACTCAATTCCCTGCGGCTGTGACCTGTGACACAAATTTTCGAACTTCAGTTTTCGAAAACCCGCTCGACCCACCGTGACCGGGGGAAAAAAAAATCGAAAATGTCGCCGGGACTGGCCTGTTGGCATGGGGCTGAAACACTGTTGAAAACACACAATTCTAGCTTTATTTGTGAGGATTGAACCAAAGGTTAAATTGGTGTTACTTACCGCTGCAAGACTAGCCCCAAGGAGTCATAGACACCCAGAAAACAGGTAGCCTGCAGCAGAGATCAAATGTGGTTGAGCAGCAGCAATCTCCAGTTTAGTGTTTGCCTGAGCGGTGCCATTTTTTCAACCACAAGGCATTGTGGAGGAGAAAGTTCGATTTTTCAACTCATTTCCATCGATTTTGTGACTTCTTTTCAATGTTCGAAAATGCTCCCGGTGACCCGTGACAGGGTCAAAAAATTTCTGAAATTTTGAGGCCCGTGACGCGTGATTGAGTACAGTAACCCCAAGAGATATTTCGATTGCCAATTGGGTTTCGCTCCTGAGCTCACTCTATTTTCAACCATGCGACTTCGGGCTTTTCAACCCTAATCATTCATTGTTTGACTCCTTGGAGCCGGGATTTATTGAGGATTGATTCATAGTCTAGTGATTCTGCACTCTTCAATCTCCAGGTAGATCTAGTAGTAGTTGAATCAAAGTTGTTCGGAAACGCGATCACGTGATGGTCGCGTTTCGACGGTTCAACGCTTATAACAATCTGAATCAAATCTTCGGTCTGAAGGTGGGTAGTTAGGTCGGGAGGATAACACAGCGCCGCAGTAATCATCTTTGTTAAGTTGTCGGAGCTCTAATCGAGTGACAAGGTTGCGATCTGGTAACAACAGCATGGGCGATGTAGACACACGGCGCCACGTCTTTACTTACCTGCCACCACCATGGCGCAGAACTACTCGCTCCCCAGTAAGCTCATGGGCTGTGTTCGCTGTGGTCCGACTGACATTTTGCGGCTGTAGTCGAAAGTGCAGATAACATTGTGCGGGACTCCGGCCCCTTGAACAAAAACCCGAAGCTGTATACCACAATCACGGTGGATGGAAACACAAATCCCATCTCCCGAACCCCAGTTTTCAAAGAAGCTTGCAGCCCAAGTGGATCTTCACCGCAAACCTGTGAGTGATTACCGGTGCGGCATGTTCAAGTACTTGATGACGGGTTCCTTGATATCCACCGTTACCCTGCAGCTTTACCACATCACATCTATTCCTCTCCGAGCAGACCCTTTGCTCGGGGAGTGCAAAATAGGCATTGAAGAGCTGTTGCACCGATCTGGCCCAGGCAAAAGTGATGCACCCGCATTAGGTCTTGCAGTTGTGTAGATAACTTATTTGCTGCTTAGTTGTGAAACTCGATGTCACGGCAGACAACAAGGCAGAAGCCGCTTCGGAAAAAGCCAACAATAGAATACAAATCACCGTTGGCACTTTGGCTCCGGTGGGGCCCGCATTTGATGCCACTGTGAAAGCGGGAGATGCCGTGCAATCGGAAGCCGCCAATGTGCAAGCGGAGCCCCTCAAAATGCTCCGGCCTCCGCACTCGATGCATGCATCAATTGGCTTGATGCTGTCAAAATGGGAGATAAACTCGCTCAGGTCTGTAATCATTGACGACCCTCTGTGGACGCAAAGCTCATTATAAATTTATACTCTCTTATCAACAGATTCACCCGTATGTCTCTACACGCTGGATGGTGGGCCAATCCAAAATATTCCTGCCACTGCGTCTGAACAGGTTGTTTATAATTGCTTCCTGCATTAATATTTGAATACTGGCCTGGAAAACGCCAATCATACCCTGAACATGACCAGTTCAAACGCGAATAAAGATGGAGGCTGGAGGTTTAACTAAGCAATATATACGTGAGCTCGCAATTCCGTTTTTCCACCTCACTCTCATGTCCAGTCCACGAGGAGCCATCATCGCCCCGAGAGATAAGAATGCTGGGGGAGCGGGTAGATGAGCTGCAACAAGTACAACGGCCCCCGGAATATACATCTGGTTCTTTGTAGATGTGCATCCTTTTGTATCGTGACTACGTGTACATCTGTGCTTGTGTATTGCGAAAGCGCCTATTCCCTCCAATACGTCTGTCTCAGAGAGTCTTGACTCATCCGCCCAAATCTGCTGTTTTTTTTCGATGGGGACGACTCCTACGGGCTATCCTTTTCTTGCAGTACGCTAGTCAAAATAACGCCGAATCATCCAGAATTGCGGAAACAATAATCACCTTCCAATGTAAACCAGGTCCAATCATTTATCAAACCGAAGCGGTGTAATCGGCAAAACACTCGACTCGTGAACCGAGAACCATTGGAGCATGACCGCGCGCGCCGTGCAAATGACCTTCAGCTGCCGCGCCGCCGGATGCGCTTCGACCTCGGCGAGCCTTCCTACCGCAGGATCACGGAAGAACGCGGCGATGGACCGGATGGTCGGCTGCCAGGAACGCTGCTCGAGCGCAGCGGCGAGCGCGGCGAACCCGGCGGGCGACCATGAAATGGAGAGTTCCCGGAGGGGCTGGGTCATATCTGTGAAGAGGGAAGCCCAGGGCCACTCGCTACCGACGAGGCGCAGGGCCTCGAGGGAGGTGTACTCGGGGAGTGTGCCCGCAAGCGGCGCATTGTGCATGTCGGATTCTTCCAGCTGAAGGAATTTGACGGACGATTTGAGGATACTGGGGAGGGCGGGGGAGTAGATGCCCGCCAATGATGCGCGCTCGAGTGTATCGGAGCTTGATGAGAACAGCCAGAGTGCTTGCTCCTCGGTCAGCATCCCGTCTTTTAAATACAACTCTCGGAGGTTGTAGCACGGTTTGGGGGTGTCGGAGAGGGAGTCCCCGGGAGGAGGCCCCCCACTAGGAAACAGCCTGAGCCGACCTGAGAAATTCTGGAAGTCGTCCACCTGTAGAGTCCGGAGGTTTGGGCACTTGGTGATAAGCGGGGCCAACATACGGAGATTCACGGCGGAGAGGCGCAACTCGCGCAAATGAACGAAATCGTCCGGAAATCCGCCTTCTGAATAATCCAGGTCGGCGGAAGATATCTCGAGGACCTCCAGAAAGGTGCAGAGGGTAAGAAGCTGTACCGGCTTGGAGGGATAAATGAAAGGTCCCAGTATAAGGTCGAGGATGGGTCGTGGCGCAGGAGCATCGCTCGAGAGGGTGCGATGAAGATTCTCGACCGACAAGGGGGAATCTAGGAGGGATGGCTTAGGCAGGAATTCGACCACTTAACACTCACTGACAAAGACGTATACATCCGCGGTACAACATCTCCCTGGCCACATGATTCCAAGTTTTGCAAACCAGAGCGAAGTTTATCAGAAAATCTGTCTGTTCCCGCCACATCTTCTGGGGTATGGGGTGTGTGTCCGCCACATGGTTTGAGGCTATCGCAGAGACCATCTCCACCGGAAGTGGCGCAGTGTGGGCCAAACCTGGGAACCGCCTGGACCACGCGTTACCTACCGCCCTGACCTGCAGCCGATCCCATTTTTTTATTAGCTGGCCTCGACGCGAACCCAAGGCAAAGGGGTCATCCACGGTGCTTGAGAAGAGCTTGCGATGAGCCGCCTTCAGCAGCTCTGACAGCTAGAGGAAAGTTGAGAGAAAATGGAGATGGTCGGGGTTCACCTCACATAAGTTGGCCACGGATAGGCTTCATTCAAATCAATGTCGAAGGCTTCAATCTCGGCCAGCAGCTGGTCGTATTTCCCGTAGTCCTGACATGCGGTCTCAGCGGTGCAATTGGGCCAGCAGGAACATACCTTGTACGGAACGTCGTCGATGCGCTTGGTCAACTGGATAGCTTTGGCTTCCATGGAGCTCTGTCGGTTTCAATGGTTAGCACACGTGGACGTTGGTCACAAATCCGAACTCCGCGTCTGGCGGGGACCGGTAAACCGGGTCCTTTTCGGATCAGTGTTTACTTTTGGAGAAGCCCCCGGAGGCCCCCGGTCACTTGGTCTCTTACACATCGAGCCTAGAGGCTTTAGTATTGGCAGAACTGCCTGGAAAATTACTTGATCAATGGAAGGTCGGGTCACACAGATATCGAGCCACAGTGTACATTGGGGGGTGTCGAGGATACAAAGGAGCTGATATAAATGTAGTGATGCGGGCGATATAAGTATCCATCAGCCTTTCGACATTTTGGTTGCCGGTTGTTTGACGTTGTCAGGTTGCCGCAACCTCGCAACATCAAAGTGCATAAAATTCCCGCTCAGCATGATGAAGAATGGCTTCAGAAACAAGGTGAGATGGAAGCTAGAGACTCAAATACATCTCCCATGTAGTCAATTTCCCGGTGCAGCTTTCAACAAAAAAGATATTACCCTTTGATCGGGTCGAACTCGCGAGGTTGTTCAGGAGAATTACATAGGGTTGCAAGGTTGCAGGTTGTGTCGAGGTTGCGCTCATTTTTGGTGGGGGTTGTGAGGTTGTACAACCTGACAACCTGACGTGTCAAAAGTCTGATGTCGATAAGACGGAATAAGGGGAAAGATGTCCGGGCGAGCGGAAGAAACTCCGGCGGTTCACAAATAAAACATTAGTTTTTTTTCACAAATAAAAACTTTAGTTTTTTTTGTGCTCTACAGACCGAGAATGTCCGCGCGAAACGACACGTGCCGTGCACAAACACGTGACACCTTTGTCATGGCGACATTTTTTTGAAAAGTCTTTGTTTGTGCCCCGCCGCTTGCCGGCCACTTACTATCATTGTGCTCAGCAGACGAGAATGTCCGCAAAAACAACACGTGCCGTGCAACAAACACGTGACACCTTCGTCATTTGGGTGACATTTTTTATGATTGGTAGTGGCCGGCAAGCGGCGGGGCAAAAACAGAACTCGGTATTGACTCGGAGTACGTAGTTTCAAAAATCTGTTCTGTCACGGTGCCGCGCCGTTTTTGTTTTCAAAAGAAATCACTGAGTTTCAACTTTCGGTGCATTCGGCATCTCAATGCAAAGTGCTTTAGGTGGAGCCTGAGCCGTGGGTATTTGGTACCCATTTCGCCTTGTAATGAGTCGACTTGTTTCATCTTGCTGGCGGTGCTGGACAGCATCTTGCTGGCGGTGCTGGACAGCAAAAGTTTGAATCCGCTGGCACTGGTTGGGAGATTCAAAAATTTCAGCACAATTTACAGTGAAAAATGTCGTTGGGTTTCAGACATTTTTCAGTGAAAAAAGAGGTGAAAAATTTAGATATTTTGCACCACTTTTTGCCTTTCTTTTGAATTTTTCACCTCAAGCCCAAGAAATGGTAAACACCAGTGTGGGGCAAAGAATTCTCCAGAGAATTTCAGGTAGACACCGTTACCCGAACTCGTGTAGAGCCGCCAAACGTTGGAGGTACTCTGAATCAAAGTTCAATGCATCAAGCATGTCCGTGGCTCAGTTCTACATTTGGTGTGCACTACTTATGTTCAATTGCCTGGAATAGTCTTTGTGGTTTTTCTCTGCCCTCCGACGTGACTAGTGCCACAGCCCGCGCCGTGTGGCTTCAAGGCTTTAAGCCTATGTTTGCGCTTCGATGTCTCGGGCTCGGTTCAATTGCGCTGGCCTCCTGCCTCAAAGCACTAATCCAAACGGTTTCGTTAAATCTAATGGTTGAACCCAGCCAATATTCCTTTTGCAAATGACTACATATTCACGCCGTCAGAAATATTCAACGTTGCCAGGCTATTGAGTCTAAAACATCTTTGATATTGCCTCACTCTTGACAGATGCTCCAATTGTCTCTGTGAAAGCCGCCCACTCCCGAGCTCAAGGTGTTCAAATTATTGCAAGATTCGGACTCTGTCAGGGGAACCCCTATTCCTCGCCGGTCCGGTCGGCCTGATGCCTCCCGATGGCACCGTGTCTGCGATCAAGCTTGGGATCTTTGCTGATCACTCCGGTCACATACATCTGTATAGTAGCTTTTATACCCGCAGTCTAGCGTGGGAATCCTCAGAGTTTGGATCTCCCTCGCCAGGTGCGTTACAGTTTCCTGTACTCTAGTATATCTTATTTATATCTCTGGATCTCCCTCGCTAGGACTCTTGAGTATTCTCGGGCCTCGAGGTTGCCCTTACAGACTCAAGAAAAAAGCATTACTTACATTCTCCGCCGCACTCCTTCTCCTTCACACTCATTTACCTCTTTGAGGATCTGCTGCAAGTCCATGGGAGAGGGCATCCTGACGCGTAGCGTGCATTAAGCTTTTGACGTGTCAACACGTAATGGGCGTGACACGTCAAGACAAACCAGGTCACATCAGCAAAATGTTCCGCATCTGGTGGTATGGATGTCTGGGACGGTCTGGCGGTGGCTATGCTCCAGATCCACCATACCGCCAGATTGCCACTTTTTGTAACTTCCCATTTTTTCTGTCCCAAAATTTGAGGGAGATCTTTCACAGGTAGTCGGTATTGACTCTTTTTTCCCGAAATTCTCCCATCTCTTTACACGAAATTCTACCCAAAGCTCTCGCATCAATTCTGCGCGGACTCTACACGGAATCTCTAGCTGTCTCTAGAGACAAATGATCCCAACAGATCCAAAGCTCTCCACTGGACGGGTGCGGGGCGAAATGCTGAATGATTCAAATGATGGTCTTTTGACATGAAGACTCGAGTTCCTCGTAGATCTCTTTGAGACAATACAGCAGGGGAATTGCAAAATGCCAACCAAGACTTAGTAGATTCCTTTGAATTTTTGTCCTGAACATAGGGGCTGAATGATTATATCAAAGATGACGTAGGGCAACTGGTCATGTTTTTAGCGGACATTCTTGGAGGTCTAGAGCAAAAACTAGAACTACATTCTGTTTTTGAAAAAGTTTTTGTTTGTGCCCCGCCGCTTGCCGGCCACTTACCATCTAGTGATGGGAAAATTCGGTCCAGTTCAGGTTTGGGGTACTTTTGCCCGAACCCTGAACCTGAACTTCGGTTCAGGTTCGGAGATTTGCTGAACCTTGAACCGAACCACGAGTTCAGGTTCGGTTCAGGTTCAACCCGTTCGAACCTGATTTTTCCCACCATAAAATGCCCTCTAGTTGACCGTGATATTAACTGGAGATGAGTTAAGGATGCTCATGTGAGTATGCCATGACCTTATTTTTCATCAAATATTGGAGCTTTAGTTCGGAACTTTTACTTCGAAGTTGACCTGGCTAAGCGAGCATGACAGGTCGTCGGAACTTTGTACCCGAAGTACCGAACTTTTGTGAACATGTACTTGTAGGCACTACCGGAACCTCTTGCGAACCTTTGGTTCACTTGATACGACCAGTGGTCGGGGAATGATTGATCTGGTGGTTCGCTTGCCGGGCTGTGGTTTCTTTAGCAAGACACAGCTACCGAATTGGGTTACCTCGTGGTTCGACTAAACCGGCCACTGATCGCCAACTGACTTGAGCTCAGTTCAGAATATTCTGCATATATATAGCCAATGCTGACTTGGGCGATTTCTGGAACTCCTTACCTGCTGAAAGCATTGGGCAATATCAAAGTATTTCGCTCTTTTGTGCCCTTTTTATCACACCGATCAAAAGTGCAGATCATGCTTGTTTACGACAACAACACCATTTACCTTGGCAGACGACCTCACTCTCTGCTTCCCTCGAAGATTGCAAGTGGAACCCTGTCTTTTCGCACTTGCTTCCTCCAGTGTCGCATCCCAGCCTTGTGCCTCTTGAGGGCTGCCCAGACATCATACACCTCCAAAGAACCTCGTTCTCGTGGCCAGTTTATTCACCACTGGCTGCTCTGTCAGTTGCTCAATGGTATCGACAACCACACCTTTGCTTAGAGTAATTTATACCCTTTCAACCTCCCATTTTATGACTTTGTCGTTCCCTTCATCATCCATTTTGCTCTGCTGCTTACTATAAGCCTTTACCACTTTTAATCTCCTCAATTTATTGTAGCCCTTTATCGCTCGTTTAGTTTCTTTGCTGTCTTTCAACTCCCTCCATCTGTTTGTTCTACCAATTTTGTGCTCAATTTTTCGTGCCTCTATTACTCTTTAATCGACTTAGTTTACACTGGTTGTAACTTGTGGATGACCTCATAAATGTGATATTTTTGTGTTCCCCTTTCAGCATTGATAGCAGCTTTGATCTGTCTATTTCTGTTCTATGCTCTGTTGGTCTAGAGGTTTTACATCCCTAACTCTGTTCAAGGTTGGCGATGGGGAGCCACATTGCCGTAAGTTCGAATCCCGCCTGTTGTACTATTGTTTACCTTTCTCCAGCACTCTTTCCATTTCTTATGTTTTTTTTAAAAAAAAATTCTCGCACTCTAGCTCTGGAGAGAACAGCGCAAATACCAAAGTCGAGGAACAGTCAAAATGCAGTGTTACTTAAAATACGACAAAAAGCTAAGGCAATACTCCGGAAATGAATGATGTCCAAGTTCGCAGCAAGACCACACCACTGTGGGATGACGGCCTCAAGAGCGGTGACCCTGGTCGGGGTAAAATGGACCCTGTGGCGATTCAACTGGGACTTCGTTGAGATGCTCAGGGGGTCCAACTTGTCCCAGTCAGGAAGTCCAGCCTGTCTCTTCTGCATTGCTTTCGCGCTGTGAGTGTAGGAAAGTGTCATTGTAAAGCCCCTCCCAATCAACACCATAGAGCTCGACTCTTCCTCCGATAAATCTGCAGCCAGAGCATGCCCATGCACCCCATGCACGAGTGTGTCGAAATAGAACATGTTGGCAGGAGCCCGACTCGGATTGGGTCCATTCCGGTGCTCGTTCTACGAGTGGGCGAAGAAAGTAAGTTGATGGTTGATTGTCAGCTGGGAAAGGTGGTGGAGAAGCTAAATATGGTTCACATTGTTGATATTGAGCCGTGATGCAGCTCCAGCTCCAGCATTGTGAAGTTTTTGCTCCAGGTGGCCCCAACCTGGGCTGTAACATTGGCCCAAAGCTGCTCGATTCACACATTATGGATGCTCCTAGAATCTCGCAAGCAAGGATTTGACAGGGGTACAGGTGGTGAGATCCGATACCGGCCCCATATATAAGAGCCCCGGCGAACACCACAGTGCTCTTCCATCCATGCTGTGATCTCGATGTTTTCCACACCGTGGTCCCACGGAGACGCGACTGTACACCAAATTATGTGCTGCCTCGTAGAAGAGCATCAAGACCGTGCTCCCCCGGTTATTGTTGCTGGCCTGCAGCCCAGTAATGAGATGGGAGTAAGCCATCACTGAATCTATGGATTACAACTCCCCAGTGGATCAAACCTTAAGAGCACATTAGGTGGAACAGGCCCAAGATGACCACAGTACTCCTACCGTGCTGTCCGTTGTAGTGCCAGAGTGAGTTTGGGCCAGCGACATAGTATTGCCGTCAGCAAATTCGGATGCGTTGGAATACACGATGAACCGGATTGATGTGACAGAGCGATTCACGGATGTGGTCCCGCTGGACACGGTGGCCAAGTCGGTGGAGCATTCCATCGAGCATGCTAATTCCTGCACACCAGAAATGTGTATGCAATCGGAGTGAGAGACTGTCTAACTCTTAGTCTGTGATCGTAGAGATGTCACCAGTTGAGGGTGGCGGGGGAGGTACAGCATCGGCAACATCAGCAGGCATGACTTGTGGCACTGCATAATCAGAGTCCAACCGCAATCTGAGTCCCAATGTGCAACGTGGGAATATTACTGTTTATCTTGGTCTGCCACGTCCTTTCTCGTGACCTCAACCTCCCAAATACCCGGCTGATAGCAGGCCGGGGAAAATAACTGTTTAACCGTTTATAAACCGTTTGCTTATCGTTTAGAGGCCCCCCTAAATTAAACGAAAACATCAGGAAAGAACGACATGAGTATACCGTGCCAAATACCTGTGGTAACCCTGTAGGCAAGTCTCCCTTATGGTAGTCGCATGTAGCTACGCGCCAAGATCTGATAGCATCTTGTAGCCAACACTAAGATCTCCGTAGCTCTCCCATAGCACTCAATACCCAAGGTAGTATGCTCAGTTAGACGCCCCGTAGTGCCTAGTAACTTACAATAGCTTATAATACCAGACAGTAGACACAGAGAAAAGGGGCATTTATTAACATGCAGACTACAGACATGATATCACTATACAGAAATTATACAATCCCCACTGGTGAGAGAGAGGACTCGGCGAGTGCAGCAACCCACAATGCACTAATAGAGAGAAGTAAGCACATTGAAAATTAAAAGACATAAGACATACCGAGGTCAAACGACTCGCGACTCGGGCTGTGTACCCCCCGCAGGCAGGGCGCAAAGATGGCGGCTCTGCCACCCGTGCTGAGAAGGAAGGGCCAGATACAATCCAAACAGTTTTATTCGTTTAAAACATTTATAAATGAAGACAGTTGGAGCCTTAACAAGCTGTGCAGAAACTGATTTAGATGGTATCAGTGTCTCCATTTATTGACCAATTTGCATGCAGTTTGAAGCAGGAACATGACCTCAAAAATATGAATCTAATGATACCAAATACTCCTGCTGTGGTGATATACAGAGGTCGAGAAAATTGCAGCCTTATTTACATGTATTATATTTATGATCCCAGCATGATAGCTTCCTGGTATGGAATCTTGACCTGGATCACACTCGAAACCAAGAGGAGAGGGTGAAACCCACCAACAGTGGATGCAGAACCACAGCCAAGCTGCCGATAGAGTTAATCTACATCATCCCCGAGTTCAAGTTCAACTTGATCAAAGTTCGACTTTAAAGTTCAAGTTCCGAGTTCCTTTACTCTTTTTGGAAGTCTTTGACCTGAATGCTCAACTTGGCCAAAAAGTTCGAACCAGTGACTAAACTAGTAGGAAATGTACTGTCTTCGCATTCATTTGGCATGAGATCTAGAATAAATGATGAAAAATGAGTTTATAGTATGCAGATGTGTTCCCTACCACTTCCAGGTCCCCAAATAGTGTTCCAACATTATTTTCCCAAATTGAGTTCACCCGGAAAGCCATCACATCGACATCAAACGAGAAATTGCTCTTCGAACCACCACCACCCTCATCCGCAAGCTTGAAGTGTGTGTCAGCTAGGTGTAACTGAGTTTTGGCAAGGTGAAATATCACCAAAATAAGTCGAAATGAGCCACCAGAGGCAGACTTGCGGTTCAAGGTTCAGTTCGGTTCAGCGGTACTTGGGACTTGCCTGAACCCTGAACCGAACCTCAGGTTCAGGTTCGGGCATTTGGCTGAACCTGAACCTGAACTTCGGGTTCAGCTAGGTTCAGTTCAAGTTCGAACCGAAAGGTCGAACCAAACTTTCCCAACACTATTATCATCATGAATCAGCAAATAAAATGACGACGCGCTACACCGCCAACAGAGATTAATGAGAGAATGACTGGAAACCCACTCACCAAGCCAGAGGGTTGAAGAGGGGAAACACTAGCAAAGAGAAAAGGACCAGAAGAGTTTGAACCGTTTCGTATATTTGAGGCTCGAGCGTACAGATGGCGGTAAGGGATAAAGAAAGAAGTGATGTGACTACGTGATGTGTGATGTGTAAGTAAGCCCTCGGGTTTACACCCTCCCCCTCCATGAGAAAGCGGTATTGTTAGTCGTTCATTCAAGTTCAGAAGAAGAGAGAGAAAAGAAGAAAAATCGAAAAAAAAACCTTAATTCCGTGCCTCCCATCGGTCGAGTGCTTCGGCATCTGCGAGTTCAGTCCCGGAAAGCCAAAGGTCGCCCTCAGGGCCGTAGCCGGAGAACCTTACTAGATATTGTTTTCCACGTCCCATCTTTCGTTCATCAATTATATCCTCGATCAGCCATTCTTCTTCACCATCATCATTCAGGACAGGGCCGGGCTCGGCCAACTTGCGGGACGGGAACTTCTCATGGTCGTTCTCGATGTACGGTTCGAGTTCTGAAGCATGGAAAACTGGAAAAATTTTGGGTTGGTTCGGCAAGCTCAGGGTGTAGGTAGAGCACTCATCATGTTTTTCAACTATTGTATAAGGTCCGTCGAAGCGGGGCATATATTTTGCAACGCGCCCGTCTTTCTTTTTTTTGTAAATGGTGCGTCGGTTTGCAGTCGAAAGCTTTACACGGTCGCCGACGTTCAGTTGGTGGTCTGCGCCGCGTGTTTTATTTGCTTGTTCTGCTTGACAAATTTTTGCGGTCAGGAGATTGTCTTGCGCCTCAGTGATGTCGGTTTGCAGCCTTTCAATCAGTTCACGTGCAAGAACATCTTCTGGTGGCATGTTCACCTGCGGGGCGTTGATGAGAGGTGGGATGATCCGTGGGGATTGACCCATCTTTAACTGGAAACCTGAGTATCCTGTCGAGGCGTTTATTGTATTCATCATGTCAAAACGGACACGAGGCAGGGCGCGCACCCAGCCGCGTTGGTTTCGCGCGACATGGAATCTGATGGCTTGATTAACAGTTTTTTTCGTGCGCTCACTGGCTCCGTCAGTTTCCGGGTGCCAGGCCGTTGACATCTTCAGTTTCACGCCCGTCAGTTTGTGGAGCGCTTTCCAGAAGGCAGAGACGAAAAGCTTGTCACGGTCTGACACAAAGTCCAATGGAAGTCCATTTTCGCAGTACCAATGCTTGAAAAAGAGGAGAGCCAGCTCTGGAGCTGTCAATTTCATGGTGGTTGGTACAATCTGGAAGTCGGACCCCAATCGGCAAGTAAAGGTAACGATGCAGTCAAATCCTTCATCTTTTGGCAGCGGTCCGATGAAATCTATTGCGACAGAGTCACCCCTTTGGTCGGGTATCGGCAGTGGGTGCAGAGGACCCGCCTTGCGAGTCGTGCGGGATTTATTACGTTGGCAGTCAGGGCAGCCTGGAATATAGGCCTCCTCGAGATCCTTTCGCATGTTTGGCCAATAGTACTCGTCTCGTAAGGACTTGTACGATTTATCGAACCCGAAGTGGCCCAAGTTGTCATGTGCCAACTGGTACAGTGTTTCACGGAGGTTCCCACTGCGGGGGATTACAAGCCGATCACCAACGTACCAAAGGTCTTCCGGTTGGCGGCGAACTAGTCCCGGCATGCCTTTCGATACAGAGCTCAGTTTCTTACACCATGGGTCGTGGGTGTAACCTTCACGGATTGAGTCCAGAATATCAGCGTGCGAGCTGATCTTTAGAACGGAAGCAATTGGGTTCGGGCTTCTAATGCGCGTTCGTGCGAGACAGTGGGCAGCATAAAATGGAGAGTTCGAGCGCATTGGAATTATGGATGCGATCGGTTGTGCCTCAATCTCGTCACCGTCTTGCAGCCAGGGTGCACCCGCCGCTTCTGTTTCCGACTCGAAATCGGTGCGAGAGAGCGCGTCGGCGACTGTATTGTCTTCACTTTTAACATACATGATCTTGCAGTCGTACTGCGATAGGAACTCCATCCATCGTGCCTGTCGGCGAGATAGGTCCTTTTGCGTATCAAAATTTTCGAGAGTCCGGTGGTCGGTATATACTGTAAAACTTGACCCGATAAGGTCAACCCGCCAGCGGTGAAGTGCACGGATGATTGCGAGGAGCTCTTTCTCGTGAACAGGGTAGTTGAGTTCGGCTCCCTTGAACGTCATAGATTCAAAGGCCACAGGTCTCGCGGTCTCCCAAGTTGGTCCCCAGGATAGTATACCGCCAGAGCGTTTGTCGCTTGCATCTGTGGTCACAAAGATCTTGTTATCGGCCGGGTTTTCATGGTCAATGGTTGTAACACAATCAGCACTTAAGACAATTTTTTTTATTGCGTCAAAGGCTTCTTGGTGGTGTCTTTCCCAAGGCGGGAAAGCCTTGTCACATTCCTTGGTTGTCAATTTCTCTAGCACTTGTGCATGGTCGGCAAGCTTTTCAAGGAACATGCTAAGGTATCTGACAAGGCCGAGGAACGCGCGCACGTTCGTAGCCGATTTCGGCTGCGGCCAGTTCGCTATGCGCTCCACCTTCTTTGGGTCGGCTTCAACGCCCCGTACCGAAATGCGGTGGCCAAGGAAGTCCACTTCGTAGCGGAACAGCTTAGTCTTCTTTGGGTTGCAATATAGTGATGCCCTCTTGAGGGCGTCGAAAACGAGTCGCAAATGTGCTTCGTGTTCCTCGACAGTGTTGGACCAGATAACAATATCATCAAGATACACGTGGCAAATTGTCCTGATGAGTTCGCGTAGAGCCGCGGTGACTCTGCGTTGTTGTACAGCCGGCGCGTTGCAGAGCCCTTGGGGCATTACGAGCCATTCGTACAGCCCCAGTGGTGTACTAACAGCGGTGTATTTTATAGAGTCCGGATGCATGCGTGTTTGAAAAAAACTATCGGTAAAGTCAATCGTGCTCCAGATTTTACCCTTGGCGCAGTCAGCTAAAATGTCATCGACTCGCCTCAGTGGGAAGGAGTCACGCTCTGTGGCAGCATTTAATGGTCGGAAATCATTCACCCAACGTGGCAGCACAATTTTGTCTGCTTTCGGGATCAGGAAGGCTGGGGATGCGTGCGGTGAAGATGAAGGTCGGATTCGTCCAGCATCCAGATGCCCCTGGATGAGTTTCTGCCATGCTTCCTTGTATTTGCGCGGGCTCTGGTACGACCGGGTCTGGAACTGGATATTTGGGTCCTTGAGCTTAATTTCACAGAGTACGTCTGTTGGAAGATCGTCCACATGAGGCATCTGTTCGAATAAGGGTTTATATTGTGCTCTCAGTGCTTCCGATCGTTTTTCTAGTTCTTCCCAGTGTGCAAGTACCTCAACGCGTTCCCGAACGGCAGCTATAACATCGAACGGTTTGACGTCTTCGAAGAGATTGTTATCGTCAAGATGTTTTTGCCTGCTTTCACATACGGCGTTCAGTCCTACTATGAGTTTCTTGTGGTCGGTTTTCGTCTGATTAATCTTCTCTCGTAGCTTGAGCTTACGTGGCGGAGGTTTCGATGGCGCGGGCGGGTTCAGAATGTCATATCCGCATCGTTTGTCCACGGCGGTGCGAGCATTATGGTCAATCACCATATAATTTCGTTCTAGCCACGGAAGGCCTAATACAAGGGGGGCACAAAGTCCCGGTGCGATCAGTGCCAGTACAGTACGTGAGACCCAAGCTTGGTCTAAAGAAATGGTACGGATCTTAACATATTCAGTTAGGTACGAGACGGCAGGTGCAGTGGATGAATCGGAGACAGCGAGAGAGTATGGCTGGGGAGTATGTAATTTGAATCGTCGTAGCTCCAATTTGTTCACAAGATCCTCGTCGATTAAAACTAGAAATGCCGCGTTGTCAATGAGCGCATTAACGGGCAGAGGAAGGTTGGATGCGGGGCCCTCAATAAGGCATTCCCAGCGGATGTGAGGGGCGGAGAACGGGATGTTACTCACGTCGGAACTGAGTTCGTTATCGTCTGATCCAGAAAGGCTATCGTCACCGTCCTCGACTGCGGGCATGATTGCCGCCACGACTGTCGATGTACTGGCGGGGGCGGTGGCGCGTTGCTGACGCTTGGCGGCGGTGACGTGGGCTGCGGTCAGGGTCTGATAGCCGACTCCGGAAGGTCCTTCGTTCTTGCAGTCCCAGGATTTGTGGCCGACGAAGAAACGACGGCACTTATTGCAGCCATCGTTCTCGCCGAGGAGCTTGCGCTCCTCCTCAGTGAGGGGTGGTGGGTAGGTGGAGCGAGACGAGGAGGCGCCGTTAGACGGAGGTGCAGTAGTGCCGTTCCCGACATTGGCGCTGGGGGTAGATGAGCGCGACTTGAAGCCGCAGCCCTTTCCACCACGGTCCCCGTCGTCGGAAGCCTTACGTTTGTTTGCAGCCGCGAGCTCCGCGAAGAGTTTCTTCTGCGCTTCTATATCTGCGCGGCGTGTGCGGTCGATCTTGGCGACGGCGGTGATCCAGTCGGCAAACTTGTTTGGGGCGATGTCGCGGGCTGTAGTGTCATGCGCGTACTTCAGACTAAGGTCTTCGAGCATATTCGCCTCAATGGTGTGGCGAAGGCGGCCATCATCGATGGCGGAGGTAGTGTTGACAAGGAGAGATGCAAGGGACTGGAGTTCGGTGACATAGTTGGTGAAGGACTGGTCGGTTTTCTGCTTAAGGGTGAGGACTTCGGACCGCGTCTGAATTTCCCAGTCTTCCGGCAGCAGCTTAACCTTGACTTCCGCCATGAAAGCAGAGAAGGACAGCGCGCAGATACGATCATGTTCAGCGTTGGGGCGGACCCAGTTGGTGATGCGTTTATCAAGGAAGTTGCCCAGGACGACGCTGACCTGTTTGTCGGCGGCGGTCTCCTTCGCGGCGAACGTATGACGGCAAGCCATCTCCATATCATTAAGGACCAGCGGAGAAACTTCGCCGTCCGTCAGGATCGGGAATTTGTTCGCGTGACGCTGGCACTCGGCGAGGCGTGTTGTCATATTTGTTGTGGGGCGGGGGGGTGAGGAGTCGTCGGAGGCGGGGCGTGGGATACGACACGGTGGCGCGGGTGGGGTGGGTGGAAGTGCAGACAAGGGAGACGATGGCGGCGACGGTAATGGCGAGGCAGACGGTGATGGTGACGCGGACGGTGACAGCGATGGCGAGGCGGCGGCTCTCCGAGTGCGCAGAGGCGTCGGGAAGACACGGTGCAAGATTATTGGGGACTCGTACGATTCTTTGGGGACGTGGCTGTGCAAGCTGACGTGGCCTCTAAAAGAGGCGGCGGTGAGCTCGTTGGTACGGTGCGGTGCGGTACGGTGGGTTCGGTGGGTACGGTGGATAGCCTGCTTCCCTTACGGGGTTGGCGAGGGCGGACGGGGGCAAAACGGAATCAAAACGGAGGCAATTCCGTTTGATACCGTTTAGCCGACGACAACGGTGGAAAACTCAAAAAAAGTGGAAACCCACTCACCAAGCCAGAGGGTTGAAGAGGGGAAACACTAGCAAAGAGAAAAGGACCAGAAGAGTTTGAACCGTTTCGTATATTTGAGGCTCGAGCGTACAGATGGCGGTAAGGGATAAAGAAAGAAGTGATGTGACTACGTGATGTGTGATGTGTAAGTAAGCCCTCGGGTTTACAATGACCTGTTAATGAGAGAATGACCTACTATCCGATTGACTATGAGCTTAATTTTCCTCTGTCTCATCTTTTTGCAATGAGACTTTCTTGTTGTGTGAATTTTGTCTACAGCCACACACTTGAGTTTGGAGGCTGAAAAAAAAATTGACCCCCCCCCCCATCCTATTTTGGAATCACTGAGTTTCCCTTGCATTGAAAGCAATCCTCCTACTCCTTGCATTCACAAATCATATTTCAATCCAGTTGACCGTAGACAAAGGATCCGAAGTGCGAGAAATGATCAAGATCCAAGGGGGTCCAGTTTTTTCGGAGCCTCAGACACAGGGTCGATTTCCGAAGGGTTTTTCAATGCTGAGTCCGAATATAAACTTTTTATGGCGAACGGAGCAGTCACCATCAAGCTTTATACTCTGACATTATTGCTTTATTTGGGTGATAACAGCCGATAATAAGTGTACAGCCTCGACCAAATAGGAAATTTGCCATCACATACACATAATTTCTCCAGAAACTAGTTCTCGAACAGCACATTTATTTCCCTGATCTTAACACGGGAATGGGTGCGGGCAAGGTATACAAGCCACTTGCGTGCACAAAAATTGCAAAAGGACCGGGTTCTGGATCTAAAAAAGGCTATTTCCCATAGGGAGGGGTCCCCCGACCCCCAGAAAAAAAACTTTTGTAGGTGATATCTTCTTTCCTAATCTTTGGACCCCCTTGTCAAGGTTTATGAATGTTGTGAGCTATCACTTTGTGATACACTCCAAATGCGGCCAAACGGGCGGAAAAGCCAAGGAACTCTGTATCCAAAAATGCTGCAACGTGATGACTCCGAATCTAAAGTGCCAATTTTAAAAAGCTCACAGAATTCCACATAAGGCCAGACCCCGAATCAAACGAGGAACTCACAATGAAAACTTAGGGTGATTCTACGTCAATTGTGCATGCTACCATTCCCAGCCGTGATTCCGATAGCAAAATGGTCAGCCACCTAATAAAAATTATAGACACGTTGTGGGAAGGCCAGACTCCGAATCAAATAAAGGTCTTGCAAGGAAAATTCATTGAGCGGGATTTGTCGTGCATGTGTTACCACTCTGCCACCTGGCCGTTGATTCCGATACAACAACATTGCTACTTACCTGTGATTCCGATTCCGATACGGAGAGGAAAACTTTGAACTGGCAAAAACTCTCTGTGCCAATTTCAAGGCCAGACCTTGAATCAAACAAGGGTCTTCGCATTACTGGCACTGAAATGTAATTGAACTGCATGTGCTACCACTGCACCATATGGCCATGAAAGAAGAACTCAAGAAAACAAGGCATACCAGGGTTTGGAAACAGAAATGGGCCAGTGGCGGACCGGTATAAGGAAGGCAGGCTTGGGAAACAGAAGGGTGAACAGGAAACAAAGGGTGCATGAGAGGATTCTGTATAGGCTGTCGACCCCTTCAAACGCGGGGAGCGTGTGGAGATCAGCACCAACGAGTCAGAACGGAAATGGAAAGGGGTCTGTTTACTGAACGGAAAGTTGGTACACATGTGGCTATCAGACGGATGTCAGCGACGACCCTGGGTCGGCTTGATGTTGGCTTCGGTAAACGTCCTGACTAGGACTTGAAACCCCGTGTCGATACCTCAGCAGTCGTACAGCGTATACGACCTGCTGGCCCTCCAATCCCGAGATAACCACTAGTCGTTTGGCGTATGTCGGGGATGGATATGTCGAGACCCCGGGCTATTAGGACGTCGTCCGCGATAGGTCGGGGTGTGGATAGAATTAGACCCCGAAGGGAATGAGAGTCGAAGGGGTCTAAGGCGAGAACACTAAGCACAAGCCGTTATCAAGCCAAAGTGGGCCTGAGATTAGACGAGGTAGAATCTACTGTACAAGAGATTCTACTACTGGTTATATAGTAACTAATAAATACTTGGTGATCGTTGTTCCCTAGTAACTAACACTGTGCAGGGTTAATGCAACAGTTATTCGGCGTAGAGGGGGTTTCGATGTCGATCAAAACCTCCTGGTTTGAATAACCCGATCGGGATTTGAAATCGTTGGTGCCGACTTTGCCGATTTGATCCGTGTTTGCCTTTCGTGGGTACCGAGCGGATCCGTGATGCCGAGTCGTGATCCGAGTGTGATCATGACAACGGAGAACAGTATAAAAGCCAGCCGTCTTCTACTAGGAAGACATCTTATTACCTCCTACTGCATATACCTAAAGCTACTCCCCCTGAAGTACACCAGGGAGGGAATTAAATTAAATACACTCTGCTATGGGTCGTGCCGCCCAATAGTGGGACAAACCAAGGTCACCTAGGATCAGGGTCGGTCAAGAAACCCAGTCCGCCATACTTCCGTTTCAATATAATAAATCAGAGGGAATTATAGTCAATTCTGAGTTGAAAGCGTGCAGTAGCAGATTATGCGGCATACTACCAAACAGCCAGTAGCCTAACTTGACTGCGTGCAACCGTTCTCATTCGAAGCTTGAACACATATCCTTGCGAGTTGCAAGGATATGTGAGGAACACCACCCCATCATAACAGAAGGCTTATCCCACACGACCATACCACTTCCCCCATTTATTTGCACCACTTCACCCCCGAGTCTACAAATTGGAAGCAACTCCGTATTAGGGTGTTCACAAGGGAGAAAGAAAACGGGTTATGAAGGGCATTGCTATAAGCCCATTCATGCTGTGTTACACAGTTCTGAAGATACCTGCCATCCGCATTATACAAGATGGGTGGATGAGTATAACCATATAACCTGGGCATCCTGGAATGGAACAGCATTCACATTGCAGAGTGCACCCTTCAGGCAATTGTAGAAACTCTCCGACCGGAGCTTGTTCGGAAGGTCAGCCCCCAACAAGGAATTAAATCTTTGAGGAACCTGGCACTTGTTCACTCCATATGGAGAGGACTGTAATACCACAACCACCACCACATTATCTACTACATGTTAGCGTACCATAAAAACTACGCACCTCCATGACAGAGCAATTTCCCCCTAGAGGACAAATTAATCTCTGTGACCACTGTAATGTTGCCGCGACTCGCGACTCCGAGCCTCCGAGTCGACTCTGCAAGTCGACTCAAGTCGAGTCGAGTCACGGATGTGACTTCGCGCGACTCCCAAGTCGAACCAAGTCGACTTGCACCGACTCCGAGTGACTCTGAGTCGGTCTCAAAATTCAATCAGGTATATTTCATCATATGCAGTTCAAAGAAGTCCAGAGAAGATGTGTAGTTCACATTGAACTGTTATTTCTCTTTGTATCGTCGCGAGGGTTATGAAGTGGCTTCGTTAGCAGTCAACATACCTCAGAAATATTTGAGCAGGGTTGGGAAGAGGTATATAACACTCTGAGACTTACTACGTGAAGTGCAATGACTTTAACTTGACAAAATGCGATGTTGGAGTCAAAGGATCAAATGTTGATGTCCCATCACTTTTATCTGAGGGCGCCGGTAATGGTTAACATACCTCAGAAGTATCTGAGAACACCTCAGGAGAGTTATATGGGCACCCTACAGTAATTTACAACAGCATTAGACCTTTCTGCAGAGAATATTACCAAAACTCCGACTCCACCGACTGGAGTCGACTTGAGTCGACTTCGAGCGACTCTTGGACAGGAAGTCGAGTCGAGTCGAGTCGACCGGCTTTTTAAGTTGACTTCCTGAGTCGTGACTCGACTTCTCGAGTCACGGCAACATTAGACCACTGCTTGACTTTACCCACCTGGGTCAGGCAGTTCACAGAACCACTGAGATGACCCAAACACACATAGGGTCTAAATCTTGTGATTTTTGTGTTTTTAAGTCCTTAAACAAGACTTATAAGCAACCAGTCGTTTCTGGCGGAAACAGTTCGCATTTTGACCATAGCCCAGGAACCATGCTAGGTGATACATAAGAGAGTCAAAGTGAGCTCTAAACTGTTGACTGTAAACTACTATGCTGGGTAACCACTAGTTGAACTACCAAGGAGAAAGGCCGCCCCAGCTAGCCAAAGGAAGGATGATATCTATTAAGAGTACCAAGGACTGCATGTTGAATGGGTCACAAGGCAGCCAGGAGGGTCGGTTAAATTTCAGGAATGAGTAGAAGGCGTTGGGAGACGGTGTGAGGCCAAAACCCAGTTTCCAGTGGAAAACCAGTTTTCCGGTGCAAACCTTCAGACGGGCTAAACATGTCATATAAAGAGTGTGCGGACTCAGGATTGAACACTAGACTATTGCCGAAGTAGGAAAGTGCTCCCGAGGATGATCGCGCGAGTAGACAGATCAATTTCATCAACGGCTTGCCTAGTTGGGAATGTAGTGGTTCGAACGGCCGAGGATACATGTCTTGGCGGGCCCGGAACACTCACATGACTTCCAGGCAATTGCTGAATAACTGAAAGGGCTGGATTAGCAACCAGGCCGGTGCAATTTGTGTGCACAGCTTTCCGGCGGAAATACAAATATACCCAAAATGGCCAGGAAAGTCATCCAAGCTGACTTCCTCAATCAGCCAACAACTACGAATGGGCCTGGCAGGCATGTCCGTGGCTGCCGCATGAACAATGATTGCCTATTTCACTCATATCTGTTTACTGTAACTATATTCTTGAAGTAGTATAAAAACCCATGTAAAAGCGTGGTTCAGACAGTTCATTCCCCCCTCCTGTATACTGGATAGCCCTGACCGAGAGGTCCACGCTGGTCCTGAAGGGAGAAGAGTGTTCTCAGGTCGGCTCCACAGAGATTGTTCATTACATTCTCTGATTTGTGTCGTTCTATAAATTCGGATTCAGTCGGCTGGATAAACCCTTGTGTAAATCTAAGCTTCCTAAGTTCGACGTTATTCGCTTGCAATTGATGTTCACATATAAATTAAGAAATGTCCTGTGCTAAACACACAGTCTTCTGTTGGATCTAAAGGCAGACCCCAGCAGTGTTCTGAAGAGTTGGAAACTTGTGATTTTGGTGCGCACAGAATTAGAACCCCGAATCAACTCTCACTTTACCTCCAGAGTTTCCGGTCGATTTCTTGGTCTCTGGCGACGATGGCACGGCGGATGAAATGATTTTTCTCTCTACCGTCCCTGCCAGCCACTTCTTTCGCAAAGTAGCCGAGGCAATGGAGGTCAATCGCGACGACGTGAACATTGCTTACAGGTTTTACACATGGAAGGCCACCGACCTATCTCAAAAACTGAAGACTGCAGCTCATTTGGAGACTCTGTTCACAAAAACTAAGACCGCGATGGAGGATCTCTAGGCATCAAATTCGAAAGTGGAGAAACAATTCCAGATTACAATTGTGAATCTTGAGCCCAAGGAGAAGAAGGTAGACCGGTAACCGATCTCTCTCTGAAGTGGGAACCCGTTCATAGAGAGACCGGTCGATCTGGATTAAATTTCAAGCGACAAGCCATCACTTCTGAAACGTCATCTGAATTGTGTCCGAAATGAGTCATTTAAGCGAGTCATCAACGGGCCGCGTGTAACCGGACGCCCGCGCCGCGTACCGCTTTAGTACAAATTCTGGCACTGACGGCCAGATACCTCATCTTATTGTTCAACCCGAGCAATTCCGTGTCTTCCACAGCCATCTCCCGAAAATGGCTTGATTACTTCATGACTACAAATTCCTCACTCGAATCGGCCACGTCTCCATTGATGAGGCCCATAATATCCACACTGCCGGAATGAAACTGCACGGCCAGCCACCGTTTCCACCTGCATGGGGCGCTCTCGGCGAAGTTCGCGCCAAAGTACCAAAATCTACTGCCATTCAAGCACTGTCTGCAACAATTCCAACCCACATCTACAAGTCCATCGTCAACGGCCTCTCCCTCCCGCCCGATGTTACCATTGTAAAAGTGTCCATCAACCGCAAAAATCTCATCTATGCGACGCACGTTCTCGTGAATGGAAGATTCAAAATGCGAAATCTTGACATGATTATTCCGCCGGTTTTTCACCCGCCGATGCACCTCCTGCTGCTCGTCATCTTTCACGACAATAAAGTCGAAACCTCCGTTGCGTCTCAATATCTCAACTCTCGGCTGCCCCTGGAGTTCCAATCCCTAGGAATTTGCCGCCATTACCATTCCGACATGTCCCCCGAATATCTGGAGGAAGTCTATACGAGCTTTGCCGAGCCTGAAGGAAACTGCTTGATCCTGAACTCAACACAGGGTGCCGGAGAGGTGAGAGTTCAGTTATTGAATTGTGCAACGCGCTAAAAAAAATTGTAAAGGTCTGGACATCGCCGGAATCGACGGGGTGATAAATTATGGAATCCCGGCCAAAGTTCCAATACAAACTCAGCGGAATGAACACGTAGGCCGCAGTACTTCAAAAATGCGGCTTCTGTCCCACTATGATCGAGCCTTGGGTTCTCGAAATGGACCTCGACTCGGCTCCCGCCAAAGAATGCGATCCAGATCGACCGCTACTAAAGGCCGGCTTAACGAAGAAGGTGCCGACAAAGCAGGAGCGTACCGGGATTGCCTCCATCAAGCAAGCAACATCTGCGGAGTGCGACCACATCTTCAACGCCAAGTACTACGGTGATGATTCTGCTGAGGGTCATTATTGCTTCAACTTTGTACTCTTCAATCAAACGGTTTTGACATTTCCAGCGCTCGAGTTCACTGGCCCTTGGTGTTGCGACTCGACACTAGCACATCTCAACAATTCATTCAGGTTGGACAAGCTGTTTCTAGGCCCTATTTTCGTAGCCCCCATTGTAGTCGAGACGAAAAAACACAAGGCGGCCAACAAATATCGCCCAACCAGCGAACGACCCGCGCTGACCAAGCTTCTTGTGGACTGGCTGAGCACCATACACACCGCGTCACCACTTTGCTTTGTCTGCCCCCCTTCTTTCATCCTGGACGACGCTGCAATGAACACGCTGAGCCACGCCCTGCCTTCATCTATTACTACCGCAAATTCCATTACTGAACTCCTATACCAGACCCCGGAATGGCATGGTTTGTGGGCGGTGTGATGTGGACTGTGGTTATTGCACTAGAATCTGGCCGTGGAATTACGGTCAAACTGCAATACAAATGTTGTACGTCCTCTAGAGGAAAATAAGCGGGCTAGAAGCGCTCTTTACTTCTACGCAATGATAATTTTAAATGGTGGTGGTGGTGTATACAGATTTCTCTTCTGCGAGTAGCAGATTTAGAGAAGGCGCTAGGTTCCTCGAGAGTTTGGTCTCTCGTTGGGGGCTAGCCTTCCGAGAAAGACACAATGGGAGATTCTTCTACACTCGCGCGAAGGATTGGCGCTCCGCGATGTGAAGTACGCTCCTACTCGGTAAACCCGGGTATTGTGGTGTTTCGTATCTCCTTGCTTCGTATAGGGCGCGCAAGCAGTTTCTTCAGAACTGGGTAAACACAGCGCCGTCAGATTGTAGCGCGCTCCTTCGCAATCTGAATAATGGTGCGTGCGCAAATAGCCTGGCGCGAGGCGCCTTTCTAGCTAGTTGAGGGAAGTGTGCCGAATTGGATGGGGAAATGGTATAGTTGAGTTGGTAAAAGGCGCCTTCTCAATAAATGCGCCCTATGCACGCAAGGTGTGCATTATGAGCGCCGAGAGTCAACAGTTACATGCAGCCTGAGTAGGTCTGCTGGCTGTTTGGAGGATCGCACCGCGCTTTTCTTCAACTGAACGTGCACTTCAACACCTGTTATTTCCAACGTTTCCTCCTTTCTTGTCTAGGAGGTTTCTCGCGCAGTTTCTATTCTGTACAACCACGGTCAAGGTGACCCTGTTACCCCACTCTCGTGAAGGCACACTAATATATTTTGATTTGACAATGTACTGGATTAGCACCTCCCATTTTAATGGGAGCACCTTTCCTTTAGCAGTATGCAGTGGAGGTAATTAGATGCCTTCTCCCTCCTTCACGCTCTCCTTATATACCTATTCCCTGCTTCCCCATTTGTCCATCTCCGGCGGCTTTCTCCAAGCGTGCTCGCGCTCTTTTCTTCAAACCGTGCCGGCTTTTCCTTTGAACAGCGCGCCGCCTTGCGCTTTTCTTCGTAGTGTCCCGCGCCTTTCCTTGAAATAGCCCTCGGCACCTTTCCTTGGAATAGCGCCCCGCGCCTTCTGTCCAAGCAGCGCCTGCGCGTGGCGCATTCTCTGTTAAGCGCCTTTTTCTAGTGTTTGTTGTCGCTCCCTGGGTGACTAGGTATCACAGTCAGATAGCACAGTGGTTAGTGCACGGACATCTTGATTAGGGAATGCCATGTCGTCCGCTACCCTCGTTCGATTTGGGGTCTGTCCACACGGTAGCTTCGTTCAAAGTATACCCTTGAACGAAGCACCTTTTATTTAGTGCACGGCGCCTTTTTCCTGTCTTTTGGTGGGGCGCTTCGTAATTATTTTCTATCGCGCCCTTTTCAGATGGCTCAAGTTGAAAGTTTCGAGTTGTGGTGATATGGCCCAGTGGCGTAATGGTATCGTGCACAGTTATTATTGCAACATTATTTCCTTTAACTGCGAGCTCCTCGTTCGATTCGAGGTTGGGCCTGTTTTTAGGCAGTGACACGGGTACGGGTAAACCCGGGGTATTGCGGGTACGGGTGCCACGGGTGCGGGTGCGGTGTGAGACTTTTTGAATACCGCAAATACCGCAACCCGTACCCGAAGTCCAAGGGTACGGGTACGGTGTGACCGCGTGACACCCGCGGTATCACCCGTGTCACACCCTACCTGTTTTTGGTGAGGCGCTTTTGGTGAGGCTTTTTCTTTTGTGGCGTGTTCTCTTGGCAAGTCATTGATAGTCATGTGCGACTCGTTTTAAACCACGGTGAAAGGTCTTCACTACGTGCACGGATGGAAAATGCTAGAAATGAGATAGACGGAGTATATCCAACTAAACCAAAACTAAACACCAAAACTCCCACTCTCTGCACTGGGTGATGAACGGGTTTGTTCGGGGGTGTAAGCCAAGTATTAGGCTTGTATAGACCAAATGAGTCGAGTTCTTTCAATAGCAAGGCTGTGGCTCTACTTCAGATCGAAGGAGTAGGACGGTGATAAGCCAGCAATTGGGCCACGCGCGGAATTTGCGATTTTTGCTCATTCAGTGCCACTAGCTGTATTGTAATCGGCTATATAAATCACTCAGCAGGGGGCTAGTGTCAGTCCGAGCAGCTAGCTAGGAGACAGCAGCGTATATACTATAAGCTTTAAGGTGTGAACTCACTGGAAGGTCAATACTGGCCGGAAAGTCAAAATCATACTTAAAGCTTTAAGTCAAACCTTCTCTTTTAACAAACCCTCAGGGTTCGTAGGAGTTGGGCGTTCACTCTAATCAAGGACAGGAGGAAATACTATCCATCCGTGACCAGGGTTGAGGAATGGGAGCTTTGCAGGGGCAACCTATGTTGACTAGAACATTTGTCTACGGTAGAGTTGGCATTTCCTGTCAATCAAGCCGAAGATCCGAGGACCGGAAAGGTCCGACGGCATAGCCAGGAACAGCACCTCAAAGGGAGCAGTAGCGGCAGCAAGGTCTTGCCGCCGGCTAAACCAAAATCGTGATGCCAAGAAGCTATTAATAGTCTTGACTCGAACAGACTCACATGGCTATTCACGAATGACTCGAATTGACTCGAATGACTCGAGGCTGATTCACCAGGAGTCACACACACCGAATTGGGACGACATGACGAGGCTGGAATATTATTTGGACACGCCAGAAGCGGACATATATTATTTATTTTAATTGTACCAACATCCATGCAGATTATTCTCCTTTTCAAGTCAAGATTTGTATGTAAATTAGTAGATTGTATTCAGTAGGAGTCCGTACCTTCACGGACTCAACGTTTGGACCATTATGTACATTACTGTTTTGAGTTTCCATGTTTTGTAGTATTTGGTATGTAGGATTTAGTATATAAGTAGAGGTAGAGCTTAGGTGGAAACCAGTGGACCGTACCCTTCTTGTTAGGAGCACAGCATAACGCGTGCCTCCGTCCGGGAAGTCTCACGGAATCCATTCGGTGTACATTTGAGTGTCTTTAGATACTTTGGTGTCTACCAATATATTGGGATTGGATTATATTTGTTGTGCAGCGTCAGCGTCAGCGTTTAGGGTCAGCGTCAGCGTCAGCGTTTAGGGTCAGCTCAGCGTCAGCGTCAGCGTTTTAGTGTCTCAGCGTCAGCGTCAGCGAATATTACAGCGGAACCTGTCAACCTTCGGTTACAGTTCAAACCCAGCGTCGAACTAAGTTTAGTTCACCACACAACCACCCGGTGTCCATCACCACAAACCTTTTGAAAAACCACAACTCTTCTAAGAACTATAAAGGTCGCATCAGCGCCCAATAGGTCCGAGAAACCAAACGGCCGACTTAAAGCTTTAAGTCGAAACCTAGTTCTCAGCTATTGCAACAGCCGTAATACTTCGGTTGGAACCCCACGAACGCATATACAAGCGGAGAGGTGATTAGGTGTTTGATTTGGAGTGTGTTTAGTGTGTGGTTTAGCCATACATCGAGACCCAGTATCCAGCTCATTTCCCCCTGGTCGGTCCCGATCCGCGGTGTATCATCTGGAGCCCACAATCTTGATTGGCTTCGCATCCTCGCCGAGGATTTGCTGGGAAGCCAAGCATCGCTACTCACCGGGACACACCTGGGACCTGTGAACGACGAGCCGCACTGGACAGCGATCATTGTTGATGCAGCGGAGCATAGATTTTACTATGGCGATGGCTACGGATTTCGGGCTGAAGTGCCCGAGAAGCTGTTAGCCGCGTATCGCTGGTGGCTTGGACATCATACCTCGATCCATTTCTCAGTCGGCGACCTGCCCATTGCGACACAGACCGACGCGTTTTCGTGCGGCATGTTGGTGGGCAACTTGTTGGAGCACTTCGCAGACCCATCTGTTCCGCTCGTCGACGCGAAAGAGTGGGCGGCTGCACGGCTTCAGAAATTTATTGAAATTACTGAGCGATCTTTAGAAAAGGTACGTCCTCCGTTTATACCTCCCAAGGAAGACGCTAACGACTTAATCTAGCTCGAAATCGAAAGAAATGCAGCTAGAGCCATGGTCGAGGACTCTGATGAGATAATGAGCGGAAGCGAAGGGGACGCGGGCTCACCTATACGTAGCGCACACGGCGTCGAAGACCCTCCTTCCCCACCTTCCCCATCTGCGCCACTACCATCCGCCGTATTGAAGCGTCCCAAGGGGCATCCAGATGCCCCAAGCCCAGCTCCCAGTCCCCAGAAAAAGTGCATCTACAAACATGCACATCGGACTAGATCACCCCTTCCCCCTCTGTCCTTCGCCTCGTCGATGTCGGATGCTGGCGATGCTAACGAGGGCAATCAGTACGACAAAGAAATGGACAGTGATAGCGAGGACGATGCTCATGGGGACGTACATTGGGGCTTAGCCGAAGGAGTGGATGCGGAGCCTCCCCAATCGGAGTACGATGAGACAGGCTGGACTGATCATGAGTACACCTCATCAGAAGGCGGATGGGGAACTGACCGTGACGATGAGGGCGAGGGAAGCGATGGTGATATGTACGGCACCGAGGAGGACGCCGAGCGTACCGGCATAGCCGCGGACGATGTTAACGACGGAGCCGCGGACGAGGACGGTGCAAGTGATGAGCATGGCGCGGGGGGGGAGCATAGCGCTGGTGAGGAGCATGGTGCTGGCGACGGGCAGGGTGCTGGTGACGGGCATGAGAGAGTGGTGGCGACAGTCTGGGAAGGGGATGTCGCAAAGGGGGCAAAGCCCAAGCTCACGTCGTATTGGAAGGTGGAGACGCCAGAGGAAAGGGTAGAGAGGCAGGAGCGAGAAGCTCGTGTCGCTAGCGAGTATTTTGAGGAGCGTATGGCTGAGCAGGTTGCTTTCAAGCGAATGAAGCTCGCCAAAGATCGCGACGGTGCGGCAGAGCGGCAGCGACGCCGCCGTGCTCATGTAAAAGAGGAGAAAATTGCGGCGGGCTGGGTACCGGGTAGAAAAAAGGTGAGCTCAAGCAAAGGACTATTTTCTTCTTTTCACTAACCGATTTTCTCCACGCAGCCTACCACGTTAGTGGAACACGACGTGACCTCCTCCATACCCCATGCTCCCTTGGCTGAAGCGACACGTCCTCATCGGCAATTCAAAGAAGATCTGCCAAAGAAAGCCACGGGTCGTAAGAGGAAGAATGCGAAGAAGGATGCAAAACTCACCAACTGGTTTCATCCTCTGGTGTGGCCCCAGGTCGAGCTTGCGGCAGTAATTGCGGGGAAACCATGGAAGCCTCGGCACATCGAGGCAGCGGCCAAGAAGCTCAATGCCACGCTTTTCGCGCGACTAACAGAGCAGGTCATCGGGCGCTGGATTGACCCAGAGGCGAAGGCGCGGGGCGTCTCGAAGTGGAAGGACACCGTGTTGGCGAACGTGGAGGGTCTGAAAGGCAATGCCCCGGGCGGACACACCACGCGCACCGGATTGCTTGTATGTTTTGCTCGTCGCGTGAACGAGCTGCGCTAACAAAAGTTCAGACGGGATACCCCGAGCTCCGTGAAACGATTAATACCCACCTCATTTCCCTTCAAAAAGCCGGGGTGCCGCTGACGATGGTCGAGATTCGCGCGATCATGGTGGCCCACATAGACAAAAAGGCGCTGGCGCTCTGGGACAAGGTCATGGCCGATGGCAGCGCCTTCCGATGCTCAGAGTCATTTGTGAAAAAGTACCTCCACAATATCCTGAATTGGGGTCAGCGGCGCGCTACGAAAGCGGCTCAGAAAATACCTGCAAATCACAAGGAGATTCTTCACGCCGCATTCCTTCGTGAAGCATGGATTATTCGCGACCACGGCATTCCTGCTGAGCTCCGGGTGAACTCGGACCAGGCCCAGCTCGTGTACCAGCAGGGGACGCAGACGACGTGGAACGAGCGGGGAGTTAAGCAAGTGGCGACGGTGGGACAAGAAGAGAAGCGTGCTCTTACGTTACTTCCTTCCATCACCGCCAGCGGCGAACTCCTTGGGATGCAAGGAATATTCCAGGGCAAGACCACTGCTTCCTGTCCCAGTCCGTCTGCACCCCACTACCAGGAAGCCGTCGGACTGGGATACGTGATGCTGCCTTCCAAAACGGGGAATTATTGGTCGACACACGACACAATGTGTTTATTCGTCACAGATATTCTCGACCCGTACTTTGTAAGAACCCGGATACGTCTCAAGCTACCTCCCACTCAGACTGCGCTCTGGAAAATCGACCTCTGGGTGATCCACAAGTCCGAAGAATTCCAAAGGTTCATGAAGACACATTACCCTAACATTATCGTCAACTTCGTTCCCGGGGGATGCACCGGCCTCTTTCAGCCACTTGACGTCGGGATACAGTGTGTCATGAAGCTCAGCATGAAGCGTGCGGCACATCACGTGGTGGTGGGCAATGCGCGATGCCATCAATTTAGTCCCACGGGTCAGATGCCGAGTTGCCGAGAATTTGATTGACCCAATTCTCACTTCACGTTTTGTAGACTATTGAACTGCGGAGGTCTTCTATCTCGAAGGAATAAAATGAGTTTATGCACCATCTCCGCAAAATGGCCGGGGGGATTTCCGAAATTCGAAGAAATGGCAAAGATCTCGCGTTATATCGCCCCATCACGATGCTCGTTTTCGCGCAAAAATGCGAATTTCGCAATTCCCCCCGGCCATTTTGTTCTTTGGATCCTATGAAGTTAGTTTGTCCGCGGGAGCTCAGCAGAATTTGTGCTGCGTGCAGTGCAAAACGTGAAGCGGTTTCGCCCAAAATGGCACTGACACGCGTGTGATAATGTGTAGTTAACTGAATCTTCAACAGTGGCGCACGAGAAAACACCCCGCATTAACGAGGTCATGCAGAACCATGTTACTATTGAGATTTTACAAGAAAGTCCATCCAATTTGCTAAATTGAGTCCACAATGCGAGTGCAAGGCGTGGGTCAACCTTTTTTGATGGCGCCCGCTAAAGTGTGGCGGTGCTCGTCACGGATCAAGAACCGCGATTGCCCACCACCACATCACGATCTTGTGGCCCGAAGGACATCAATATTTGATCACATCCAAACAAATCGCGGACCGAAACATACGTAAGGGTTCGATCTGAGGACCGAGATCCGAACTTGCTGTCATCACACGGCGGACAAGCCTTTGTCCTTTGCAGGATTGGCGCAGCTTGTCCTTTGACACGCCTCGCCCACGTCCTTTTACTAACTCCGGCCGCTTTGGCCTTTCGGAGTTTCCTGCGGGCACGATGCAACCACGTGTTTTCGGTGATTTCCGCGAGATAAATGACCTGAAATAATAATTTTTTTTCTTGGGCGCAGTTCTTGTTGAAATATTTCCGAAATGGTTGGAAGTCATTGAATGAGCAGAGGGGACAAGGCTGTGTGAAGGATTGGTGGTATAACATTAAAAATTGAGCCAGAACATGCCCCGAACACGATCAAATCAGTGCTCTGTTTTCCTTAGCAATGCAGTTCCCCTAGAATTTGGCTGGGACGACTAGGTGAGTGTTCTAGTAGTTTTCCAGATTTTCCCAGCGCAAAATAAGGAGGCGAACACCTGGTTTACTGGGCTGTGACGAGGGGTGTGACCTCCCGGAACAGTGCGGCTGTGGCAATCCTCCTCCAAAATTGTTCATCCAAAAAATACATGGAGGTAATTTTTTGGCTGCAAGTAATTCACAGACCTAGTTTTATTCCAGTTGGGCCCTTGAAAAAAGCAGAAGAGCCATTCTTTATCCTTCGGGCCTGTTTTCCATCAGCTTTTCAGAGTTTTCTCTCAAAGTTTGCTTCTAACCCTATTCTAAATATCAATAGGTTCAATCCCAATCATCTCCGAGAATTCTTGGATGAAAACCAAGCCCGGTAGAGAAAAAAACTCATTTTGAACTTGTTCACTTCTCGGAAACATCCGAACACGCGTGGCTGCATCGTGCCCGCGGGAAACTCCGAAAGGCCAAAGCGGCCGGGTTTAGTAAAAGGACGTGGGCGAGGCGTGTCAAAGGACAAGCTGCGCCAATCCTGCAAAGGACAAAGGCTTGTCCACCGTGTCATTGCCCTCCAACTGTCCAACATCGTAATGCCAAGCTCTCCATACCCCGTTCAAAATGGACGAAACATGGCAAGCGGTAATACAGCCAGTGAAACGAGAGCATAGTACGGTTTCTCTGCTCAATCGTAGTAGCACGAAGCGCCCAGCGCGCGATTACCGCATATCGATATATCAATCCGGCCGACAGTATCAGCGACAATTGGGTTCATTGCCATCGTACAATCAGTCCCAATCGGTTAGAAATCTCTCAATGGGTTGGAAAATACATTTTTACTCCCTCAGTTTTCAACTTCTTCCCCCGCAGGTTTCCGGAATTGATTCGTGTCATTATCGTCCGTATCAGTGTAAATTAAGGAATTGGGGGAGAGGAAGATTTGGGAAGGTGTTGCCGGGTTATCAAACCCGGTGTGTTGGGACAAGCATGATGTTCTATTCTGTCCGCTCACATTGAAGCCCCGAGAAAATTTGAGGCTATACTTACATGTGATTGAAAAGGTTCTGCCTCCTATGATTTTTTTGCCGGGCACGGGCTGAACCACAATGGAAGGGTTTTGAGGGCCATCATTAAAGGCGTGACATATTTAATACTCGCGCACATCACAGTGATTATCAACCACCTCGGCGCCGCTTCCGCGGCAGGAAAATCACAATCAATCAGCGGAGATTTGGATGCCGTTTGTGACATCGAGTGACTGACCGTGTCCGCTCATTGCAGTTGAACCCGCGCCCTGCAAAGAAATAATCATTTAAACTACTTGTAAACATTCTCTCAAATTTTCTCGGGACTTCACCGCGAGTGGACACAGCAGAACAACGTGATTGTCAAAAATCACACCGGGTTTGATCCCCCGGCAACACCTTCCCAAACCTTCCCCTCACGCGATTCCTTAGCGAGTTTAGATGGATATGAAAACTAGACAATGACATGTGGTTCGGAAGTATCGTGACCCTCTTTAGTTCTCGTTCTCTTTTTATTTTTCAAAGAAATTTTCAAATGGCTAGTACTGCGGTTTACGGACTACAGGGAAAATATAGGTCACTACGTACGAATCCGACACGAACCAGATGAAACAGAATGGGGCAACCACGTCAACGATCCTACATTGGCCTCGACAAACTTGAAATCCACAAGATGATACCGCTCGACTGTGAACTCCGTCACAGGTGATTCGCTCTCATAAATTACAGATTCCAACAACGGCAGGCCGTTGTCCATGCGGACTTCAATCAGTCGGCGAAGAGTGTTCCATCGTTCGGCTCGAACCGTCAAATGGACCAGCGCAGGACACGGCAGGACCAAAGCCGATGAGGTTCGAATCAAATGACACAACGCCGAAAAATAGCTCGCCGAGGCATGTCGAATATCCAGACGGCGGGCGCTCCGCAAATTGGAAAAGACAGCCTCCAGCCACCCATCACAGCACGCACTGCCCGCGAACGAAATCTCGCGTGCTGCAGCAAAGAAGTCCGAACCCGCAAAGGCGTGGACCGATGGCTGGGAAAAAAAAGATGCCTTCAACGAGATAAGACTCGGTAACCGAATGCATCGCAGCAGGTTATAAAGCCTGGTGGTTTCTGCATAGGGACCTGCACCAAAGGACACTTCCAACCTAGTCACCGCGGCCAACTCCGTCACACCGTCAGTCCCGGGGAAAGTGTCGCATCCAACATCCTTGAGCATAATACTCTCCAGCCTCGGAGCAGAAGAGCATATGGCAATGAACTGGGCAGACGTGGGAGAACCAGATCGGGTGATGGACCTCAACGCGAGGTGAGTAATACTAGGAAGACGGTCGATCTTCGCCCAATCGAAGGTGACGCCAAATAAAGACAGTTCCTTCAAGAACGACAGTCTACCATCAAAAGGCGTGGGTGGCGCTGAGTATAGAATGGTGCAGGAAGTATCGTTTTCCACGAAAGCCGTACAGCTCAACGACAATGATTCGAGTGAATCGACATCTGCCGAAGCCAGAAGAGTCATCAAAGATAACATCGTTTCCGAGGAGTTGGTCCACAGATCAACTTTAGTACACCGAGGGGAAGCCTGCGACAACAACCGATCCATCTTACGGATGATTCGCCCGTCAGAAACGGCCGCAAGGTTGGTAGGCCGATATAGGATGTGGGACATGGATATTCATCAGGAAACACCTCCTTTGGGAATAAGGCCAGATTAGCCCAAACTTTGGGGAAATCCGACCGAATTTTCGCTCTTAGGCTCATTTCCTTTCTCCGGACTCTTCAGATAATTTAGGGGAAACTTACCTCAAGTTTCCGCCAGTATCCCACACATTTGCCGAACATTCACAGCTTTTGGTTGCTTTCAAATTGTTCTGGTTCACGGTATTCAACGTATTTGTGGCCAAAACTGTTTGCATTCCACAATATGTAGCATACATGGGTGTAGGATAGTCTATATGATAGGATGCGACAGAAATATGTACGGTTCTAAAACAAACAAGCCTTCTCCGTGCTCCCCACACTATAGCGCCGAACTTACTGATGATAATCAGAATCGAGACCCACCTCGACTCAGGGTAACATTCAGGGTACACGGAGAGGTGTGTTGGTCTGAAATTGAATTGAGACCGAGAGCAAGAATAGACATATTTTTTGACGTACAATGTTAGTGCCGAGGTCGTGTCAGAGAGAAACGGTGTGATACCTGTAACAATGTGTTAGCCCATGAGAAATACTGTTCGGAGCTCAACCTAGGTTGGGGTAAGATGCAATTGCAGACATTTGAGAGTGGACGTCAGGTTAGATTTGCTGTAGAACGAGTAGCGCGGTCTTTGGTTTGATGATACTTCAATGCTTGAGGCGCTGGCTTCGGTGATGTGTTTGCCGCGGTGTTTGTGGCGGCGCGGCTTCGTGTTGTAGGTTTGGACATTTCAGTTGTCGCTATTGCATTGTGCTTGGAGACGTTGGGCCGTGGTACTTGCCTGCGTGCGGGAGAGCTATGTTTTGGCGCCAACTATCGTTTGTGCGGCGAATTTGCGAATTTGAGGGTCGAAGCTAGAACGCGAAGAGGGCGAGACATATTGAGGAAATAATTTTGAGGGGATTCCTTGAGAGGTCACAAGGTCACAAAGAAAAGAGCGACGCCCTATACGGGACAGAGTGATACAGGGGAGTTTGAAGTGCGCGGCGGTGTGTGAAACTTTTGGAAGGCGTGTGAGCAAATCTCTGAAGGCGTGTGATTAAACGGCGAGTTCTGGCCGCGGTGGGATTGTACGAGATTGTACGAGGCAGAGCGACTCGAGACGGGGAGTTTGGGGAAAGCTGGTGGTATAGATGATGCGACGAGGTCATTGAAGAAGGAAACAAGTGGGACTGGAGGGAGATGCAGGGCGGTCGGGACCGCAGTGAGGAAATTCTGTTAATGAGGTAGAGCAGTGGGCTACAAGGGGCCAAGCTCACCGAATTTCCAGAACAATGATGACACCAATAGGTTCCTGCGCTTGACGGAGAGCTCGCAATGGATTCCTCGGGAAAACAGCGGGTGAGATGAAGCGGGAGGAGAGGACATAAAACACTCACAGCAGGCATCAGATGGTCTGGGCTGAGGAATAACAGGTCTCTAAAAAAGAGTGGGAGTCCAGAAAGGAGGGGAACGGCGGATGGAAGGAAGAAGGAAGGAAGAAGAGTGTTTGAGCTTGTTGTGCTCAAATCAAAACGAACCATTTCGGCCCTCACGTGGTCAAGTTTGATCCGGCGGAGTATAGGGCAGGTCGTGTAAGACTTGCGCAACTTTCTTTTCCAACGAAGAGGTTAAAAATCTTCAACAAAATCCGAAAGTTTGCGGTGTTGTGGTGGGTGTCTTATCCTGTCGAAGCCAGAAAAGATTGCAGTGAGTGCCACAACAAGTAGTCGACTCCGAGATGCCCGGCCCAAGATGCAAAAATTATTTTAAACATGCTGGTTACTTGGTGTATTGTTTGCCGTTTTGTGGTCAGGGTCCCCCCAGAAGTTAAGCATTTGTGTTGTTCTAGCACCTGGATTCAATGCAAAACTCGGTAATTCTACTCCCTTAGGGCATATTGGGAGAATTTGGCCGAATTAGCCTAATTTTTTCTGGGGGGACCAAATTACCCCTAAATTCCCTGGGGAGAGTTTTTCCTGATGTTGTCAGCGCGTTGGACTTGGAATGCCGAAGGCATGCTTCGACCGCTTCCATGCAGGTGCTCTCATCGAAGTACAGCACATCCCAAAGGTACGGCAAAGAACACGCGATTTGATTCCATTTGACACAAACGGCGCAGATCTTCAATCGCGTTTTAGCGAACAACGGCGCAGTCTTGTCAACCGAAAGACAAAGACAACAAAAGACCATCATCCACAACTCGGCAGTAACCATATGAAGTTTGCTTAAGCAATTGCCGTCTCAACGCATAATCCTGCTTAATCACTGCTCGATTAACTGCCTTGGCAGCGAGGGAAGAGAGCAGATGGAGTTATTATGGCCGATGGTGATTGATTAATCGCCTGATTAATCTAGATCATGTTCTGCTTAAGATTTGTTTACAGTAAACCAAAAAATCAGTGTTTAAGCATTGTTGAAAGCATTCAACACAGAAATATCCCAAAGGCAGAATCGAACCCACGACCTCCAGGAAAGAAGGCAGAAAGGGAGAAAGGGAACACAACCACTACACCAAGCAAGCACAGAAGATGTGCTAAATCTTTGAAATGCAGCAAACACTGTGAGAACCACTTCTGGACCGTAGCTGGCTGTATAACTCAGAGTGCTACAGTATCATCTCGTGGGTGAGAGGCAGAGTACAGGCAGAAATGCCATTAGTCTAAGCCAACTGGGGCAGGTGACAGCGTCGTCAAACTGCTTCAAATGCCTATCTCCCTAATTAATGAGAGCAATCGTGTCCCGTGCACCACATCCGCGTTCCTACCTCTCATGGTACCCCGATTTATTTACAGATTTTGACGGATGGGCCGTGACACACATTCAAGTCCGAATTGAAAGTTGAACTGTTCGATGTTTCCATATCAGGTGGCAGTGTAGGAATTCTACACCGTTACTAACTGGTGCATCCAAACCACGGTCGATCAACGCTGTTACCCGCAACTATGAAAAAGGAGGAGTGATCCTGAACAATGTGAACATGCGGATGTGGGGAGTCGAACCCAATTAGTTGCTTCAAAGTTGCTGCGCGGTCAAGATACTGAGTGCAATCGTGCACCACGGACCACAACCGCATTCTTCACCCACTTCTTGGTGCAGTAAGTGCTCAATGAATATTCTTCCAACTTCTCGCATTTAATTTAGTGCTCTTTGGACTCGTTGATTCACTCAAAAAAGTACTGTGTGTGGGTCTGAAGATCACACATAGATAGGGCACATGAGAGCAATCGCACACCATGCACCACGTCCGTGTTCTACACCTCCGGGCTCAGCGCAGCAACTCCGCCACCTTTTTGACCTCTTGGCGACAGTCCAATTAGTTTACACGAATATTGGCATGTATGATATAGGGTCACAAAGATCACATTACTCTTTGGCAACCATATTCAACCAAAAAGGCAGGTCAACGATGAAGGGAAGAAAGAAAATCTCACGAGTGAAACCGGCACAGATTGTGGTCATGGATGGACGCGGGGAGTCGAGGCTTAATCAATTGCCTCAAATGTGACTGACGATCCTAAATATTGAGAACAATCGGGCACCGTGCAGCACATCCGCTTTCATCCTCTCCTCGCTAGACCTCGCGAAACCCAATACCCAGAACCACCATTATCACAACCGGTATTTGGCCTTCTTCAGTGTGGTTATATTTAATGATTGCTGCTGGGCAGCGATGAGAAAAGGCCCGATGCGCTAGTTTATACAGATGCAGGGAATCGAACCCCGTTTGGCTGCATCAAGTGGTCTTCTCACAGAACACTGAGAGCAATCGGGTGCCGTGCGCAACATCCGCCTCCCTCCTCTCATACGTGGGGCTGCTAACCGACCCATTTCAGGCACAGGTTTGAATAAAGGGCCGTGTTCCACTTCAGGTTCAGGTTTCAGCTCTTTGTCAACGGTGGAATGCATTCGCAAACGTGCAGGCAGTTGTAAAGCGATAAAAAATTCTGTCACAATCTCCTATGCCCACTCGAGGTGTTGAACCCCGTCAAGTTGGGCGTAGTTCCATTACACGTGTGGTTCTATTGCTCAAAGTGAGATCTGCAAGAAAATACTAGATATACCTCTGTACAAGAAGGGACTACAGGGACAAAAGAAATGGCTTGAGTCGGATCTGGCTTATGCAGACGTGGGGAATTGAACCCTGACCCATTGGTTCACCTCAGTTGCCTTCTCACCTGATGGAAAGAGGATTGTTTCTGGCTCTGATGACAAAACTTTGCACATTTGGGGTGCAGAGACAGGAGCTACACTAAGGGACCCACTGGAGCACACCCATTGGGTCACCTCAGTGGTGACAACACTGTGCGGATTTGGGATACGGAGATGGGAGCTGCACTCAGGGAGTCATTGGAGGGGCATACAGATCTGGTCACCTCAGTTGCCTTCTCACCCGATGGCAAGAGAATTGTGTCTAGCTCTCGTGACACAACTGTGCGTGTTTGGGATGCAGAGACTGGAGCAGCACTCAGGGAGTCACTGGGGGGGCACACTGATCCGGTCACCCTTCTCTCAGACTCCAGTGCTTTCGCCACTCCCCTATTGAATGCTGATGGTACTGCTACTAATCCATCTCTGCATTTTTCCCATTCTGTGAGTGGACAGAGTTTCTTCAATGTGAGTTCCTACTCTATGCACGTCTGTATAACATGTACTCATTCTCTACCCTTGTCTCCTCCCTTGAAGTCCTCTCCTTCCCCTCTGCATTGGCAAATCCACAATGGTTGGGTCTCTTATCTCCCCTCGGAACTCCTCTTTGGGCTCCCTATGCCTCTCAGGGTTGGACTGTGGTCTCCCCACAACACACTTGTTATCGGCTGTCAACAAACCTTGCTCTTATACGAGAAGTTTGTATATGGTCAAGACTGGGCAAAGTGTTATACCCAGGCAGAGAGCCCTCAATAAAGAATATACATTTATTATTCAAACATTACACCTTGGTTGCCCTTTCCCCTCCTGCTCAATCATTTCTCTTATGCCACAGAACCGGAATTCTTCAATCACTTGGCTCACCTTATGCTATCCTTCCCTTTACTCCTGAATATTCTGTTTCCGCAGTCACTGTCACTATGCACACATCTGAGGTATGTACTCTTTGCTCGGTATTCACATACTATACTCACTTAGTCTCTCATACCAACACTTCAACACGGTCATTTGTACCTTCTTTGTTAAAGTCTGTTGAATCACATCAAATCCCCGTAAAGCAAAAATCCTAAGTAAATTTAGTCTCTCATAAACCCACGCTTCAACGGACGCTCGGACCTTGCTGGTTGAAAAGTAAATCCAAGTTCAGGTGTGTTAAAGATTAGGGTTAGTTGTTGTTAGATTCGAGAACCTCTATATAATCTACCTTGAACAATCTGTCTTTGAGAGCGAGTCTTCTAGGACGAGCCGGGAATGGCAACTGGCTACTGATTGCAGTGTTCCGGCTTAAGGCCTTATTAAGGGTCTTTTTTATTGCTAACCCTTAGGACACCTAAGATGGCCTTAATAAGGGTACCCTTAATAAGCCCTTAATTTCCTAAAGGGGAAAATCCAACGAAATTGCCACAAACAAAGACATAGAGCTGAAATTGAGTGTTGTACCCTTACCATCAAGTTCCTCAACAGTCCAGACCCGGCCTACCCTGAAGCTGCCTCATCTCCGCCAGGGGAAATGACTTTGCCAGTCAAACAACCCACTCCGACTCATCATTATTGACTTCATCTGCAATATCATAAAAGTGGGTATGGCCAAGTTGAAATTGATATCAGGGCCATATTTTCCCCACTCAAAGCATTGCACAGTAGCTTTTTAGCTAGAATGATGGGCCATCATTTACCCTTAACGTGCCCTTAATATGCCCTTAACATGTTTTCAGCCAGTTATTAAGGGTTAACGTTAAGGGCTTATTAAGGCCTACCCTTAATAAGACCTTAGCCCTTAGCCACAACACTGACTGATTACTTCTAACCGGAGAAGTCAGCGCGCGCCTTTACAACTTGAAGTTAGCTTGACTGGATGGCAAGTGTGCGCGTGGCTTCACACTTAATTCACACAAGATTTCAGGGTAAATCCAGATGGATGTATTGAGGTAAGAGTAGATAATCTACAAGAGGGAAATGCCTCTTTAGTACTAAGCTATGATCAATACTATTTGTCACCCTGTACTGGGCCACCTTAGCACTTTTGCCCTCTGGCCAGCAGGTCTAGCAGTTATTATGGCCAGATATCAACCCTTGGGTGAGGACCGACATACCAGGCGTGAGGTGGGTCATTTTAGGGCATTTTTACGTCGTGTTTTAAGCCGCCACCGAATTTATTTTCGACCAGACCCCAAAATAGTAATAAACGGGGTAGTGGGCCACCGGCCTAATTCAGGCGTCGAGACTTATACCAAGCAGCTTGGAGTACTCAGAATGACTCAAGAGGTTCTAATGCACGATTATATACCCTCAGAATGGGAACCAAAGGTGTACAAGGGTTATAACTAGTGGTACTTCCAGGAAGGGAGGATGGCGGAAACTGTGGTCTCGACGAAATCGCCTGCGCTACAAAGTAGAGAGACTAATATTGGGTAAAATTAAGTTCTGGAGGGATAGACAGGAAGCAATGGGACATACCTAGGTACATTGCATGGTCCCTCCATAGCAGTAACCCTCCAAACAAAATCCATTTGTTTCCGACACCGAAATTGGCTAGTTCGATGGAATGGCTCGCAGTGAATCCGAAGATGACCGGCGGAGGGCAGAATGGAGGGATGAGGGCATCTGAGTGCATGTAGCCAGTGTACATACCGAAATTTAGGGCGGCAGCAATGTCCGTGCGTCGCCATAGGGCAATCTATCTTGGGAAGCTCACGAGAAGGGCGGGCTGTTTTTGGACAGTCTAGCAGGGATCCCAACTCATTCCGGCGTCTAGTCTCCACAGGGAACACTGCCCTATGTAAAGGCAACAAAACGAGCCCGCAAACATGGGAATCGGAGGAGAATTGGTTGAGAATGAGGAGACAGAAAAGGGCGGGTGGTGTTCGGAGATAAGGAATGATCAATTCTCACCCTACCATCGGAACCAAACGGACCACAGCTTCAGTCAATGCATCACTCCGGCTAGAAATTTGATGAACAACATCCTTATACATCCTATTCCATCCTCCAAGCACGAAACCACGCACTTCTGCAACACAAGAGCCTGTATTATCCAAGTGGCCCAGTACCCCGACTGGCCCAGTACCCAGTCGCTAATAGTACCAGAAGAGCACGGAAGGGCGAAGAAAGTCATGGAAGGCGGAAGAACCACCTCCGAGTTTCCTTGCTTTTCCATGGTTACAATACTAGGAACCTATGGTAAGACTACAAATCCTGTCTTGAGTAGAGTCCAGATTGAAGTTAGAGCAGTGATGGCCGGTGACCGGAGCGGCGGAGCCTTAGCCGGCCCGAATTCGGCTGAAGTCGGAGTTATCCATAACAGAGCCCCCCAGTCTTCATGTGCGCAAGGAATACAGTAGCCCAGCCAATCAATTTGGTGGTACAGTTTCTAGTCTAGCTAGAGACAGAGTGCAATGAAATGCGACTAGCGGGAACTCGTAATAGGAATTCAACCTCTACAATGTGGGCCGCATCAACAAATCTTGTACCGACTGCAACTGGCGATGTGCAACTCCGTGGATGAGGATTTCGCGTGAAGAGTCCGAAATAGGTGCGGCACCGATAAGCGGAAAGTTATCTGCCTGTACTCTGCCTCTCACCCACGAGATGATACTGTAGCACTCTGAGTTATACAGCCAGCTACGGTCCAGAAGTGGTTCTCACAGTGTTTGCTGCATTTCAAAGATTTAGCACATCTTCTGTGCTTGCTTGGTGTAGTGGTTGTGTTCCCTTTCTCCCTTTCTGCCTTCTTTCCTGGAGGTCGTGGGTTCGATTCTGCCTTTGGGATATTTCTGTGTTGAATGCTTTCAACAATGCTTAAACACTGATTTTTTGGTTTAAACAAATCTTAAGCAGAACATGATCTAGATTAATCAGGCGATTAATCAATCACCATCGGCCATAATAACTCCATCTGCTCTCTTCCCTCGCTGCCAAGGCAGTTAATCGAGCAGTGATTAAGCAGGATTATGTGTTGAGACGGCAATTGCTTAAGCAAACTTCATATAGATTCTTAACTCGGGTGGGACTCTGGCCACCGCTGCAGTCGGAAGAGCTGTTAACACAGAAAACAATCAGCCTACGACATTAAATTTAAAAGTGGCACTGTACAATTGGCGAGTTTGGGAGACATTGATTGTTAAGGGCGCAGTATCCGGACTCCTCACTGTCTTAAATACGGGAACTCGGAAGCGACAGTTAAATCGAATCATATTGTTTTGAATTTGAACACGTTTACAACAAGTCAGGCATAATAATAATGATGTAGACTACGCTTCGTAAAAGATGACGCGTGAGGATGATTACCCTGATAAAACTAGTCTCTCCTAGACAGACGCTTCAACACGCGAGCTCGTTCCTCGCTCTGTTGAAGTCTGTTTGTAACCGCGGTGTTCCGATCAGGGTATCGCCTTATTGCCAATCTTCGGAGTTTGAATTAACACCGCCACCCATCACTTCTTCTTGACGCGTCTTCTTGACGCGTTTTTCACCCTCCAGCGACCCTCATCGACCAGCGAAGCGCGACAACGGGCCCAACATGGACTCTGGGGGTCCGTCAGGTCCTCAACCTCCTCCCAAAGTTCGCGCCTACAAGAAAACGCCGGCTCCGCTACTCATTCCATCCCTTCCGCTTCCGCCGCCACCTGAAGCTGCATCCTACCGCCCTCTTGCGTCGATACAGCCAGAAGCTACGCATACTCTCCCTGATGTTTCGAATTCCACACCCGAATTTCCTCATACCCAGCCCCGCTTACGCGGCGTACGACAGAATGCGGCTGAAAAAGAGAGACAAAAATTCGAGAAAATGGAAGAACTATTGAAAAGCTTACCCTTCGACAACCTCGGCGACTTTTTGGCAATTTTATTTCACAATCGACCTCACGGAGAGCCAGACCGTCGTGGTACCACACACAGTGTCATGGTAGCCCGATTTCTTCACGGTTTGGATAACATCCGCATGTCTGATATCCTGCCATTAATCTACCACCATCGGAGTGGCTATCCCTCAATAAACAGTGCCAGTTCAGACGAGCAGGACCTCATGTTCGCAACCCACGGGTCGGCCGACGAAATCTGCAATGCGCGTCCATATATGTCTACTTGGGCGACCAGATTGGTTGCCGTAGAGGTGCGCAGACAAGTGGGCCGACTGACGAAAGATGACCCCACCGATCCCACACACCATGTCCACCTCTGTGCCGCCGCAAATGAACGCAGTAAAGCACACGTTGTCACCTGGCGCGATCTCGGACACTGGAGCCTCAAGAAGTTGGAGAGTCGTTATTGGCGTCGCGGGGCCGGAGATCTCATTATGTTTATTACCGAGGCCGCCGCAGCACCAGCGTTTGAGGATGGTATTGCAGTTGTTCGGGCACGCCGCCCACATCCTATCGTTCGTATATCTCCGCGGGATTCATTTGGTTCAACGTTAATCAAAGATTATACAGATTCAAATTAATGCTATTGCCTCCTTCATCATATCCCGAAACCGCTATGCCAACGGCGAGTTGGCGATGATCCTCGGTATCTGGCACTTTGCTTGCAAGTCCCACGTCGATGTCAAACGAATCTATTGTCGCTTCGGCAATTCCGTCGCCGATTCTACCTCGAGGAACGCGATTACCTCGATGACCGCGGCTAGTCTCGAGGAGTGGCGCTCTGATGTACGGGTTGGGTTAGAGGGCGGGAAAATGCCGGTCTTCCTCATCCTTGACAATGTTCAGGAATACTTTCAGGTAAATGAACAAGGGATCGGCCGCCACAACGAACTCAAAGTTGGAACTGCGGGCACAAGCATCGTGCTTGACGAGTGCGCGCCCGGTGCGTTTGATGCGAAGGATCATCACGAGCGTGTCGCAAAGAATGAGCGAAGGTTTCTCACCCCCGACGCGCTCTTCGACGACCTCGATCTTACACACATCGGTCGTGTGATGCCGCTGCATTGGGCTCGTGTTCTGGTCGAGTTTTCACCCCACTTTGAACCATTGCTCAAGGCAATTGCGACTCTGTTTCGATCCTCACCCATTGCTAAACGTCGAATGCGCGAAGGGCGGAAGATGAAGGTGCAGCCGTTGGGGACGAATGGTGAAAGGTCCACGGAGACACAGGGCATGGAGCGTGCGATCGAGGACTTTGAGCATCAAATGGGCTTGGATCCGGAGCTCGCCAAAGCGTTCCTCTTCTGGATTCGGGGCGACGGCGCATCATACGCAAACATCCTTCGTCTCACTAAGTATTGCACCCCGATCAGAAATTTCCCCAACAAAATCTCAACTCCCGAGATATGGCACACCGGTGCAACGGACTTGAATTCCACATCCGAAAACCACTACGGCCCAGCTACGTGTAGTGATCCCTCCTCCCTTTCCAAGTGCTCCAGCACCGCTGGTCTTAAGCGGCCATCTAACATCAAAAGTTGCGACTATTATCCGACGGTGCGCAACTTGACATTGATTTGGACGGCCCATGTGCTCGACTGCTGGAGGTGCGCATATTATTAAAATTCCGACAAGTGTAAACTAAAATGTTCTCAGGGTTTTCTTTGGAGTAGAGGATCTTCGCGTGCATATTGAATCCCTCGCCGCGAAGAACGAACTTCCCGATCTTGATGCTATTCTGCGAGATGCAAAGCAACTCACCGAGCGTTATACTTCTCAAGCCGCGATCTTACGCTCGTTATCTACCCGCACCTCTACCAACCCAGCTCTCGCCAACAAAATTCCCAAGGGGAGTCCGTGGGTCCCGCCTGTTGCGGCACCATCCTCCAACGCGGGTGAAGAAGACTCGGATATGCCGGGGCTGGCTGACATTGTTGAGGGAGCCGATGCTGCACGCCCTCCCCCACCTTCAAAAGACTCTGATGCGCCAAAGGTTCATGAAGAGAAGGACGACTTCGACGGCGATAGAGTTTTGCGAAACAGCCAAATCTTCCTTACAGACTTTGGCTGGTGGATTGAATTCGCGTCTGCGGTACCCGAGGGTGATATTGGGCGTGTGTGGGAGATTATGAAGGTCGTTCAATTTTCCTGTGCATTTTATCTTCACTAATTCAAGTTCCAGTTGTGGATTTTCAAGTTCGCTGGCTCATCCCATCAAAATTACATGTCATACTTGCTGGAAGTCTATTGCCTTTTGCGCTACGAGTCATCCGACGCGCTTAGGGACACAATTCTAGACCACTGGCTTTTGAACCTCTCCGGAGAGCTCGGAAAATGGATCCCGGGCGACCTTCTTCAGGAGCACTACAATCGTTGGCTGGAAGACATGATCCAGCGACACGGCGGTGAATTTGACAACAAGTTTTACCGCCAAACCATATCCCCCAATGTCGACCATTTCTTGCGTATGAAGGAAGAGATCGAAACCGCATTCTCCCTGAAGCGCCGCAGCAAAACCCACACCTCCCCCCACCAGCGCGACGAGCTTCGACTCCTCCTCACCATGTTCAAAGAGGAGGAGGTGCATCTTTTCCGCGAGGGCCGCAGCATGGGTCATGCAGCGGTAAATCAGTTTGCGCGTGGTGTGCGCCGGTTGGAGGCGGGTAAATTGAAGGATTGGTTGGACAAATCGAGTTGTGTTGGGGATTTCATTGCTGAAATCCACAGATTGGCCGCAGATACTCCCGCAGAGAATCCAGCAAATACTCCAGCAGATAATCGTAATATTACGATGCATCCCGAGTCTGAACCACCGATCATGAACGAGCCAAACTCTCACTTCCCTCGACCTCCCTCCTCCCAATCAACTCATTCAACATCATCGGAGTCAAGTCGTTCAACCTCCAGCAACGAATCTTCGGGCAGCGCCAAGTCATTCGTTTCAGAGCTCGGCGCAGTCGACCCAAACGAGCCCGAGGATGACGGAGACGATCGTAGCGGATGTCGATTGGCCAGTGGGTCCACCATGGCGATGTGGAGCGACCCAGAGACTGCGAGGATGGAGCATTTTGATGAGGGCTACGGGGAGCGGGAGGAGGAGGAGGAGAACTCGGAGGACCCAGTTGGTCAGGAGGAGGAAATTCCCGATCCAAAAATTAACCCTTACTTGGACGAGGAACAAGTGGTGTAGTTGCATTATTGTACATCATGAATTAAATCGTGAACTACGTCTAACATCCACATCTGGGTTCTCCTCTTCACCTCTTCGTCTAGAATTCACATTGTATGCCGGACGGTACTCCTTCGCAACCTCGGCTGCACTGGGCGCGGGCGCCTTTACTGATTTAGTTTTCGGCGCGTTGGTTACCGTACCGAGTGCGGGTCTTTTACGCGGTTTTCGGGTCACTGTCGGAGGTGGGGTCAGTACGGCGGCGGGCATGGATGAGTCTGAATCCGATTCTGAGCTGTCTGATTGCTCCTCCTCGCTCTCCTCCGATGACGGCGCTTTCCGCTTTGTCCCCGACCTTCGCGGCTGACCATCCTTCCGTTTCTGCCGCTGGGCGGCATTGCGGGCAAGCCGCGTAGTCCCGCGTTCGTCATGTACGTCGGAGCGCAGTTTGGAAACGAGATTGAATAGGGTAGTACCGTGGAGCCCGCGGTGTCGCCAGTCCTTAATAACGATATCGAAAGCGGTCCTTGATTCGAGAGTGATTAGTTTGTCGAGGAGCGCGGTTTGGAAAGTCGATGGAAGAAATAACGAAATGGGATGCTCGATGAAGTTGCCAATAAGATGTTGCTCTTCGCAGAGGGTGTCCCTATATGCTATCAACGCAGCGGCGGCAGGTTTCCGCTCTTTCTTCGTCAATTTATTTTTCTTCGGTGGTGGGAGGGGAAATGTGGAAGGTGCGGGGGCAGCCGGGAGAGCGAGTGGTTCAAAGCGAGGCGAATCGGGAGGTACTGCGAAAATGAGGGTTTTACCACTCTGTGGCAGACAGAGGGAACAAGGTAGGGGGCGATTTGCGGCAATGCAGTCGACAGTGGATGTGTCGAGAGGTGGATTTGCATAGTGGTCGTTCACAACGGCATTCAAACAGGTGATTTCAGTCAAGAGGCGCGCCTTGAGCGGATCCATTGACGCGACAGCGCCGCGTTGGCGGCCGCCTTTGGTTCGTTTCTTGCCTGTAGATGATTCGGAAGGCGGATCTGGGCCACGAATGTTACTGTGAACGAGGTAAGATGGCCCTCTGGGACGCACTAGCAATTTGCTTCGATGCTGCAGCGATCGAACTCGGTTGAACCAACATAACACTACGCCCTATACTCCCAGGCTTCCTCCCGACACGACCACCATTTTGCCAGGCATTATCACCAGTCACCGGAAAGCTAAGGGTAATGCTATCGTCCAGTGTTGTCGCGTTGATCCCGTTAGAGAACGCGACGGTTGCGATTACAATCTGGAAGTACGGGTCGTCGTTCAGTAAGCGCAGAGTTTCTTGATTGTACTCTGCGGGGCAAAGGCTCGTGTACATGCGGGTGCGTCGCAATTTATCGGCGGTGCGGGACTGTAATCGCCAAATGAAAACGTAGACACGGAACACCATATCAATTGTTGGGCAGAAGATAACGGCCTTGCGGCCACTCTGGAGAAAGGGAAGCAAGTCGGGGAAGCTGTAGCCGGAAATCCCGTGTCCGAGAACCTTCATAATGAATTGCACATTTGGGCGCTCATTCGTTCGTCGTATTAGGTGAAATGCGTTGCCGTAGAGGCCCAAAGTCTCGCAGACGGCCGTTGTTGCTCGGCCTGGAGCCAGCGTAGCTGAAAGTCCGACCACCGAGATGCTCGAAGGCAGCCGTCCTCGCACGAAGAGTCCAATGAGTCCGAAATCCGTGCGGAACTCCAAACCCCAAGTGTTGATCAAATGTACCTCGTCTGTCGCGGCGTAAAAAATATGTGCGCGAAATATCGAAGAGTCGGAGATTTCGCGCCACTCCTTGCTTCGCAAGTGCTCAGGATCGACGCAGATAACCTGGTACTTCTGGCAGGTCTTGATTTCGCTAGTTAGGTCGATGCCGTTGCGGCGCGATTCTGCGAGTGATTCACGACAGTAGGAAAATGCAGAAACTCCGAGCTGCTTGAGCTCCGAAACCTGCGTAGACTTAGAAACTGGGACGCGTCGGTAGTCGGTAATAGACGCACTATATTCGACGCAAGACCCTTCGTCGGTGTCACCACTAGTCCCACAGGGTTCTGCCGCGTCCGAAGGCCGCTGGGATACAGCTGTCGATTGGCATTGTATTCATTTAGAACGAGAATGGGAATAGAGAAAGCAGCCGATTTGCCGTCGCCCGTTGCCGTGCAGCATAGTACATCTTCGCTGTCAAGGATAGGCGAGACGAGATCCTCCTGAATGGGTCGTAGTCCTGTCGTCCAATTAGGGATTAGTTTCTTAACAATAGTCTGAATTGTTTGTCGTCCGATCGGATCCTGCCAGCGGGGATTGGGTACCATAGTTATCAGGGCATAGAATAGAGGGTATAGACGCGTGAGGGAACGAGGAGGAGGAGGAGGAAAGGCAAGCGCGTCGCGTGAGAATGGATGACGTCACAATTCAAACTCCGAAGATTTGTAATAAGCGGATACCCTGATCGGACCCCCGCGGTAAACAACGGACTATGATAAAACCAACTAAGCGTGAATGTACGGACTCTGCTTTGTAACCAAAGTAGGTGGCTAGCGGATTGAGAAGTTGCTTCGCGAGAAAACAATGGGTTCTCCATGCGAAGTGCCAACGGGGAAAAATCAACTCCTTCAGGAATCCGAAGACGACAATAGGAAACCATCATTGCGGTGCTGACATGACCGACCCGCAAGTCCGTAATTTTGTCGGAAGACCGCTTATCCTCGAGGGATATGCGAGAACCTGTCCACGCGCAAAAAGACTCGAAGGTATCACGCCGAGGGTGAGTGAGATCTAGTCGAGTGACGCTGTTCAAGACGTCGAAAAACGGCCACAAGATTTCGCCTTCGCCCATCCAGCCATGCAGCTTGAGAGTTGAAATTCGACATAAATGGCGGCGGCAAAGAAGTGCGGAATCCATACTATATGTCACCCAGTACTGGGCCACCTTAGCATTCTCGCCCTCTGATCAGCCGATACAAAGCTTTCTGCACCCATGTCTTGACGCATGGGTGAGTGCTAGGATCCCAGGAGTAAGCTGGAATATTTTGGGGAATTTTGGGGTCGTGTCTTGAGCCGCCTGCGAATTTATTTCGGGGGTACCCCAAAATGGCAATAAACGGGGTAGTGAGCCACCGGCCTAAATCAGTTGTCGAGGCAAGTATCATGTAGCCCAAGGCACTCAGAATCACTCGGGTGGTTGAAATGCATGATTCTATACACTTAAATCCTAAATGAAAGACGTACAAGGGTTATAATTACTGGCACTTCCGCCAAGGGGAGATCGGCGAAATTTGGGTATCGTCAAAATCGCGCTCGCTACAAAGTAGAGAGACCGAGTTTGGGGGAAATAAAGTGCCGGAGGGATAGATAGGCAGCAATGGCACATACCTAGGTACATTGGATGGTCGCTCCAAAGTAGTAACCCTCCGAACAAAATCCAGTTGTTTCCGCCGCCGGGATTAGCTGCTTTGATGAAATGACGCGCGGTCAACGCGAAGCTGAAAGATTGAGGACGGAAAGCAGATGGTAGGTCGTTGGAATGCATGTCCTAAATACACCTACCGAATGCTAGCCCCACGGCAGAGTCAGGTGGGCCGCCATGTAGTGGTTTGTCTTGCGCCATCCCGAAGAAGATGTTGCCATTCTTGCGGGGAATAACAGAGAATCTGGGGTGATTTTTGGCATCCAGTGCATGTCGAAGATATCACCCGAGCTCGAGGCAACAAATTGAGCTTTCAACCTTGTGAATCGGCCGAGAATTGACTGAGGAATGGGCGAAGGAAGAACACGGCATCCCCTCGGGGATAAGAGATGATGATTTCCCACCTCCCTATCGGAAACAAACGGAGCACAGCTTCTCATCAGCCCATCACCCGACCTCCAAATTTGGTCCACATCAAGCTCAGACATCCTACTCCATCCTCCAAACACCGAACCACGCAGTTCCGCAAGATAACACCCTGCATTATGTAAGTGGCCCACTACCCCGACTGGCCCAGTACCCAGTCACTAATAGTATTCGTATTATCGAATGCGCGAAGGACCATTTTCCGCAAAGAAGGAAGTTCCATTAACTCGACGAGACCCCCAAGCTGCGGATCTAGTCGCACGTCCAACTCCTGCAAGCTAGCAGAGTATAAAGGCACATCCACGGGGCGATGCATATCCAGATATGCAATATTCCCAATCCGAAGGGCCGACAAACTCGGTGAGTTGACCAACAGCGTCGATATTTCTCTGCATCCAATTGAAACGCCAGCCAGAAATTCGCATAGCTCGACGCAGACCAAATGGTGAAATATGCCGCTGATTTCCCAATGCAGTGTTGTAGGTCAAGAGTTCAGGGTCGTACTAGACCGTTCTCTTCAGACTGAAGAGAACGGCCTACGGCACCTACAATATACATAACCCCCGCGAACCAAACACCGCGTCGAGTCCCCATTGGGACACGACACGACTGGACGCGAGGTATTAACTACAACACTCTCACTGACCTCGCAGTCCAGTGTGGGAGGGGGATAGGGGCGCTCGGTGGCTGTGCGGTACCTCGTACCGTCTATTTTTGTACCCACACGTCATCGCCTTCACCGCCGCCTCCCTACTCTAATCCAATCATACGCCGGCATCGGAGCGTTGTGTCGCGAGGAAGGATTTTGGTGAGGAGGTCGGCGGGATTTTCTTCAGATCGACAATAATGAATGGTGACATCGCCGTCCTCCACGTACTTCCGGATGTTGTGATACTTCAACGCAATGTGTTTGGCTTTATCGTGCATTGCCGGGTTTTCAGCGACCGTTATGGCTGACTGGTTGTCACAGTATATTGGTGACGGGTGGTCCAGCGGTTGCCCCACAAGCTCACCGAGTAGATTTCGAATGAACATTAGTTCACGACTCGAGTGACTGCCGGCGATATACTCAGCCTCCATGGTAGATTGAGCTGGGGCGCTTTGTAGACGGCTAATCCAAGACACAGCACCACCCGCGAGGAGAATGATGGTACCCGAAGTCGAGCGCAGCTTGTCCTTCTCGCCGGCCCAGTCTGCACCTGTGTAGCAGCGTAGGGTGCTGGTGAAAGATATCACACGTCTTCCTGGACCGCGGTAGGTAATGCCCAAGTGGAGTGTTCCGCGGATGTAGCGGAGGAGATGTATGAATGCGTTCCAATGCTCAATGCCCGGATTGGAGCTGAAACGGCTAAGCATCCCCACAGCAAAAGCCAAATCAGCCCATGTCCCGAGCATCCCATACATGACACATCCAAGACCCCCGAGGTAGTCATTACCGGCCATGAGTTGCCGTTCCTCGGGTGTCATCGGCGACATGTCCTTTGTGAGTTTAGTGCCGACTGGGAACGGCGTGGACACAGCTCGGCAGTCCGCCATGCCAAAACGTTCGAGTACCCCTTCGAAGTACTTCTTCTGGGAAATACGGACCGTCCCAGCGTCGAGATCTTGCACAATTTCTAGACCCAAGCAATATGTGGCACGGCCGAGATCTTTCATCTTCAGACGAGACGAGAGCTTCGATTTGAGGGTGTTCCAGGTTGGCTCGTCGTTGGTAGCACCCTGCAGATCGTCGACATATAGGGCAATGACAACAATTATGTCCCCGCGGCGGCAAAGATAAATACTATGGTCGGATTCGAGACGAATGAAGCCGAGGGACTTGAAGATTGAGTCAATGAGCCGGTACCACTGGCGAGAAGCCTGCTTGAGGCCGTAGATAGATTTATGTAGCTTCAAAACCATCTCTTCGCCGTGCGCATTACGCTTCGGTGGAAGACCGGGGGGCTGTGACATGTAAATCTCTTTGTCAAGGTCGGCATTGAGGAATGCGGTGACAACATCCATCTGGTAGATTGTAAGGCCGAGGTGAGCAGCGAGGGCGAACATGATGCGGAGGGAAGTGAATTTGACGACAGGGGCAAAGGTTTCTTTGTAATCAATGCCGTGAATCTGTGTGAATCCGCGTGCCACGAGTCGAGCTTTGAAGCGCTCGAACTCGCTCCATTGGTTGTATTTCACGCTGAAGACCCACTTGCATGTCACTATCTTTCTCCCCTCTGGTGCATCCACGTACTCGAACGTCCCTGTTTCCACCAGCGAGGCAAATTCGATCGCCATCGCATCCGCCCAGTCCTCGGACTCTGCACTCGCCATTGCTTGCCTGAAGGTCAATGGGACGACAATTGGGTGCTCTGGGACTCGGGCAGGACGAGCCTGAGCTTGGAACTCCTCCTCCTCCTCAAGCTCAGGTGCATCTGCGACTTCCGGCACTGATTTGTGCTTATACCGACCTTTTGGAAGGTTGGCTCGCTCATCCACCATCCCCTCGAAACGCTGGGGCAGCCTGCGCGTCCTCGGCGCCAGCGGTGCCTCGACAACGACCTCGGCCGCCTCCCCGTCATCCACACCCGTGTCTGCGTCCGCATCCACCTCGCGCCCGTCCTCATCACCACTCTCACGCTCCTCCTCGGACTCGTTTACAACGCCAACCACATTTGGGGCCAAGGGATTGGATGCATCCTTGGGGGTAGAGGGTGCCCAGGGAGCAGCAGGAGAATTGGGGACAATGGGTGGTAAATTTCGAAGGTCCGTAATGACTTCAGTCCATCCAGAGCTCTTCCCGCGCTCAACGAAAGTCACATCTCTAGACTTGTAGACTTTCTTTGTCGTCCTGTCATAGCACTTGTATGCCTTGGATTGTGTTCCAGGGAGTGCGTAATAGCCCAAGAAAATACATTTGACTGCTTTAACGGCCAATGTCGGGCGACTTTTCTCGGGCAAGACTTGAACGTAGCATTCACATCCAAATGGCCGAAGATGACTGATGTCCTGACGCTGGTCGGTCCACGCCTCCTCTGGTATCCGCCCATCAAGCGACGCACGCGTGGGGCAGAAGTTTCGAGTCACCGCGCCATACAGAACCGCGTCCGGCCAGAATCCAATGGGGAGTCCCGCCTCAGTTAAATTTGTGCGCGCACTATCCTCGAGAGTGCGATTTCCGCAACACCGTTCTGCTGAGATGTGTGCGGAGCTGTCGTTTGGTGAATTACACCTTCCGACTCGAGGTATGCTTCGAACTCGTCGGACGTAAGCTCACCCGCATTATCTGTGCGAATCTTCCCGATTTTCTGGCCAGTCTGCTTCTTGACCCGCGCCTTCCACACACGAAAACGATGGAGCGCGCTGCTCTTGAGTTTCATGAAGTCGACATCGAGGTGTGCGGTATAATCATCCGTGAATGTGATGAAATAGCGATTCCCGCCAATGGAATTGGGAAGCGGGCCGACCATATCTGAGTGTACTAACTCTAGAACACGAGTAGCGCGCCGTCTACCATCCGTTGGGAACGGTTTGCGCGCAGCCTTTCCTTGAAGGCACGCCTCACACGACACTTTGTCATCCCACTGGCCCATTTCCAAACCATCAACCATCCCCGACGAGACGAGTTTTCTGAGGTCGGAGAAGTTCAGATGGCCCAGACGGCGGTGTAGGGTGAGGATGTCGAGGCGCTTACCAGCGGGCGTGGGGGTTTTCGCTTTGAGGACGGATGGGGAGCCGGGAGCAGGAGCAGGTAAGCCGTCAGCCAATTCCAGGGTATAAAGCCCGTCCTTGAATACCGCCTCACAAAGTGTAGTACCGCGCAACTTGATCAAGCAGATCTTGCCCTCGAACTCCAGCTTGACGCCGGGAATGGCTGTCAACTGTCCGACAGAGAGGAGTGAGCCCGCGAGTTTCGGAACGTGCAGCGTGCGTGTGAAGTGGACTGTCTGGATTCCAGTTGGACTCTTGATGCGCCGCGCACTCGTTCCACACCCAATGGCGTGGATCTCGCTATTATCCCCGAGTTGGATGGGGATGGGCTTGTTGAGGACGGTGTATGTGATGAATGAATTGCGCTCGGAGGTAAGATTGCGCGACGCGCCGGAGTCGACAAAGAGTGCATCGACACGAAGACCATTGGTGGCCTTCTTCGTGAGGAGAACCTTGGGCTGGTTCCCGTCGTCAGCAACACTGTCATATGCGATTTGCGCAAGGCGCAGCTTCTCTTTCAACTTCTCTTTCTGCTGATCCTTCGCATCAAGCGGACAGTCGCGGGCAATGTGACCTTTGTTCCCACAGCCGTAGCATGTCACCCCACTCTTCCAATCACCGCCGCCATTGCTAGCACCACCACGAGCACCACCACATCCACCGCCTCGACCGCCTCGTCCACCCCGACCACCACGCTGCGCAATATATGCCTTCACTGCAGCTGCAGCCGTCTCTTCGTCATGCGCTGTCGCCAACGCAAGCTTCTCCGTGTGCATCTTCAATGCATGCTCTTCGCGCTGGCGGGCGTTTAACAACTCGCGCTGCCGAGTCTCTTCTTCCAGGAGCACAGGTGTAACAGTGAGAATACTGGTGTGCTGGGTAAGGGAAATGGCCTGGACGAGGGGAGTGAAATCCGCCGGGAGACTTTGAAGCAAATACTGTAAGAGCTTGTAGTCCGACAGCGGGTCATTACCGCGCTTCAGCTCGCTGGCGTATCCCAGGATAAGGTCACACTAGGGGCAAGAACCCAGGCACTTGGAATCCATGTGCGATAAACGAAGGTCCGACGCAGATGGACCGGAAATATCAAAAGGTAATATAAAGACTTAACAATGGTTCTTTAATACACAAAGGATGGACAAAGGCCAGACAAAGGGCAGGGGAGATTTCCCCAGTGCAGGGAATCATGCCCTGGGCTGGTCCTGCCCTTTGTCTACCTTTGTCTTGCCTTTGTGTAGTAAAGAACCATTGGCAAGCTGTCGCGATATCTCCGGTCCATCTGCGATGGACCTGCGTTTATCGCACATGGATTTCATGTGCGTGGGTCCTTGCCCCTAGTGTCAAGGTGAGACTGGAGGGGTCCGCTCTCAACACCCGCATACTTGAGCGTCGTAATTTTGTTCTGGATCGCGATCATGGACTGCATTCCCTGCCGCTGATAAATTGTGCGCAGATTTGACCACATTTCTGCGGCGGTTGCGGCGTCTCGGATATACGCCACCTGGTCATCCCCAACCATCTCGATGATACGTCGTTTGGTCTTCTCGCCGCCTTTGTGCCAAGCTGCGTACGCGGGATTCGGAACCTCTACATCGACCGTACCTGTGGCCGGAGCGACCGCAGTTTGTTGGACCATGATTGTTGGAAAGACCCATGGCCCTGTGATGTGCTTCCAGAGCTCTTCATCCTCGAATTTCGACTGAGCCTTGAATGACCAGGTATCCCAGTTCTTTCCATCCAGCAGATTGAAGAGGTAGCGCGTAGAAACGTTCTGGGTGCCCATAACCTGTTGTAGGTCAAGAGTTCAGGGTCGTACTAGACCGTTCTCTTCAGACTAAATTCTATTAGGTAAATATACTACGCACCTAGACCGTTCTCTTCAGACTGAAGAGAACGGCCTACGGCACCTACAATATACATAACCCCCGCGAACCAAACACCGCGTCGAGTCCCCATTGGGACACGACACGACTGGACGCGAGGTATTAACTACAACATGCAGGGGTATCCCATTGAGCTCCAGGATCTCCAAGGACGTCGTCGAATTGGCAAACCACGTCCTCGGCATACATGGATTGTAGGAAAACCGTGGAAGTCGACGCGGGCTGCGGGGAGGAAGATGCCAGTAAAGCAGCGTCATACAGCAGACGCGAGGAGCGGCTAAATTCTCGCAATGGTGGTGAACCCGCTCGAAAACCAACGGATGTTGGCAGGACAGCACGAAAGTGTCCCACCTAGCAGCCGAGGGTACGAGAATCGACATAAGCTCGTCTATACGGGCCATAGCGGTATAATCCTCTGCGGACTTTATTCGAAAAGATTCGAACGAAACCTTGATACAGAGGCTTTGTCCGCGAGATCGTCCAAGCGCAAATGCTAAAGCATCCTTATTGCTCCGTTTAGAAACTGCCATAAGCCGCCACCAGGATGAATCTTCAAAGATAACAGCCTGTCGACAGCGTCATATGAGCGTGCCCCCCACAACAAAGACCACAGGTTTCTCACCGCCCAGTATCTGCAGACAGTGGCCAGATCTCCTCTGGCAGCGCAGAGGCTCCGAGGATCCAAAAAGTAAGGGGGCAGAGCGAACCAAAAAATCAACTGCAAGACTTCTGGAGGTCCTCGAAATCCTCTGTCAAGAGGTGTTAGATCCAAGACAGACATGTCAATTCTCCACTCACGACACAATAAATTGGACCGGTATTTATTATAGCCACAGACACGTCAACTCAAGTGCCAGCACATCAATCGAAGGCACGGTCAGATGCCCAGAGCATCACAACAGAATGACGATGACGCCCAGCCAACAATGACTGGGTCTGATCCGGATAAAATGAAGCAGACAAGATGGCCTTCAACACGTCAGAGTAAACATGCCAGCACATCGAATTACAAACACATAAACCTAAAAGGAAACGGGGCGAGATAAAAACGCCGAAACACATCAAGCAATTCAACATGTCAAGGATGGAATACGGTGAGCACCAGCACGCACAATAGAAGGACTCAAATTCATTGCAGCCAGAAAATCGGAACGAGCTAGTATCCAAGGCCCGTGCAGTGGTAAAATTGTGCGGGTTAGAGCTAGACAAACTGGTGTCAACGCTCTCCTGCACAAGAGGAGTGGTATCAGGTTCAACAATCCTACTGATAATCACGAACCTGGAATTCACCCCCGGAGACATCGACATCTACGTGCCAGAGTCGCAAGAGGACACCGCGATCGCACTGATGCTCAGAGACCACGGCTTCAAACTTTCGAAATCGATGAGGCCAATATATGACAACAACACCGCGATCAAAGGGGTTCACTGGCTGAAAAAGGGGAAAAAGAAGATGAACATAATGGTGGTAAAGGGGGAGAACGCAGTGCTCGCCATTTTCCAGTTCCACTCGACGTTCGTTATGAACTTCCTGTCATCCACGGGGATTTACTGCGCCTACCCATCGCTGACAATGTCGAACTGAGCACTCCCAAATCTGCCAATTATGCTGAGAGAAATCGCAACAGAGGGCAGGTGCCGAGACTGCTATGCAAAATACCGAGCCAGGGGAGTAGAATTCCAGAACGACCCGCGAAACTTCGACTCGCATGCCGAGCACCGATGCTTCGAAGATAGCGATTGTCCAATGACCATTCGGACGACGCGAGACACGAGAGGAAGATACGTTAAACTTTTCCCACGCTCGCAACTGGAGGACGAAATCGAGTGGCAACACAAATACATGGTAATATGGAGCTTGGGGGGGCCGATATGCGGAAATCCCAAGCACTACCATGACACATTTTCGACCTCGGTGGAATTAAATAGAAAAACGGTGATCATCTCGAATAGACTCAGCGATAAAATCTCATCCTCATTGCACAGGTACACGATGTCTGGCGATGCACGCTGTGAACACGCTACCACAGTTTCCAGAGCACTATCCACGAGTGTACACGTAGCACGATAATGCAACGACTAAAAATAATATTACAAGTCAGCGTGATTCAAGCACGAAACTGCCAGCACACCGATTTTTCATTATTTCCTTTGATTTACTTGTTCCTTTCGTGGAAACCGACGTGGCAACAACCTTCGGTCCCGAGACAAATCAGCTAAAAGCCAAGTATATAAGCAACGACAAAAAAAAACCTCCCCTCAGCGACTACCCACTAACAAGAGTGACTCCTGCTCCACTAAAGTCACCGACTTATGATGAGTTCAACGGTAGCTCAAATGCGAATAAACTCAAAAAGATACTAACCTAACATAAAGCTCCCGTGCGCAGACGAGGAATCAGTTCTTGGTTTCAGGGAGATACCACCGTCGAAAGAAAGCTCTGATCTCCTGCAGGTACCCCAAATCAATCGTCAAAATCCGAAAACAAGACCACTAACCATCACCTCAGAAATTGGGGCTCCAAAATTTTTTATACATCGTAGCGGAGAAAGCAGCAAACGAAAAATTGTGCGATGTGCGAGATGGTCCCGTGGGTTTCGACACCGAATTCGTGAAAAGGATTCCTTCCGCCACGGAAAAGATGATCCTAAAGATGCGTACGCCCGGAATAGCAGCAAAGAAATACGCCAAACACATTATTCGATTCCTGGAGTCGAAAAGTGAACATGTTTACGAACCGGCATGGGATAACAGGGGCCTATGCTTGATCCAGTTGAGCGTCGGTGACACGGCCTGGGTGTTGAATATGAAAAAAATCAAAGGTTCGTAGGCCGAGAGGGATATGAAGACAAACACTGAAAGATACTCTAGCATTCCCAAAGGAATTAAAAAGGATCCTGACGTCGCCTTCGATCACGCTGACCGGGGCAGGACTGAACAGCGACGCAGACGTTGTATGGGAGGACCTTCGTATCGACATGCCTTCATTAGCAGACGTCGGGCTGATGACCAGGCTCGCTGATCCAGAGAGCCGAACCGACGAAAACTTCCAGCATCTTGCGCTCGACGCAGCTGCAGAACAAATTCTAGAGGTTACTATCGATAAATCACGGCAGAAAACGGTGGACTGGAAAGGTACTCTGGACGACGGAGATATCATCTGTAAGTAATATACAAAAAAAAAAACGGGTGGCCAAATTGATGCAACTTTAGATGCCGCCATCGACGCTGCCGTATCCATCCGCCTTTTTCAGACCTTGGATACAAAACTGTACCAAAAATCAGTTTTAATCGATAGAAAAATTCCTAGCAGCTGGTACACATACAGGATGGTGGAGGGAGAGATAGTTCGAATCGAGGAATCGATCAAAGGAACAATCATACCCTGGTCAACGAGAGATTGCACTTGGTACATAAACGGTAGATTTCAAGGGTACTTTCCGTAGTGTTATATGTCACTGGATAATGTATGCTTCAATCGCGTCCACGAACGGGATGGCTACTCACTAAACAATCGCCGGATCTGTTGAAGCACGGAGATACTACAAACGAGGAAGCCTGAGTAGCCAGAACCATGCGACCAAGTCGGCGTCGCGGGCCAATCTCTTACCCGTCTTCTCACCAAATCGGCGTCCCGGGCCAACGTAGTACCTTTCTTCTCACCAAGGTTCCTCGAATCGGTGTTCTGAAAATGATATGGGTAAATTCGCACTTGAGAGAGAGAAATGTAACCAATAGAGGGAGTGGGTAAACACGAGTAAACACGAGTCAACCGAAAACGCCACGACAATTTCATCAATCCCTGATCCGATACATAACCAAACAGCCACAACTTTCCCAGGGCCACCATCAATAACCTACTTACACCTAAGTTCGTTCAAAGCCCCATCCTGGCGATACTGCGCCATTCCAACTGGATAGAATCAACCATCATTATTCTAAATATTCAAGAAATGCAAAGGGCTTTGCTTCAGACTGCAGAAAACTGGGGGTTCCCCAAGTTGGGAATCACCTTGCAGCAATTTACAATGGAAGTTTTCGTCTGAGGCAAAAGCAGTAAAGACAGTTTGAATAGCGCCTCGTCAATTTGATGAAAACACGTAGAATCGAGGGGAATAAGGGCCAAAACACACCTTTTGCAAGGTTTCAACGCGGTTTCTTTCTGGCCGGATGCTTGAAGGATTTAATTCCCATATCATATTAGGTAAAATATCCGAAATACGCGTCGAGACCTCGCGCTATGGTATCGGAACAACTTGGTACGGAGTGGTTACCCCAAACACGTCGCATGTGACGCCGTATAACGCTGTGTGACAAGCGCGTCGTGGCCTGTCACAGTCAAACAATCTCAACGAAAATCATTCCTAGCCACACTATGAGCCCCTATGCCCGGCGTCATCCAACAACACCTCAAGAAATTCGTGCCCGATATCCCCCCCCCCCCACCCTCCACAAGCGCAAAACCCTAGCTCCGGATCGTTTACTGGAAGACTACGACCTAACCAAAATAATGGCCCCGATGCGAACCCATTATCCCCCGCAAAAACACCGACCCAATGATTGACACTGGGACGGTAAACTCGATTTTCATAACCAAAGAATTAAAAACGAAAGGGCCAGGGCATATAGAAAACAACACGCTAAAATGTGCTTGAGTCCACAATTAAGCATCCGGAGTTGCCAACCCCTGCGCTCGAGGCAGTCTAAGACAAGTGACCTTCAAACCAAAGGCAAATGACCGGCTCACAGAAAGTAGATCTACGCCACGGACCAGCTAAACACACCAAACGTTCGATGAGGAAAACTGAGAAATTTAAGTACACAGCTGCAAGAAACATCGCTAGTCGGCAATATCTTCAACCGGGACAGATGATACGATAAGAACTATATTGAGCGCCTGCGACGTGGAATCTCACTCGGAGCAAACGCACGTCGCGCATCAACCCAAAAAGACGATCAGAATCCCTTCCGAAATTGAATGCAGAGCACAAGACTGCCCACAAACAGTATAGACCTATCAGGCCAAGTCATCCAGGAACCAGTGCTAAAACGGACATTCGGCGATCATAAGAAGAACCCCAGAATATGGGCGGCTGCGAAGATCGCACTAACGGTCGCCGAAATCACCAGCTTGAAATACGCGCACGAGAACACAGGTGGGAAGTGTAGCCCTGAAGACACGAACGAGCCAGTAGACCCCACACTAGACAATCGTTCCCCCAAATCCTTTTGAGTTTGCGCTCCACACACATCAATAGGTTTCGGTTCCATCAATATTTCGTCGGTGATGTGGTCCATAAGCGACATTGGGAAGAGATTCATTCCACGTCAACGATAACCACGTCACACGGGAGTCAAAGAAAGTTATAAGGCAAAACGCGGGGTCCAAGCACTGAAAGAACCTTCGCATTCATGCCACGATTAAGAAAGGAAACAGAATTCAAGATGGTCGCCGGACTCAATCCAGACGACTTCGAACTCGCGGAAGAAGTGCCATTCCAAGGAAACTCCCTCCTCCGCATGCTAGTGAAGAAAGGCACAACAAACACAGCCGAGGTTTTAGTGTGCGGATATATTCAGGATATAGTAACGAGGGGATCACTTCGTGCAAGTTTCAGCAATATCTGAACTCCAAACCCTACTAACAGCCCCCAGATTTTACTCTTGCGCTCACCATCACAAACACTGCGTTCCAGGGCCTCCTAGACTCAGTCTGAGTTCAGGGGCCTACATGGACCTACACTGAGACCCACCTACGTACAATCTGTGTAGGTCAATGTAGGTCAGTCAAAGTCAGCTAAGGGGAATGTAGCTGAATGTAGGTCCATGTAGTGACCTATACTGAGACCAAGATATCCAATTATCACCTCCAACAACTAGTATTGACAACAAATGGTCCCAATTTTCTGAGGTGAATGGAGGTGGGCGTAGGTGATATAGATCGCCTACGCCGACCTAAATATACCCAGCTCAGGTGAGTTACGTACACCTACGCTGAGCTACATCCGCCTTTACTGATCGCCGTCAAGGTGGATGTAGGTGACCTACACTGACCTATTGTAGCCGACTACACTGACCTACATACACCTACATTCACCTTTACTGACTCAGCCTAGGACCCCCCGGAACGCAGTGAAACCTCCAGCATCGGACACCAAGTATTCAAACTCCAAGTCGAAGTGCTAGAGAAGTGGATCGCAAAGGATATCGTCAACGGTCACAGAGTGAGCGACAGCTTCTCACCTTCTAATATCACCTTCACGTTCATTCCCTAGCAAATAATCTCCAAAGAAAACTGGGTCCAAGGTGGAGTCGGAGACTGCGGCCGAGTCTGGGTGAGGGTAGAAGAGGAAGCAAAGCGGGTAGGTCATACATTACTCGTACCAAATTCGACAACTCACGCCCAATGACACCAGGAAACATTCGAAATCTCGATCAACACTCCCGGCACGCCCTTTAAAGCATTGCAATATGAGATGCCATTTTCCACATCCGACGAAACACCGCTGACCATAGGCGCATTCGTAATGTGCAAAGTCTCCCCGTTTCGCGCGGACATGGTCGGAGAGGACGAATTTACGAAAGGAACTTATCAACGGGTAAGCACTCCGACAAATCTGGGAGACCATTGCAAACGACAAATTCGCCACACAGGTATACGGTTTGCATGCGATCGAAGTCCTCCGCTTATGCAGAAACCCAAACAACCTCTAGGACTAGAGCGCGCGATGTAAAGTCCGCGATCTAAGAACGCACAACGTCCTTTAACTTTGTACATTTTGACAAAAACTCACAATAAATACTAGCCGCGTAGAAAATAAACCAAAGCGAACTCCTTATTGTCAGAACTCCAAGTCACCAGCCAAATCCTAAGACCTAAGGCCATCCTCAAAATTTGAGCTCGACAGGAAGCAAGATCGAAACCCTGTTGAGTCGAAGAATCAGAAATATACGGGGTCAAACTGTCAGGAGGTGTTAGCCCACCTGAACTACTTCGTTAACACTAACGGCCTTGTGTTGGGGCTCATCAGGACAATACGGCTGGGATTCAATATCCCGAAACGAGGCCAATCATCTTTCGCATTAAACATTAGAGCCGAGCTAAGGATCAATGTGATTGATCGACTGTCGGAACACAATGCCGATGCGATGCCGGGTAACAGGAATTGCTGGGTGGTTCCATCCAGTGAATTCTGACAACCACTCAACCATCTCACAAGTAAGCAGCCTAAGGGTCCTGGTTTCATTTCAACCCAACGCCTCGCACAAAAACTGTCCTCAGCTCAAGGGGGGTCAAGGATAAGCAATTACCATATGGGGTAGAGGGGGGGAGGGGTGGAGGCTCCGGCGGAAAAAAAATTGTATGCAAATTTCTTTGCCCCCCAGAAGGTCCGCTGGGGAGTATAGGATCAATGGAGGGTCTCAAACATGAATTAAGAGTATAACTGTGCTATTACAAGCCTCCCATTAACAAGGTTGGGTAAGGTTGGGTCACCGCAATCGGTTTTGAACCAAGTTTCAACCGACCCGTGTAAATGTTAGGTGCCTGGACGTCGATGGTTCAACGAGAAGCCTTCTTCTCACATATGGTGCTCTTATTTTGCTATAAAATCACTGCTATAGCCACTTCCTACTGCCATAATATCGGAGCTTGATATTCCGCCGCCTCGGATATGTTTCTCTAAAAGGGAATTTGATGGCATCACCGTTACGTAGGGGGGGGAGGGGTAGGCCCAAAGTCCTGAAAAAATAAAATTGTAGGTGATATCGTTTTTTCTTATCTTTGATCCCCCTTGCCTCAGCTTGCGTGATCGCCGTTGATATAGATCAGTCGTCTAGTATCAGCTTGTTTGTACCTTCAATTGCAACTGTTTTTTTGTTTCGATAAAACACGTTGTGTTTCTACCTCTACCATATGAATCACCAGGTGCCAACTCTATTATTCCACCTGGGTACGAACCCACCGACACTGACATGGCCAACCCGGTCGTCCACACATTGTGTAGCATGCTCAAACACACGGAGAAGCAGCTTCACGGCGTTCGGCGGGGCAAACTCGAATTCGAAATTGTTACCGGAAAGCAGACATCGCGTCTCCGAATCAAGTTAGCCGATACGAAAATACGCCTTCAGGCTGCCCAGAAAAGATTCGATGATTTGGAAGAGCAAACCGGTAGAGCACTTTGTGATGTGGTAATCGGACACCGAAAATTACAGGTATGTAAGTGAACATGTACAGATTGATGGGAGGCTTATAACCTCTTCATCTCACAGTGCCTTGCTGAGACGCAGAACGAGTTTCCTGCGGTAAATGTTTGGAAATTCTCAATTCTCCCGCGTGTAAGTACTGCACACTGCCTCTCAATGACACTCACAGGCTATTAATTTAGTTCAATGCGGACACACTTTATGCCATACTTGTATTATCGATCTCATGAAGAGTGAGTACTGTTAATCAGAAATTACACTCGACGATTAACTTAGATAGCGTGGTATTCTCCGTTTGTTGGACAACCCGCTCAAAGCGCAAGTTGCCCGACCTGCAGACGCCGGATAACCGAAATACCCATAGCCAACTTCGATATGGAGAGCGCGGTTGAGGCTCTCTGAAGGATCAATATTTTCAAACAAGGGCCGGCAGTTCAAAGACTGCAGATGACTACAAAGAATTTTTCCCGGAGTTCAACTTCGACCGCGATTCGGGCCCTTCGAGGATTCCTGGTTGTTACACGCAGCAGACTCATCGTGTTCGGATTGGGCCGCGCGTCCGCCAACCCCGTCTTAATTCCCCCGCCTACCGTCCTCGTTGGAATCCAGTGAGCAAAGCAGAGTGGGATAGAAGCTCCTGGGGGCCCAACGCATACAGCCGTACTTCATAATCATACCAGCACACGCAAACTACGAGCAAATGTACGTCTCCTACATTCTTACCTATTTTTCAGCGCGCATATCGATCCGAGAAGTATTACAGCTGTTTCCGAAATCCTTGTCAGTGCGAAAAAATTTCGCCGCGTTCACAACTTTGATGGAAAGCCAAGAATTACCGGTTTTGGCCCGGATCAGTGCCCATTTCGGCAACGGTACAGTGGCCGAAACCGCCCAACTTGTTGGTCCCGACAGGAAATACAACGGGTCACCGAGAAAGCATACAGTAATGTGCTGTAAAGGAAACATTGTGAGCTCAACTTGACTACAAGTACTTTGGTGCATAACTCACTTCAGCTTGGCCCTCCTTGGCAAGGCTCGGCTAGCTCAAACAGGCAATCCTTGGCCTTGGATCAAAACTCGGAAAGCGCGGAAAAAAATCGCCGCCTGACAAGGATTTCGGAAACAGCTGTAAGAGCGGAAAGAATAAAAATATCAAAGATCCGAGATTCACGATGCAAAACGCTGAAAGATAGTTTTCCAAGATTTGTTTTCAAAGACACGAGACTCTCAAAGATGTATTTGAAAGATGTAAGATGCCAAATACAAACGGGCACATTTACTGATGCGCCTCCTTTTTTTGGTATCTTCGCCAGCATCGCTTCAGGTCGGAATGAGTAACTACGGGAACGACAGTGGGACTTGGCTGAAACTCGCTTAGCCTCGCTCAACGTAGGCTAAGGACATGTTAGTGGCTGTGGCCATCACTGAATCAACATGCCGATGTGACTCTGAATCGAGGGAATGCAATTTTGTGACACAAATACGGCACATTGACTTCTAGTCTAAATGAGGTCGAGGAATCCGAAACTAAAGTCAGTTAAAGAGATACAGCCACTTTACCTTGAATAAAATCAATATTTTTTCGGTCAATTCTTTTTAATTTTTTTTTTCGGACGAACTAGCTCGAACCGCATAACTTCAGGGAAAAAATAGTCGTTACAAGATCATAAATTACTATATAAGGCAGTCCATCACCTCAACTTGAAAGCCCATTGGCTCGGTGATGTCTTGTCCATACACGGCATCCTCAGGAGAATGTTCTCGAAATCAATAAATCATTTGAGAGCGGATTACCGGATGTAGGGGAATCCTTTAAATCTCTCGCCCATCGATATTTAGATAGTACAGATGTATCTCTTTGTATCCCGCTTTTTCTCCGCAACTTGAAAAAAAAAAAAAAGTTGAAAACCACCCAAAAACCCCAGCACTATCAAAGTTTAAAGCCGATACACCGAGAAGCGAAAATGGGTTGCAGTTGTAATCAATCCTTTGTCTGGCCGATAATCAGAGGTGCCGGGGATGCTGCAGAATATCAGCTCGACCCAATCCAGCGCCAGATGTGGACATACATGAATACTGTGCCATCCTATAGGGATGGTCCCGGGGGCATGCGGGTACTTGTGCGGTTGATGCACCTGGGTGCACTCATTGATGCGTCCTGTAGCATCTAGTACGCAGTGGCGTGTGTATTTTAACGCGCCATAGTACACCCTGGGTTGTGGCGGACATGGCACGTTTGCGCCCAGCCAGACGTCGAAGTGCTTGAGGGCGGCAGGTCTGGGTTCTCGATAGTGGTCGATGGGTTGACCTGTGTGCTGTGACCACAGTTGCGCCCGCTGCCAATATTCATCCCGTAGCTGCTCCCAGCGCCTTTTGTATGCCGCAAACTCTGCTTGCACCTGCCGACGATTGGTGCAAATGCGGGGTGACTTTGTCGAAGCGGCAGCCACTCCCACAGGACCCAAATCCAGCGGACTCAACTGTCCTGTTGTGGCACCGCACGTGTAGTACCTGACGAAGGCGTCGCTCCAGCACATAATGGGAGCGAGGGTGAGGGCAGTGGTAGACAAGAGAAGAAGCTGACTGTGGGAGAGAGTGAATGTGACTTGTCATTTGTATTTGTTTGTGTGGGATGACACCAAACGGAAGATAAGGGAGGCCAACAATTCAGGCACGCTGCAGGTAACCGGCGAACACCGGCGTCTCAGGAATCCAGTGTAAAATATTTAATTTCAAAACATGCTAAGGTATCCCCCTTCCACCCTCAGCTAAAGTCATGTGGAGTTTATTATTTCGGCGAAAACATGTCTGAAACCACATGCAGAGCAATTGGAGTCAAATCCCTTGACAAGATTGAAGATAAGTCTCATAAATATCTCATGGACATGATCCTTGTGGCATAATAATGAGGAATATCTAACTACAAATTGATCCGATGACCGATTTGCCATCGATAGTGTGACAGAGGCTTGATGAAACTATGTAACTACATTACACAGGAGGATCTGGCTGGACCACATTTATTTCTAAAGGTGCAATAGATGAATTCAAATATATTTGATGAGGCGATTTTCCATATCTTTCATTGTTCCTCCAATATTAATTATTTTTCACCGTATGCCCAATAAATAAAATACATGTGACATTCGTCGAAGGTGAACGGTGGACACCTTAACTACAGTTGGATGACTGTGACTACTGGAACGTGAGGTTAAGTTGACAGAGGACAAGGGCACTTACCCTGAGCCAATTATCGCGGGCATTTTTGACACCGTCCAGAAGCTCCATTCCCGTGGTGTAGGTGGCCAGGAAACACTTGTTGATGACGGAGGAGAAATGGGCCTCGAGTTCTGTGTTGTTCAAGGAGTCAAATTCAAACCTATTGTGTTTCTCCGTTGCGGCAAGGTGTAGTTCGTAGCAGGGCACCAGATCGCGTGTCCATGGAAAACGATTTCCGAACGGAGCAACAAAAATCTGGGGAGGGTGGGTGGAGAATTGCAAAAACTGCGGCGGGCTGGAAAGGGAGAAGGCAAAATCGCAAAGGACAATGTTGAGATCTGCGGTGACGAGGATGTTGCGGAAATGGGGATCCGCCCAGACGATTGAGTGAGAATGCAGTTCGGCTAGGCCTTCGGCGATTTGCACAGCCCACTCGATGCGAGTAGCTAATGACGGCCTAGCCTCAACCAGATAGGTCCAGAGGTCACCAGCGGGATGAAACTCAAGCTCGAGCTCACCCCCACGAGTGGTGCTGTAGTACCTCAGGATCCTCTGGTGCTGTATCGTTTTGTAGACGTGCAGCTCTGGTGGAGTCGCCGTTTTGCGCCACCTGCCTAATCTTCACTCATAAGCAGACATTTTTAGTTAGGTGCGTTGGACTTGCCTGAAGAGTTGTGGTAATAGCCAGGATCTACCTCCTGGAACACGACCATGGGAGGAAGCTCATACAGTGCATCATCGTCCTCCTCGGGAGTCTCGAGGTCAACAGCACCGGTGGCATCACGGTCGGAAGGATTGACCTCCAGGGCTGGTGGCACTGGGGATGTGTTTCCGAGGTTGCCTAGCATGTTCACAAACAGGAACGAAGTGACGGATTATGATCAGAGGACCGAAAACGTTGCCTCCCCACACAACGTGGCTGCCAGTGGACGTGGCAGGAGCATGTGACCACTGCGGATGATCCATTGCAGCACAGCCACCCCGCCCCGGCCCGCCTTTCCAGCTTCAACGAGTTGAGCGGGACCCGCCTTCAGCGGTTTGGTTTTACTGCTCCTAAAGACATGGTAGATTGCGAGGTCACCTGTGGGATAAAACCTGTGATTTATACGAGATGATTTTCGCGTGGTGGAAGACTTACTACTATTCAGGAAAATCCGGAACGTTGCTGAAGACCATCGTAGCCCAACAAAGACACCGAAGACATCATAGCCAACCCCGGTCTATATAAAAAGGTTGGAGGGGCGGTTTGAATCTCATAGACCAACATAGACTCTACAACGTCTATGAGAGACAGAGTGCATAACCAGCATAGCTCTGATAGTTGTTATATTGATATAAATTGTGCACAATATCGGATGATCCGAACAATAAAACTGCAAGCAACTACAATAAACGACAAGTACGATACAGGTAATCATGTACAACGTACTCCACTCAAAAAGTCGGTACTGTGAGGATTAGAGGGACGCGAGGAAATTTCTTGACTCGGGAAACTGAACGAGGTCGCGCTGAATCGGGACTACTTCAAAGTACTTGAAGGGTTTGAGGTTGCGTGGTTCGGGAATGGTGATTGAAAGAGTTTTGACCTCGAGGTTTGAAGCATCGGAGCAGTCTCAAGAATATTAAAGGGCATAAGACTCGACATGAACGACTTGGTTATTCAATTGGACGGCGGAGTTGTAAATTCTTCGTGTTTGAGGTCGGTCGCTTGGTGGTCTCTCGAGCTGCCTTGAGAGGGAGCAATTGGGGTTCAAAATTCACTTGTTAAGCCATTTGAAGCGCCACGCAGAAGGAACTCCAGAGTTGTTGACGGTACAAAACGCGATGGTGAGGGAAAGAAAGTAAGGACAACGTGGTAAGATCAAAGCGTGTATGTATTGGTCGGGCGCTGTTTTTGACAGCTTCGAGATTGCCGACTGAACTAAAAACGGAGCGCTGATTTAGTTACGGCGTCCGCACGTACGAGCCAACCTCTATTGTTCACTTCCACTCAGTAGTAGTCTTAAACACCGCAAATTCCTTCGTAGGAATAGCTCGAAAATGAGCGCCACGAAGCGTTTCAAATATCTGGACTGACATCTTTGAGAGCGCCGAAATACTTGCCGAATCAGTCACTGGGTGGTGGGTACACCGTCGGCGTGCATTTAGAACACTATTTCCGCGGCCTTCGCGGGGAGGGCAAATGCGGAATATTTAGCATCAACATCCTCCAGGTACGCGCCGAGATATTGATTTCCTTTCCCGATCCAATCGGCAGGGAGAAATGAGCTGTCGGTTCCGCCATAGAGCAGCGGGTAGTCGAGACAACGTGGGTGAGGAGTCAAAAATAAATTTAGTACACCTGTGTGGCGCAATCATCTAGTGACGCGACCCCTTTTAGGAGTGGGATCGATTCTCAATGCGCTGATTTTTGTCCGGTTTGGACCCAGGTTTGAGCATTGAAATCCGAAAATCCGGTACCGCACCTGGCCTCTTAGTCTATTGTCAGGGGACCTGGAAAAGGAAGGAAGGAAGGAAGGAAGGAAGGAAGTATTTATAAGAACTGACCTTAAGGAGAAACACCACGTGTCATCGCCAGCATAGACGGCGATCATAAAGGGCAATCACAAACCGATTATACTCCACTCTCGAGTCAACGACACGTTTACCGACAGCAGGAAACAGAACCGTAGAAAAGAGGGCTGTGGGATCATGTGCTGTCGAGATGTTGAGTTAAGGATGATCATGTGTTGTAGAGATGTTAGGTTAAGAATCGATGAACTCATGCATCGCAGGATTTTTCTTGGTGTTAATCTTTGCAAGAAAAACGATTCTAAAAATTTCATTTTTAGGACTCGTAATATACGGGCTGTGTATATGCCTGGTATATTGGCTGATATACGCCCAATATACTCACAATATACAGAGGTCTGATGGCTACCATATTGGGACTCGGTATACTGTACTATTACGACCAAAGGTTCAGGTGACAGGTGACGGGGGCCTGTGAACTGAACCAATTTGGCATGGGTGACGGTGACATAAAACTGACATTTCGATTTTTGGCCTCAAATAGGGGCGAAAACGGTCAAAAATTCACGGCCGGCACCTGCCGGAGCATGCCGACCATCCATTTATGGAAATTTCTCGTGATTGCCGATCAATGAACCTTGATCCCAGTGAACCTTTGAGGTGACGGGTGACATGGCGTGAACCTTTGGTCGTAATAGTACAGTATTGTGAGCCAAGGCCGAAAAAACTTTTCGACCCCCCTTCCGATTTTCGAGTCCCGACGTCCCTTTGCGTTCGGCTACGTGCGGCTACATGCCGTCACGTCCGTCTACGTCCGTCTATGCCCGTAGATCACCCTACCTCCCAGTAAACTGGCGCTTTGGCTTAACCCTACACCATATTTCGATGCTCTTCTTCTTCAGACACCAGGCCCTGTCTGCAAATTGTGCAGCACCTCTAAAACCCACAGAAACGTGGTATGTACCTGAAATGTATTGGAAATGTACCTATTTTAAAATCCCTCGAGCTGTCACATCAAATCTACGTGTTCATCTACGTTCGGCTACGCTCGGCCACATTCGGCTACGGCGATAGCCGAACGTAGCCGAACGTCGACGAACGTAGACACCCAATGTCTACGCCTGTAGCTGTAGGTAGATGGTCATGTCCATCTACCCCATCATCTACATGGGTAGACGGAGGGTCCATCTACCTGGGGGCGGAACGCAGTGATTGCTGTTCAGCAGCATTACTGATGAAATATACACCAAGGAAAGGTAAATACTTACCGGTTGAACATCATGGTTGATTTGGACTCGAACTCGATCCAGGCACTACAATTTGTTACTATGTTACTATATTGAACCACGGCTATGTGAAATACATCACTGAGGTACGACTAAAGCCAACCACGGCGGGCCATAAGAGCCACTAATTAAAGTAGCGGGGGTGCAGGCGGTTACCAGAAGTCGAAAAATCGGTCATTCCAAGGGTTTCATTTCCCCGGAAATAGCCTCAGATTGCCGAGGGTTTCGCCGCCCGGCACCTTTGGTTTTAATCGGTCTTTTGACCGATTTCCGATCACCCTTGGAATGGCGGGGTTGCCATCGACAGGGAGGTATGTGACGCGTGACTGTCGATTTGAACGTAATGGTACAGTATTTACATTGATCAAGAGTTCAATTTCAATTCCCTGGTTCAACACTGTTCAACCTGTTAGCCACAACGAAGAAAAACCTAGAAGGCCTCATGCCGACATGGGGAATCAGAAACAGTGAATAAGTTGGAAAGTAATGTTGAATGCTTACTGCTTCACGAAGTGGGAGAAGAAGCGGATGTGGTGCTTGGTGCACGATTGCTCTCAGTTATCGAGTATCAACCAGGAAACACGTGGGCCCTGGGGCCTTTGAGTTGGTTCAACAAAATGTTACCTGCATGGTTTTGCAGGACAGGTATTATAAACAACCCCATATTATCATGATTCAAGCTCATGCGGACGCGGGGAATCGAACCCCTGGACTGCTTCTCAGTTACTGTCATCTTGTATCGGGTGCAGCTGTGCACCGCACTACATCCGCCTTACCAGTCATCTTCCCGGGGAAATAAGGGTGAATAATATTTTCCCTGCAATTCTTGACTGCGAAACAAACAGACAATGTTGAACATCAGATCTGGATCCGCCTGACTGGGATCGAAGAAATTGCGGTGCTCAAATTTCAAAGGCCGGCAATGCTGTCCGAGACCTCTAGGCTGCTACGTTCAAGCTACGTTCAAATTGGCATCCAAATTCGCGTTTGATCAAATTCCTGCTATCGTAATTCAAGTGCGGAGTTCGAAGCCCTGGTGCGACCGTGATGAAGTCCGGCCGCCAAGCGGGGAAGCGACTGGCGGGCTCGGCGCGGCGCGGCATCGCGGGGAAAATCAAGAAGAACAAAGAAAAAAATAGACTATGCCTAGTTTATGTGAACGCGGGGAATCGAACACCTCGACTGTTTCGTGAAAATTTCCCTTCTCCGTTGCAGCTGTGCACCACGCACCGCGCCCGCTTTCAACCAAGCTTTTCACCAACTCTTTTGTTCGATAGTCTCCGAGTCTACCCATGGTATTAAAATTTGTTGTAACTCGCGCGAGTTGATTTCAGATGGAAAAATAAATCCATCACGGTGCTTGTGTAGCTTGTTGCCTGTTTCAGCGAGGCAGCCAGCCTGAGCCAGTTCGTTTGCTTGTCCGTCTCCACGTTCGATCAGCATTCACCTATGAATTTGCTGAGTTAGGACATTATACAGGCAATCAGAGCTGAGTGTAGGGCTCCAGACAGCGCACACATTGCGGCTGGGGCCGCAGATAGTCGTCATCATCTGCAGAGCTGCTCTCGGCATTCGTATGCGAAGAACGAGAGGAATCTGGTCGCTCAGGCCTGCGGCCCGGACCACCCCGTCCTCCCCCACGCATAAACGGCCACGTAGGAAGATAGCACATTTCCTGGCGTTTCAATCAATAACGAGGATGAAAGAAAACGGATATAACTGACCTCAAAGCCGCACTCTGGCCGACACTTACAGCCGATCCGGAAAATAATGAGAATGACGAGATTTTTTCGCACGTTTCCCAATTTAGAAATTCCCATTGCGCTCTTCTTCGCTTCATCGCCACATCTCTATTCTCCCTTTTTTGGCTCTTTCCTCGGTCTCTTGTCCCTCTATGTCAGACGCGGACCCAATTGAAGTGTCCGATGGCGAGCCTGATGTCGCTGGTGACCTTTCCGACACCAATCTCGACGGTCAGCTTCAAGCTATCATGAATCAACCGCATTGTAAGTCATTCAGCAATTCTTCCACGCCTTCGCGTCACGTAGCTTCGTGCTCACAGTGCAGAAATGGTCTGTTATGAGCCCGTCCCTCATGAAGAAGAAGCAGAAAGAGGCGGAGAGGAAGGCGAAAAAGGCCGAGAAAAAGCGGGAGAGGCTGGATGCTGACGACGACGAGCCCAAGTCAAAGAGGGCCAAGAAACAGACGACAGGGGAGAACGACGACTCTGCGCTCCCGCCCGCTGAGCTTACTGGTTACATCCACGTTCTGAAAGCCGTCCCCACCCTCCCGAGCCGATCGCGCGCAAAAACCAAGCCCGAAGACCTCTACGTCAAGCGCGGCCCTTTCAAATTCATGTCAAATTGCTCCTTTGCGGCTTTCAGCAACGCCATCGCACAAGCTCTTCCTTGCCCTCCGGCACACATTGCACTAGGAAAGACGGAATGGAAGCCGCAGACTCCGGCAAACCGCGCCCCATTACCGCCCGGTGGAGCAGACGGCTTCGATGTCCTTCAGAAGCAGATTCGCAAAACCAAGGATATGATTGTTATTTTGACCATGCCGGGGCCACAAAAGCCCGCAGAAGACGCACCGGTAACGTCCTTTCTCATTTTCCATTTTGTACCTCTCACCAGCATCCCTAGTTCTGGGAAACAAAAGACGATAATGACAGCACTGCAGGACCTTTGAAGAAGCAGGAGTTTGACTTTGCATCGCTAGAAACATCCAGTTCAGAGCAATCAGTTGAGGAGCAAAAGGTATGCACGCAAACATTGTATGTTTCGACACACCCAATCATCTGCCGCTAGGTTTCGTTCGACAAGGCTGTCACTCCTCATGTGGAAGCGCTGAAAGAACAGTGGCCTGAAAACGACGCCGGGCAAAGGATATACACCGACGAGAAAGGTTTCCAGTGGGACCTTACTCCGATTCGTCTCAACATTTGGGTGTGCATATGGTGTGTCACTTATATCCTCTTTGTTACCTCCCTCATCTGTATCATCATTCAGGCTCGTGGAACAGCAACAGTGGGCAAAGCACCCCTTTCTACGCAGTTCGACATCAAGTATCGTATCAAGCAGCAGCCCGCCGTCGCAAATCCCTTCCCGGCGCAAGCCATACCAGCGGCTCCTCCTGCTGTGTCCGCCGCCGCCGACAAGCTCTTGGAAATGATGATGCAGCAGCAGCAAATGCAACAGCAACAGCTTCACCCACCGTATTATCCCCCGCATGTGCCCGCCACGTTCGCTCATGGCGCACCGCCTGTTGTCCAGCCACCTCCCGCCAATCCAAGTCCTGTCCCATCGGCACCGTCGTCTCCTACCAAGCCCAATCACCGTACGTCTCCCTCGACGAGTTTTGTACTTATTACAGCATCGCGCAGCATCTGCAGGGACTGGAGAAGCTCGGATATGAACCCGGCGACAAGGGCATGGTGGCGTTGGAGCGGGAGGATTGGTATGGAGTCGCCGGGTTTGGGAAACTTACATGGGATAAGATCTTGGTCAAGCATCGACAGTTCTTGAAGGACGCGCAGGCCGGGTTGTGGTTGTGACCTGTATTCGATCTGGTTGGTTCTCTTTGCTATGTGATGTTATTATTCAGTTTTCATATCATCCGCATCCGGTTTCCCGTAAACACAGAATGTAATTCAATTGTTATACAATTACTCATCGCGAACAATGTACTCTGCATGCATGAACCAAGCCCGAGCCTTCTCACGTGTGATACAAGCCGTCGACTCAAGGAGAGCCAGAATGGGGTCGGCTGCAGCTCGGATGGATTGACTGTTTGCGCGGAGGTAAGCTTTCCCTGGACGACTATGAGCACATGTACGTGAGGGAGGCGATAGCGGCGGCTTACATGCGCTAAAGGACTCCTCGATCGGATTGAGATCAGGAGAATACGGCGGCAGATACAAAAGCATGATACCTATAAAGAAGGGAAATCAACGGGGTTCACACATCGAGAACGATAAACTCACCCTGCGCATTCAGGGATTCCTGTAAGGTGTCGGTGTGGTGGATGCGGCAGTTGTCCATGATGAGGACACTTCGCTCATCTGGGAATACTCCCATTTCAGGGACCTGAAAGATATGGGTAATAAGAATGGCCGAGACAAGGAAAACTCACGACATCCTCCACAATGAAATCAGAGAAGTCGTACGAGTCCAGTGAGCCTTCCACGACTCGCTGCGCAATGTACCCATCCATGCTCATTGCCGCTACAAGAGTATAGCGTATGCCGCGAATGAAGACGTCTTCGAAGTCTGCCGGCATTCCAATTGGTGCGCGGCCATAACGGCGGGCTACATCATGCTCGTTCTTGCTGGACTCATCAACGGTGACGAATTCGCGGCCAGTCCCAGAGAAGTCGTTCTGGATGGTGTAGAAATAATCGCGGCGGCCTTCGTTGTCGCGTTCGACGGCAATCTTGTGCAGTAGCTTCCGAGTTAGGCCTGTCCGCTCGAGGGTTTCTTGTAGGGCGGAAATCGAGATATGAATGTCGTGATGGATGGCAAGCCACCATTGGAGCTCGAGAAGATATGTATCGGCGTGGCGAGTATAGATCTCTTTGATGGCGGTCAGGGCAGCAAGTCCGATAATTCGCGGCCTTCCCTTGATGGGTGGAGGAGGTGGATTGACAGAGCCAAACTCCTCGAAGAGAGCAGCCCAACGATACAGGCTGGACTGCGATACCAGCAGTGTCGAGCAGATTGCGCCTCTATCCCATCCCAACTCCCACAAACGAAGGGCGCACTCTTTGATGTCGGGATTAATTCGGCGATTCACCATGTCGGGTGAGGAGGGTGAAAGCGACGCGTTGAGGCGAGAAAGTCAGAAGCAAGGCTGGCAGCGTCTCGGACCGCTTCTCCGATAGGAATTTCTAAATTTGGAAACGTGCGAAAAAATCTCGTCATTCTCATTATTTTCCGGATCGGCTGTAATCCACACGCTCCAGTCGAGCCACGCCATGAGCTGTTCGATATCCTTACCGCGATACGACATCTCATCTCTCTTAGTTATAAAATAGAATAGCGACCCCTCCCCCAACTTAGATACACACTCACCACTTAGCGTACTGCTGTCTTAGCCGTGAACGGCCCACATACAGCGAATAAATTGATTATGATGATGTTCGATATCCGCTTTCCACCTCCCCACGAGCGCTTCGCCGTTAGGGTGAGTCGACGAGTCGACGGGGAGGGCATCATCGAGACCCACAGCGACGCCTTGTACCCATGTGCGTACGACTACGCGACATATTTCGCGGTTAGTTTCCTCCACCGCGTTAAGCAGGAGTTCCTCCGACGGCGTGAGTTTGTTGAAGAGTGACGGGCTGCGCCGGATGTATTCCGTGTGCGAAGTTGCGCAGAATTTGAACACGGGTGCGGCCCACGCATTATCGGAGCCAGCAGGGACGGCAGCGTGCAGGATGTAAGGCTGCAACATAACTCGGAACAGTGACATGGTGTTCTTGGCTGTGGCGAGCACGTTGCCGGAGGTGGAATTGAGGACATATTGAACCATTTCGAATCGATCTTCGTAGCGGTCGACAATGACCTTGAAGAGAGTATCCCAATCGATGCCGCTGCCAGGCTGGAGCGGGGAGGTATACGCCTGGGTGAGCCTGGCCATGACGGCTGCGACGTCTGCTGGAGTGATTCCAAGCAAGCGGTGGTCCCAACACTCGAGATTCAGCCTGCAAGGTACGAGACTGGGAACGAGGGCAGTGTCGTAGAAGGAGACGAGCTGGGTCAGGTCGAGCTTGATTCGCCGGTCGCCGGGGTAGCGGTTATGCCATGAACCACTGTGGATCACGTCGAAGCCGCCTGCGGTAGTTTCGAAAGGGCCGTTGGTGAAGACTGAATCGCTCAGGCCGGATACATCGCTGGGTCGAGGCCGACCGGGTCCACCCGGTCCACTCGGTCCACCGGGGCCGCCTCGTCCTTGAGAGGCCAGATTAGCCATGGACACGACTTCCACCCCAGCCGTAAAGTCGCATAGCACAATCTCGCTTCAATCCGTCATCAGATAGAGTCAGAATATGGGGGCCACGGCTTACAAGTCCATTTCCATGCTACGAGGAAAAACAATAATTGAGTGCGGAACGGATAGAAATGAGTAACAAGGCGCACCGAGCATAACCGTCTATTCCCAGAGGTTTGCCCCAATTGCAAAGGTCGACGGCACGGATTCTCTCTTCAAAATAACGCTCAGGAAGAACCTCTCCCCATCCGACGATGTCTTGAGTGTCCATCGGGTCATCCTTCATCTTCGCTGCACTGGATCCATCAAAGTACAGCACGCGCAGTGGACGCGCGGCGACGAGGGTGAGATGCCAACAGCCCGCTTCCGATGAGCCGCGGCAGAAAATATAGGAGTGCTCTGGGTCTGTGGCCGTCCATTCCGGAATAGTGGGGAGGTTCGAGTCTCCACGCCCATGATAAAGCAACGTGCCCACAGGGACTATTCCAGGGACGATATTGTGCCCTTGACGCGAATTCAATTCGGTCACAACGAGACGCATGTAAAATGAGCTCGTACCGTTGCGATACCGGGTGTTTGGCCAGTGCTGCAGGAGTGAGCTAACGGTATCGAAGACGAGGTGGCCTGTTGTGTTGACACTTGGCTTGACATTGAGGTTCCAGGAGTCGTTTTTCGTCGCGGGGCTAGAACACTGTGAGCTGCAGTCCGCAAGCAGTCCGCCTGCGGCGAGTGGTGAAAGCTGACAGACTATCCGCTGCGAAGAACGGGATTTGGGCTGCCCTTGAACATAAAGCGGATGCCAACACAGCGCTGAGGATGGTAGTCTGGTGCATCTGGCAGTGGAAGCTGAGAGAAAGACGGAGATAACAAATTCGCTTGAGATTCTCTCAACATCAGCAAACCCTGGGTCTGCTACGTAGCGCTACGTAGGGCTTGTAGTGGCTGTAGTGACTGTAGTTAGGTCCCCCCTTATGTAGTGATATGTACCTGAGGGGGTTGCTATGTAGTGCTATGTAGTTGGGGGGGTTCCTATGTAGTGCTATGTAGTTTAGGAGTGCTATTCAAGAAAAGTCTGATTGTAATCCTTTCAATTGCATTCAATGCTTGAATATTAGTTAGTAATGTAAACTGGGTTGTAAGTAGTGGATGAGGGTTGAATACAAATTATTATTGTATTATTACAAAGAGCTATTTTAATTGTTGTTTTTCGACGGGTTCGAACTCACGACCTCACGCATATGGACAAAATACAGAATTATGTCGACTACCAAGTAGACTAAGAGACTGTTCCATACCATGGCCTCAGTAACACTATGGGACCGCTCGTGAGGGATGTGTTACTCTGTGTGTGCCAAAGTCACTTGACCACGGTGTGACAAAGCAGGTGGCCTGTAACACATCTGTGACATGTTTGCAAAAAATTGCTTTACAGCTCACACTTCATAAGTACCAGTTACTTACCCGTGTCTTTGCCAGGGACCTTAGAGATCAACAATTTTCATCCACCAATTGTTTAGCATCCCAGTTGAGTGTGAGTTTGAGTGCGCAAGTAATGGATTTGCTTCGTGGGTTCAACACTGGTAAGAAGGTCGTATTCAAAGCTTTCATAATTAAATGACTCTGAGAAATGAGGTTATGAACCTCAAAGTCTGATGTCTGAAGTGTCAAAGACCCCGTACAACTACATACAACCCCCAAAATGGTTGATAATGACCCTGCGTACAGCGTAATTATGCGTGCAAATTGCATGCATAATTATAGCTCCACTACATGGAAATATGCAGCTCAGGACCAACTATGTAGAACTACAATGATGGGCCCAAACTACACAGCACTGCATAGAAAGCCCCGAAACTACACAGCACTACATAGAAGCCCGAAAACTATGCGGCACTACATAGAAGCCCAGAAACTACATAGCGCTACAGAGCACTACAGGAATAGCCGGTAACTATACCAACTATGGCCAACTATACGCAAATATGGCAAAACCCAGGGTTTGCTGATGAACCTGACATTCGATCAAGATCCCTGTCGACAGGCCGAGTGCGCAGTCGCCGATCACTCGCCCGAAATATCCAAGAAACATCAGCGTTGTAAGCCGGCACGGAGGAACGGGGGCAGCAATTTCTGGTGTGAGCAAGGGAATGTTGAGGTACGCTTCGGAATTAGCATTGAACCAGTGTGTGCGATACAGTACGCGGCTGGGGAAGGAGTGCTGTCTTTCCCTCCTTTTCTTTTCTGACTGGTATACGGCTCTCACTTGTAACAAGCTGGCAGGGTGTTTCGTTCAATTCGGCCGGTGCTCGACTCTTTCGTCCACCGATGCAGGACGCAGGAATCGACTTCTTGCTTCGGTTGTACTCTCTGGAAATGCATCTTCCGGGCTCGAAGGCAAGAGGGAAAAAAAGCATCTATGAGTACGTGAACGCGGGGAATCAAACCCCCATCGACTGCGCAAGTATCCGGTGGCTCATCCCGGTGCAGAGGTGCACCGCGCACTACACTCGCTTTCCTTGAAGAATGAGTCGATGAATAACACCACTACTTTTGCGTCGTTGAGATGCAATGTTGGAAATAAAATAATCACGCACGATGAACTCGCGCCAAACGGGGTCAACTGATATTCAGTGCGGCGGTGAGCCCGCTAGACGTGATAAAACCAGATTCAGTCACAAATTCCAGCAGAAATCGTCTTGCAGTCCGACCTTTGAAAGTGACCTTCACATCCCGATCTGCCGCCAGAAGCAGCATTCCTCGGCATTGATTCCGAGCTTCACATCCTTAGCGGCACTAGTGTTTTGGCATCCATTTGTAACTCAAGTTTTGTTCGAAGAATCCGAGGCCGACGAATTTGCACTCATAGGTTATCACTTCGGTGCCAAGGAGTAAATATTACCGGTGGAACTGAACCATGCGGACGCGGGGATTTAAACTCTGGCCCCAAGAGCTGCTTCAAGTACCGGCCGCGTGATACGAGCCTTGAGCATCTGGGTCTGTACCGACTTTTTTTGATGATTCAAACGAGAAGAAATACCCCGGTATATGTGGCTGATACTTGAATTTGGAGGATCACGATGGCATGTAAGTTCAACTTTTTTTTTCAACCGTGGGAATTTCCGCGGGGCTGGGTTTGGACGACTTGGATTTGTATTTGGTATTCCTCCGATTTGGGGATTGACGGTAAAACGTGCCCGATGTTCGGTTGTTATCATTGAACTAGCTTATACCAGAAGAAAGACCTCGGACTGATTAATCGCGCTCTACGTTATAAAAAAAATGCGCACTCAAACACGTCCTTGAACGGAGAACCAAGTCAGTATAAGACGCGGGCGACAAACGAACAGAGTCTACCTTTCCACTGCTGCGCCTCCGCGGCCAAGCGATTGATCTCGTCCTTCGACAACCGCCCCTTGTCGGTGTTGATGGTGATACTGTTAGATGTGCGGGTGACCTTATCACACGCCGACACGTTGAGGATCCCGTTCGCGTCGATTTCGAAGGTGACTTCGATCTGTGGGATCTCGCGTCGCGCACGCAAAATGCCACACAGCTTAAACTTGCCGAGCAGGTTGTTATCCTTGGCGCGTGTGTGCTCGCCTTCGTACACTTCGATGAGCACTTCAGGTTGGTAGTCAAACACCGTCGTGAAGATGCCGCTGCGCTTGGTTGGTGCGACGGTGTTGCGCGGGACGAGGATGGCCATGGCGCCCAGCGGCGCGGTATCGATGCCGAGGGAGAGCGGTGTAACGTCCCGAAGGCTTAGTCCTACGCCCTCTGGTTCCGTCCAGGTCTCGCCGGAGGAGATGTTTGACTCCATGGGACCGAAGAGAGTCGCCACCTCAACAGCACTGGAGAGGATGGCCGCCTCGACGGCGGCCCCGCAGCCGACAGCCTCATCGAGGTTGATGCTTTGACTGGGCTCCTTGCCGTCAAAAAAGTCGGAGACGAGCGCTCTGATGCGCGGGATGCGGGTAGACCCCCCGACGAGAAGGATTTCATCCACGTTCGACTTGGGGATTTTGGAATCGCGGAGGACTCTCTCGATGGGCTTGAGAGTGCTGCGGAAGAGGTCGGCGCAGAGCTCCTCGAAGGACCCGCGGGTGACAGAAGTGTGGAAGTTGATCCCGTCGAAGAGGGAGTCAATCTCGATTGTGGTCTGTGGAGCAGTAGAAAGCGTCCGCTTGGCGCGCTCGCAAGCTGTGCGGAGGCGGCGCATGGCACGAGGGTCAGAGGAGAGGTCTATGAAGCGAGTATCAATACCACATCTAGAGAAGGTAATATAAACCATACCCTTCTTGTGCGTGCGCGTGAACTCCGCAGAGACGTAATCAACCAAACGATTGTCAAAGTCCTCGCCGCCCAGGTGCGTGTCGCCGGCAGTGGCCTTGACTTCGAATGCGTGGCCCTGGATGGTAAGGAGTGACACGTCAAACGTCCCGGCGCCGAGATCGAAGACGAGGACAGTGCGCTTTCGGGCGCCGGCGAACTTCTTGTCAAGGCCATACGCGAGAGCAGCAGCGGTAGGCTCGTTAATGATGTGAAGGATGTTCAAACCAGAGATTGTGCCGGCATCCTTGGTGGCCTGGCGCTGAGAGTCGTTGAAGTACGCAGGGACAGCGAGGACTGCGTCCTTGACGGGCGTTCTCAGGTACGCCTCCGCGGTCTCCTTCATTTTGAGGAGGACCATAGCGCTGATTTCCTCGGGCGACTATAGAAAGAATAGAAATCAACATCAGGGACCACGAAACAAGAAAATAAAAAGACTCACGAATTCCTTTTGCTCGCCGCGATACTGGACGCGGATGTACGGCCTACCCCCGCGACCGATGACGGTGAATGGGAATTGTCCTATGTCGGCCTGCACCTCCTTGTCATCGAATCTGCGGCCAATGAGCCGCTTGACGTCAAACACCCTCCACGCACGAGTCAGAATTTCATCACGAACGAAAAGCAACAAAAAGAAATGAACGTACGTGTTAGCAGGGTTCATCGCCGCTTGATTTTTCGCAGCATCCCCAATTAGGCACTCGGTGGTGGAGAAGGAGACGACTGAGGGTGTGGTGCGGTTACCCTGGGCGTTGGGGATGATCTCGAAGCGATCTTCTTCAAGCCAGACACCGACGCAGCTGCGCAATTGAAAATAAAGTCAGCGAGAAATTTTGACGTGGAATCAGGGTACATACGAGTAGGCAGTGCCCAAATCGATTCCAATAGCTCTTAAAGACGGAGTTTCTATTTCAGGGATAAACTGCGCATCTTGCGCTGTGTCTGTGAGCTCCAGCGCCGCCGTGGGTGGCTGGAGAATTTGAAGCTCTTCTGAACCATCCGCATGCACGTTGAAGTCCGATGTGCCAGTAGCTTCCATCGCAAAAACTAAGGGTTCCGCTGCCCGAGCTGACTCCCCGGGCTGTAGCGAAGAAACCGGGGGCTGCGACAACCAGTGAAGGGGAGGCCGCCCGTCTGCGGGGACAGGTGCGGAGACAGCATGCAGCGCACCATCTTCGGGAGGCTCGCCTTCCATGGGCTGAACTTGAACTGCAGGAGTGAATCCCCCCTCTGCGAGCGAAAGTTGGGTCTTGCCGTTAGTAGGATGGACCGATGGAAGGACCCGGTCCGGTGCGGGTGTCCACTCGTGCGGCAGCGCGGGTCCCGCTGATTCGGAAAAGCCTCCAGTGGGGAGGGACTGCGACGAGGAAGGAGGAGTCTGCTTTTCCAAACCGTCGACAGGGGCGGTGGTGTATGACTGGTGCCCAGGACGGCGTGCGTGGCAAAGAAGGAATGCAAGAACGGCACAAAGAATGAGGCCACCGATAATACCGCCTGCGATGGGGCCGGCGAGCTTTCTTTTCTTGGAGCCAGGCGAGGAGGATGTCGTTGAAGAGGTGGGCGATACGAAGTCTGGATCTTCGTGTCTAATTTGCACATGAGAGCAAGGGGAAACGCGGAATCGGCTCACGTACGTATAGATCGCAAAGTCAAATGCCCACTTCACACCCTCCCCTGCGGTGATAGCGGCCAAGGTGAGAGTATGATTGACGTTCTCCAAACCGGTTTTAAAATACAACGAGCAGTTGGAGACAACTTTCAGAGGCGAAGGGACGGGGATATCTTCGGGTGGGCCGCCATCCAGCGTCACATTGATGTTAAGGTCGACGTCAAGGTTCGACGACGATTCGCAGTAGGCGAAAACGAAGATGGCGCTTCCTTGAATTTATAATAGGCGGATTTAGATTCGGAGGAGACGCAGCATCAGGAACATTTCACCTTTGAAATGAAGAGTCATACTGCAGGCCCCATCCATGGTGGGCTTCCCGCACCTGTGCAGCGTATCGTCAACGGCGTACCCCTTGACGGGTAAGACGGCGGGAATCCAATCTTCAGTATTGTACGTCGGGTAAGTTCCAGTGGTGGCGTCGCCGTAGGTTAGTCTCTCCAAGACAGACGCTGTAACAACTGAGCTCGTTCCTCGCTAGTTACAGTCTGTTAGTTACCGCGTCCGATAAGCGGCGTCTTGCGCTATCAGTGATTGATGGTGATGCACAACCAAACAATCCATTTATTTTCACGCGTTTTGAAGCATTGAACGCGACATTTGGAGGTTGGAGACGTGGAGACACCATTGTAACCCTTCAAATGGCTTTTCGGCCGCTCGCACAAGGAATCCGCGATTTAATCGCCTCTCTGCGCGACCATTTCCTCATTTAGCCTGACAAACCTGGGAACTTGAGGATTTCTGAAATTATATTTGGTCCTCATCCAAGAAACACTGTGTAGGATATAGGAGTACACTGAAGGTAGTAAATACCCTTCCCATGCTTTTAAATACGCCAAAATTTGCTGCAATAATATGAGACGCGTCAAGTCGCGTCTCAGTGCTGGTGACGTGATGTCCCAAAACGGATGCTTATATAATAACGCAGGACGCCTATGGCAACAGCGTGGTAACTAATAGACTAGCCGTAGGTATCATCGATCGTGCGATTGACAGAGATAGTCTGGACACGCGGGATGGCCGAGCATATAAACAAGAGTGCTTGAATCAGGAGCATTGGCCTTGTTTCCTGAGGAGGAGACGAGATGGTGGGCGAAGGGAAGCAGAATCCAATGGGCAGGCGCCGATGCAGCATGGGAGTTTACGCGTCCATTGAGGCATGATTGGCGCCATGGCATAACTATAGGTTTCTAATGTTCCGTTTCGAGCTTCCGGTACGTATGGTTTGCTATTTACCAACATCCGCTATAATTCCGGGTTCACGTGGCGCCAGAACAGTCCAAAGATTATTTTTTTTGCCTTGTTTGTCTGGAACTGCAGGCCGAGGCTCTGAGCGGCCCTCGTTTGGATCCACACTCAATAGTGGTTTGGGCCTCAGCGACAGAGTAGAGATTGGTTTGAGGCGGACATGCTTGCGAGCGAGTTGGTGGTCATGGTGGAAGGGAATTAATAGGGAGCCGAGGCCGCGAAGGCAGTGCCGTGATGGTTCGCACGGGTGGTTAAGCGGCGGATAATAAATTTGTAAAATAATATTGCTCACGTACTTATGCTCAATATCAGAGAATTAAGTGAGGAGATGGCGAGGCGAGTCTGAGATCCTGAGGGATGATGCAAAACAAAATTACAGCCCAGAGTCGCAATAACTTACCTACGCGTAGAATCGAACCTCCTAGCTGCTCCGGCGCCGCTCAACTCGCATGATGCGAGCCCTTAATGGAAGCGTTGGTGCGGCGCCCACCACATCTACTTTCTTTTTGCCTCGACATGGTAAATATGACACCCGGCTTCCCTCGTTCGCTCTCCCGTATCTTTGTGGGGATGAAGCCAGTACTTTCAAGCCGCAGTCATCAGTCAACGTTGTGACACCGATAATGCCCCTCAATTCCGCGTCTTGCAGTTAAGTTACTAGTCCAACGTTTGAAAGTATTCGGGTGAATACCTGATGGCCGGTGCTGAATCACCGACGGTATCAGAAGCGGCACTCTTCGGCATCCATTTGTTAACCCTCGACAATTCAACTTCGTGCACGGGGCCGTTGAAGCCTGAAGATTGACCACTCATCGGCAAATACTGGAGTCTTGCCTGGAAAAATATCAGCAATGGATGTCGTCCATGCGGGCGTGGGGAGTTGAACCCCCAAGAGCTACTTAAAACGCGAATGAAACAGATAATTGGGTGCAACTGTGCCCCGCGCACAACGCCCGCTTCCTACACCCTTTCTTTCCCGGCGAAGGAAGTGCCCAGTCCTTAAACACAAGAAGTACGCGCTATAGAAGGAATTCTATAAAAAATGAGATGTATACGCTATGTAGGTCATAGTCTGGGGAAATTTAAGTACGCGAAGTGTGAGATTTAAACATGTCCCAATTAGGCAATCAGCGTAGTGAGCTGTTTAAATCCCACGGTTGAATGTGAACTGTACCCAACTTACGTCTCTCCTAACCCGTCCTCATTCTACGTCTCTCTCTATGCTTATTAACCATCAAAGACACTGTTCCTTCTTTCTATCATGGCCGGCACCCCTCGACGCAGCTCCCGCAGCTCCCGCGCGGCAGCGGTCTCGAAAGCTCCCGCAAAGAAGTCTGCTCCTTCCAGCGGGTCGGCTACACATTCGAAAGCAAGGAAACCAGCGACCAAGGCAGCAAAAAAGAATACCAATTTGCCCTCTGCTTCATCACTCCTCGTTAACAGTCAACAAACCACTGATGACTGGTACAAGTCACCGCGCACGAAAAAAGGCTATGCCAACTATGTCAAGAGCGGAAAGACCTGGCTGGTAGACTGGACAGCAGAGGATCGTCTCGACGACGAGATCTCCTCCGACGCCTTTGATGTCATCACCGCGCAGACCCCGCTCGCTTTGAGGGCTCTTACCGCGTATAAATGTGAACATGTGGAGCGCGGATTTGCATCAGCGGAAGGTCTCCGTTCCGCTTTCAAGGATTACTTTGAGCGGTGCGTTGCGCAGTGGGGTAGATAATACTAATAATAATGACAACTTCAAACGCAGGGTCTGCGGCTGCCAAGGCGACTTCTGGAAGTATAATGATCACACCGAGAAGTGGGAAGGCAACCCGGTTTACGAGTCGAACTTCAAGGCTTACTACGAGTCGCTCAAAAATCGTCACAATCGGACGGGTACCGCGACACAGGCATTGCCTATGCTCCCATCCGACCTCAAGATGATTATGGAGTACCTTGACAGCGATGAAGCAATTAAATACTTCACGGTGACCCAGCGCCTCTATTTCAAGGCTTTCGTGACGACGGCCTTCACTCTTTGGACTCGGTGACCTTTTCGAACGATGGCACATTTGGAGAACTAATTTGTTGAAACAGAAACGACGAGCTCATCAACCTCCAGTTTAAGGACGTCAAGTTTGACCAGCGCTCAAGAACCGGGATTCCATACCACGAGTTCTCACTCAGGTTTTGCAAGACCAACAAGGACCCCACAAAAGGTATATCATCTTTGCATCCCCGATTCAAAGTCTTATCTCCCGAAGTGCAAATACACAACGTCCAAGCCGACCTCGCGCACCCCGAAATCGACTGTTACACGCATACCCGCCGCTGGAAGTTGCACATGGAGGGCCTTGTAGGACGCCCGCTTTCCGGAGGCGATTACTGTACCATTACGTTCAAATCGACAGGGGGGGTGACGCGTGACCGGTTCAACCAATTCGACATTTCGACAGCCCCCCGAAAGGTGCGTGACAAGACAAAAAATTTGACATTGATCGCAAATCTTACCCTTCTGTTGGAGGTAATTTCTTGGGTTGGCACAGGAATATTTGCACAGCGTGTTGAATCCTCATTGATATTTTATTTTGGGCTCTTTTTGCAGGCCATTTTAAGTTGATTTTAGGCCAGAAACCCAACCACACCCTCAAATTTTAGAGTTGTGGGTGTGAATGGCCCAGGAACCGGTTTAAAGCACACTCACCCATGGGCAGGGAGTTGTAGGGATTTTTCATGCAGTTTCACGCGATTTTTTGGCAGCATGACGAACCGCTGAACCTATTCGACATCGGCGTCCGTGACGCGTGACCACGACCAAAATTCGATATCGACAGGGGGGTGCGTGACGCGTGACTGTCGATTTGAACGTAATGGTACAGTACATCCTTCCTGCAATTGCGTCAACTGGGAAACTTAAATTCGGTGAATGCACCAGTCGATCCGCGTTCGAGACTCTACTGGAGGATGTCGTTGAAAAGTCGAATGTTATGCAGGGGCGTAATGGTAAATTCACAACACACTGCTTCCGTCGCGGCGGGGCACAGTATCGTTTCCTGTGGGCGGACCGCAAGTGGAGCTTGAAGGCTGTCAAGTGGTGGGGCGGTTGGTCCTCGAATGAGAACATGAGCATGAATTCCCAACTTGATATTTTCAGAATGTTGATAAGAACAAAGGTTGGCACCCTCATGCGCTATCTTCTCGTTAATGGCGTACGAGGAGGGCTTCTCTGACATAATGATGGACGATAGGGTCGTGGATCGCCATGAAACATTTATGGGCCAGGATGAGAGCGCTCCGCTGTGCAAGGCTGATCTCGTTAGGCTCGAAGGGACTCTCCTAGCCAAACTGGCGGGTCTCATCGAGAAATCCTCGTCATCAGTATTTCCTTACTCTCCGAGTCGAACTTGTCTGACATGTGACAGCGAGAGTACTTCCGGCGCCGTCGAGCGCACCAACTCATTCCAGAACTCGTTCCGGAACACCTCCGGCGGTGCCTCCACGACAGCCATCCCCAACTGCAGAACGGGTTCAGTACACCCCTCAACCGACTCGCATCCCCGAAACGAACACACTAGACGATGCTCTTCAATACTGGGAACACGGATGCCCTCAAAAAGGCCTTACCGTTGCTTTGAAGGATTGGTCGCAGCAGTTCAAATCCTCAGATTATGCGAAGGAAGCGGTGAAGCTTGGTAATATCCCCTTCGTTTGTGAAGAGTTCATCACACACTATGGGAGGGATTTCGTTGCCTTTGAGGCAAAATACCCAGGCCTGAGGAGGAAGTTCACGATGTTGATGAAGGCGGTTAGAGCGGAGAGGAAAATTGGGGGTGATACAAAGTCTCGCAATCGGCGGAAGTAGAGGATTAGTCGGGATGAAAGAATAGTTCAAGTAGTTGGAAAGGAGCAGCGACCAGACATAGAGTGCACAAGCATCCCGAGTTATGAAGAGTGCCCGGTCGTTTCCAGTAACCAACTGTGGAAATCACGCGGCTCCGTGTGAATACAAAATACAGTTAGTGCCAGTTGTCCTAAGTCCACAATTCATTTGGTGCTTAAATTTGGCCCAACTATGTGGCTACTCAGAGGTGACTATGTAGAAATTTAGCGGAGATTTAACATCGATTTAAGGCCTGAAAAACATTCAGTTTACTGCCGTTCAGCACACGGATTTGGGCACAATTTACCTAAAATACCGTAAGCCACGTACTGCCCTTTATCGCGGCCACCAGAGAGACCGGGGTATTGCTGAGAATATAAGTGTAATCCAAATCCATCCACGAACACCAGACTACACAGTTGGATTTCAACACTTCGTGATTGGCAATTGTATTCCACGCCCAACCTACTGTCCACTGCGAAAGGTCTTGTTATTATGTGGTTTCTTCCCCAGTCAAGTTTGGACCAATTTCAACACGGCAGGAAATCCCAGATTGAGAGATTCTGAGGGTATCTTATTTTGTCTGACTCCACATCAGCATGCGACCTGTCGAGAACGTTAACTCACTTGAGAATGGGATGATCCCATCGTTGGTCTGAACTGTGTCGATCACACACCGGGAACTGTCCACGGTCATCCGTCCAAGCACTCACACACGAGAGTGTGCCAACTCGACAGCCGACTCGGACCGTGTTGATCACGCACCTGTGAACTGTGGATGCGCACCTCAAGGTGTGTTCTATCCAGATTTCACACTTGAGAGTGTAATAACACGACAAGCAGGCAGAATTGCAGGTATAATGCACCAGGGAACTGAAGTTGAGTGTCCAACAAGGGTGTTCAACCTTGAAAAACACGTCGGGGAGGGTCTGAACTGACTCAAACCTCGGTTTCAAGACATCGAGGAGCACAAATCTTTAGAAAAAATATCTGTTCCACGGGAAGTCTTCAGAAAACCAAAGATGTATGGCAGCAAGAAGGCATTAGAAATTTCAATCTCCTGTCATTCACAAATTCCTTGAATTTCAATTCAACTGACAACCTCCTGCTTACAATCATTTGACCGATCGGACATGGGAATTGGGTTCAACCGCCTGTTCAGGGCTCACACTTGAGAGTGTGATCTGGACTGTGTAGGTCACACACTTGGGAAGTGTCAATTTTTACCTCACGGTGCCAGTTGTCCGGAGCTCACACTCGCGACTGTGATATTTCCACAGATGGCCTAAACTGTGTGAATCACACACCTCGGAACTGTCAAGATGCGCTTCCATCCAAAGCTCACACTCTGTAGTGTGGTAACTCCGCATGCGGGCCTGGACCGTGTGAATTATGCACTTGGGAACTATGACGATGCAGATCGAGAATTTAATATCTCGGGAGCCCCTACTGGCAGATTTGGCTTCATAGTAATAATTTATAAGTGGAACCATGAATTATCAAGATTTTTCCAAGTCTCAAAGTACCCCCACTAATTATCTGTAATTCAACGCTGTTGACTTTACCATCACACAGCCACCCGTAGAGCTAACAGCGTCGAATTACAGATAATCGTGCTTAGTCCCGGAGTCTCCAGAAAAACTTCAACAAATCTCATTTGAGTATCCCAAGGACAGCTATGGAGTCTGATATGATTCAATAGGGTTGTAATAACTAAATGAGGCAGGGGCAACTACGGGTTGAACCGTGGGACCAAATTGATGTGCAATCGAGGCGTCATCCGTTCGAAGGCGTTGGAGTATTGTGATGCATTTGAACCCAAGAAGGGTCAGGAAAGAAGGTTGCAACTGGTAATACAATAGAGGGAAGTGCATATTGCCAGTTGAGAGGGTGATAATTTCACATGCGGTCTGAACTGTGTGGATGTTGCACCTGGGAACTGTGGATAAGCACTTCAAGATGTGATCTGTGCAAGGCTCGCACTCTAGAGTAGGATAACTTGACAGGTAGCCCGAACCGTGTTAATCACACACCTGGGAACTACTGAGGTGCATAATTCAGGGATTCTTGGCAGTGCATAGGTTGCTGGATACTAATTAAAGGACAATTGTATTTTAGTTTTCCTCTTCCTCGTCCTCCAGCCCCTCTTCCTCGCGCCAGAGTTTCATCGTCTCCTTGAACAAGGTCATCATCTGGCGGAAAGAGGCGGCGTACTTGGATTTCTCGGCATCAGCCATCAAAGTCAACTGCTTCAGCGCCCAATGAGCAGTGAGTTCAAGGCGTTCGTCCTGCGGGGTGAGCAAAGTTTCGATTTCGTGGCCAGAAGCGGCCTGGATTGCGCCGGCAATCAACTTGAGAGTGTCGGCAGTGAAAGCAAGGCGGCTATTTTTGAGGGAATCATCGCCGCGTTGAGGGATACCGTCCATTTCAGCGGTGATCTTGACCATCCAAAGCTCGAGAGCAGCACCACCTCGGACCGGACATTTGCAATCTGACAAGAACGGACGGTCGCTGTGGCGGGGAATGGGTTTATCGAGGGCCTTTCCCCGATGTGCATCGCAACTGAGACATTTCGCGCGGCCGGCCTATCGGTTGATAAGCACACATTATGAATGTTAGACAAATAAGGGACAGACTCGGTTCGTCAAAACGGCAGTCACGACGTCCATGCCTCCTTCGACACAGCCAGGATAAGCTTTGGCATCCTTCCGGGCCTCTGTCATCATCGTGGAGGTCATGGTTGTTAGTTTGCCCTCAACCCAGATTTTCACCGGGGCAGTGTCTGTAAAGTTATGGTTAAACATTACACACAGATAAGAAATGAAACACATACCCTTCTTTGCCGCAGGCACCGGTTTGGGTTTGAGCGGCAGTATATCGGCGGCCATGAAGTCTGAGGCGACAAGCCAGTCGTGGAGCGCAACCACATCTGATACATGAACTCCCCCCCCCCTGTCACACCGAACACCCCACTTGAGCTTTTTCAAGGAAAATCCAGCCTCGGCTGCGGCCTCCGCCACGGCATCCACAATATCGGTGGTCACCTCGAGTAGACCCGTAAACTTTTCAACACGGCTGGCACCGTCAGCGGCTCGAATGTCATTCTCATGGAGGCGCCACATTCTCGTGAACTGTGTGGTCATGCGACTACCAATCGCCGACGCAACCACATCCATTGGCTTAACTTCAACTGAAAGCTATGTTTAATCCGATTGCGAACGGGTGAGGGAAAGCCATACTGATTTTGCGGTGCAGTACCCCGCCTTGGTTGTCACGAGCCTTCTTCGCAGGAGGCGCTCCACCGTCATCGCTCTCAAGGGCAGGGTCAATGCGCGGGTCTAGGGAGAACAATGAGCATTTACGTTCAGCAAAGTTGAGGCATCAAGTGCACGAAACCACACATTCAAAGTGTTTCAAAGAGACACTCTGATCGTGGCGTTCATGGCAAACAGTAGAAGCCGTGGTCAGCCGACAGTTGGCAGACCAACTGAGATGTTCTGAGACCACACCTCGGCCCGAGTGTTCAAACCAAACAGTACAAAGAGGTCGAGTTGAACAGTTCATATGAAATGTCCAAAGCAGGCACCCCGGTTGGACCGTGGAACGAGAGCACCCTCCAACTGTATAAATCGAACAGTTTCCCGCAAGTGGTGTACCAATGAACTGGTAGGAAAAGACGGGTCCCACACAGCACGACGAGAGTAAAAATTGATTTACCTGCGGCGGCCGCATTGACGCCTTGGGGCGGCTCTGTCACCGTTGTTAAGTTGTATATCTATATATATATATATGCGTTGGAGGCCGAACGGGGAAGAGGGTCGTTGGGGGATCCTTGCATTGTGGGTGCATCCGGGTTCACAACTGCAAAGTACCTCAGATCAGTTGCAAGGAGAAAAGGGATAACTCACTTTGGCCCAGTATGACCTGGCATTCGGTAATGCGGTCAGCCAAGTACTTCTTCCGTTGCTCTGACAGGTGTGGGTCATTTAGACTTTGTTCAATCGGGATAATAAAGTGACAAACTCCACGGTGCCTTCTTCCTCGCTTCACCACCTTTCTTGTTGTGAGTGCTAAGAGCATTCTCGGCCCTCTGAAGCTCTGCTGATGCATTGGTTATATCCAGGACGGGGCCATTTGCCATCGCGGCCGGCGTGAAGAACGAGTGCAGAAATTTGGGTGTCGATGAGGGTAGGGTGCAGGGTGCGCAAGATCCACACTTGGTCTTGTTATTATTTGATCGTGCATGCCTGCAAATGCATCAGCGCTCGACCGTGCAACTTCTACGGTTGGCCAAAGACTTTCTGTTGACGGTTGGCGGATCAGATGCGCGACGCGGCTTTGCCATCAGCGGATCGCATCCGCAATCTGGCAGTTCAACGTACCCGTTTACCAACTGTCGCCATCACACGGTTCCCTGTCCTCTCGCGCGAACTGCACACATCAAACACCTGTCACCCGAACCGTGGATTTAAGCACCTTCGTACGCCCGCCAAATTCCTTAAATCTGCAACACTACAAGGGGAACTCGGGATTAAAATATCGGAAGGGGGGAGGGGGGGGGGGGGGGGGGTCTGGCCGAGGCCGAAAAAAACTTCTTACTACAACTTATGGGAGGGGAGAAAAGGGCTGGGAGAGGCATTATAGAGCTTCTGGGAGGTAAGAAATGTCGAATTCTGCTTCCTATTTGCTTCACGACATGTCAAAACAATATTTCCACCCTAGTTTAACCAAAAGGTGTCTTGAAGTGGTCTTGGAGTGGGATTTGACAAAATTCTGGAGGTCTCCTTGAGGTCATAGCAGCATTTTGGATAGGTTCTAGGACCATGGCATGTATTTTGAACAATAAAATCAAGTGGTAGTCGGGCCTGAACTAGATCCACTAGGTGGGGGGAACTCCGGGGGGAGCGGCCCGGCGCCAGGGGTGGGAAACACCTTCCCGATATGGGGGGGGGGGGGGGGGGGGGGGGCTCCAGGACGGCCTGAAAAAAACTTATCGACCCCCCTTCCGACTTTCAAATCCCGAGTTCCCCTTGCAACACTATGTGGTCATAAGAAGTAGCAAGGTAATAGGTTGAATCTGAGCCGTGAGTGATGAGTACTAGTGGGATGGGATGGGATAAGATAGGATAAGATATGTGGGATCGGATAGGATAGGATGGGATGACATACCAGTCAGGCCTAGCCGCGTGGCCGAAAGGGGCGCCTGTCCGAAATGATGAGTCGAGGTCAGCAGAGTGAGAAACGAAGAAAAATCGGCACCATGGGATAGGATAGGATACACAATCCTGCCGGGGTCGAAGAAATAGGATAGGATGGAAGCCCCTTGCAGCGGGAAAATTAGTGTGGTTTTCGGCTCAATACAAATAGCGTACAAGATTTCTCGCACGAAATTGCGAGAACGGCTCCACCAGCATATTGGATCACGTCCCAACGCCTGTGTTGGAGGTGAGTTTACCACAAAAGGCGATGCTCAGTGAAATTCAAAACTTACGTGGCTCGCCACTCACTGCCAGGGGCCGCTGAATCCGATTCAAATTGTAACCGACTCAGACTGAGTGTCGAGCTCGCGCGAGTGAAACAGATTCAAGCTCTGGAGGCACACCAGGCTTCCTGGGTGTGTGAGGGTGTGGCGATGGTGAGCGATGGTGGTGGTTATTGAGAGAGGTGTCGTCGCTCTTTGTTTGCCGCTTGGACTGATGTAGATGTCGTATGCGATCATTGATTTGGGACATTAGGGGAAGTCAAAGATGGATTCGACGCACCGATTCACAGGCCGATTCTGATGTTGAACCGGACCCGCTTCATCGAGGCTTAATCGACATCAAAAGCGGCGCTTTTCATGAATCGGCGTGAATCGGTGAAGCGACTCCAGAGGAGGAGCACTCGCATAATCGATGTCGATTTCAGAATCACTTTGAATTGCTCGTTTGATGTCACAGTGAATCAGCTTCGAGTCAAATCAAGAATCGAACAACATCTGCACCGGTCAAAGTTGAAGCAGCTTCATGACTAATTCTAATTTTTGAATCGGTTCAGAATCGTCACTGAATCGCCTCATGAATCGGTCTTCGAACCCATCTTTGACTTCCCCTACTGTACCATTTCGTTCAATTCTCCCTGGCTGTGACCTGTGACCACAAAATTCGAACTTTAGTTTTCGTATATGGGCCAGGCGGACCGTGACACCAAGAAAAGTTCGTATATTTCCCACGGGCCTTGCAGCCGGAAATGCTTCTAGCAAGGGAGGAAATGAGTAGATATGGTGGTGGCAGAGGAGATTAGTGTAAGTTCAACCTGCAACGGTTAGCACTCACCTTTTTTAAGTGGTTTTCTGAACCAAAAGTGCCAAAAACGCGCCGCACGTTGCGAAATTCCGATTTTTCGCGGATTTTGTGACTTGTTCAGCAAGTTCGAAAATCCTCTCGCTGACCCGTGACAAGTACGAAAAAGTTCGTATATTTGAGCCTCTGTGACGCGTGACATACGAATTGAATGAAATGGTACAGTATTCTTTGATCTTCCTCTGCACGATGTCGTTGCATCCCCCGGTCAAATGCAGCCCCATCCACCAGTTTAATCAAACATCATCAGTTACTTTGGATCTCCCGCTCAAAGCGTGAATACGCTCCGAAAAAACCCGAAGGCCTCAATCCAGCCTGCCGTTGCAGCCGTCGATGCCGATAGTTGGACAATCAAATACGTACATCAGACTCGCCACTGCCTTTTGTTCTCACTCTTTGTTCTCAAAGACCGTCGAGGCGTATTCTGAGACCTGCAACACACAACGGCGCTCTGCTCATCCTACCTTTTGACTATCTATCGCTTGGCTCCCTACCACCGTCAGGCGATTCATCGAACCGTGCTCGCAGACTCCGAAGTCGCAGTCACTTCAATCCACACCCTTTGCCTGTAACGCTGATGTACTGCAGTCCGCCCACCTGTCCTTCCACCTCGTTGCCACCTCGCATTCCTTTCCTGGCTCCCCGCTGCACACGCCAGTATTTTGTTCCTCTCTGTGCTGGTGCAGCCCATGCCGCGCGCTGAAATGAGCGCTAGCCTACTACGTGTCCCGTTATCGCGGTGGGGTGGATGCTGAACTTTAAGGATGTCGGAGGCTAATTCTCGCAAGATCTGGACGCCGGTGGCTTGAGTGTTTGCAGCAAACGTAGACCGGAGGGCAGCAGCATCTAGTAGAGGTGTGTTGCCGCGAAATGCCAATTAATTGGGCACCCTAACTTCTCTTCAGTTGCATGTCCGCCGAACCGAATCACAGCTAGGATCATAGCTTTCCGTCTCGAACCATCGGTAGATCTATTTTACGCTCGTCTTCATCTGCAAAACCGCCCATGCTATATGGTGAAATAGAGAGCCCAATAGAGCAGTAGACCGGAAGCAAGGTACCCTATATTAAGAGGCACGTAGGGGGCGTAGAGGGCTCGTACAGTAGCGCGATAGAGCCATAGAGCCGCACAGAGCTATTTAGGGCACCGCCTCCTATGCCACAGCTCGGCAAACTTCGCAATCAACATGACATCACGTCCCGTCGCGCACATCATTCCAGCGAAAATGATTGGTAGAGCCGGCAAGCGGCGGGGCACAAATAGAACCAGAGGTTTTGCTCGGGTGCCGCGCCCGACCTCGTTCCTCGGTCGGCGCGATCCCCTCGCACGAAGGTTGAAAAACTAGGTGAAAAATATTTCTGGTTGATTTTTCGGGCACCTTTTTGGCCCGAGCCGGTCAGCTTATATAAGCCGATTTCCGGACATTCGTGGAGGTCAAGAGCACAAATTAGAACTAACGTTCTATTTGTGAATTATTACAAAAACGATATATTTGTCGGCCGACTGGCAGGGAACTACATATTAAGCAGCGCGGGGGGCTGGTTTAAAGCATATAGATTAGTGGAGAACCCGGAGTATAAGTCCACCGTGGGCTGTGCGGTCTTCTTAATACCCGAGGTTTCACTGCCGAGGTGCATAAGTGGGGAGAACAACGAAAATATTCTCACTTACCGCGCAATGGACAGCATTTCTTTCATAAGGGACCCAGCGACATCAGTCATGCCCGGCTGGCCTGAGAATTCAACCCATCCGCGGAGGTGCCCGAGGACGGCACCATAGTATGCCGCATATGGGTCAGTTTCGAACGATACATCCACATGGCGGCCCGTCTTCCAGCCGTCGATTGCGCACTTGACCTATACAATCATTAAGAGGTAAGAAAGAAGAATAAAATCAAAACATACCGCTGAGACGATGAGGGCCAAGGTTTCGATGGGGATGCCATCCAAGCCGGTGAAGTAATGGGCACGTCGATTGGCGTTCTTCCCGAAACAGGCCAGATTGAAAACAGCCTGGAGAATGGAATGACGATACATGGTGTCCGGAATCGAAGCATCGAGAGGGTCCTGACAATATAGATAAGGTAAGGTAATTCACGCGGACGACACTGGCTCACCAAAAAATACGTTTTTGAGAGTTTGAGGATTAACGAGGTCGTAGTGAGAAGCCACGAGTTCCGCCGCAACTTTCTTGAAGGCGTTTCGGACGGTGGGGGCACCCGCGCGAATCTAATATTAACAGTCATTGGATGGAGCGATAACTATAAGAAAAGCTCACCAAGTTCCTTTCAAGCGTAGTGGGCTTGGCCGTGGACACGGGCACGATGCCGAGCTCCTGCTGGGCATCCTCGAGTGCATCCAGAATCATACCATTAATTTCGTCATCGTCTGCATCCACCTTACCCGACGGACTATCCACCGGCCACCCGCAAGCACACACGATCTCCTGCTGCATCAGCGGAATTGCGCGTTTAATAATTGGCTGGCGGGCTGCATCAACGACTTTGATACTTCGGGATGGTTGAGTACGGCCGGGGCGTTTTTTGGTTTTGCGTCCAGTGTCGGTACGTCGGCGCTGAGTGGGGGGATACTCGGTCTCAGAATCCGATGATCCAGCGGCGGGCTATTGTGCAATTAGCAAGAGAAGACGATACTGGCTTTTCCGTACCTGTCGACGGCGTCGGGAGCGCTTTTGATGAACAGCGATGTCGTACATTTTGACCTGTATATGACATGAGCTACAGCGCCAAGGAAACAACTGGCGGTAACTCACCGGCAGTGAGCTTTGGGCGTTCCTATGTACGTTCATGTCGTCCTCATCGGAAGGAGGGTCGTCCCCTCGAGGACTAGGAGGGTCCTCGTCGGCGCGGGGACTCGCCGGCCCATCCCATCCATTGGGAGAGGGTGAGGATGGACCTTGGTGCGGTGAACATTCAGCGGAATTTAAAAAACAAAAGAAATGAAGTCCACCATTGGGATCATCGAAACCCAAATCCCGATTGTAAGGTTGCTGAGAAATCGCACCGTTGCCCTCGGGGGTAGCCTGGAAGGCCGTGTTCAGGTTGGGGTCCAGCGGCGCCATGGTCATCAAGTCTCGACAAAATACGACATCAGTCCAGCGACGACAACGACAAGAATAAATCAAAACGTACTCGGGTCCTCAAGCATCCGAAACATCTCCTGGAGCTCCCTCTGACTCATTGTGGCGATCTTGTTAAGAGCTGCTTGATCGAGCAAGGAAGGGCTCGAGTCGGAGACACCATTCGAGAACTCAGGATATGTTGGGGCATTTTCTTGAGGCAGACGTAGAGGAGTGTGCCGAGGAGTCGCGGTGGACGCGGGAGGAGGGAAGCGGACAGAAAAGGACGATACTAAATCATATTCAGGAGATTTTATACCAACAGAGAAACAGGGCTTACGAGGTGGTATGGGTGCATTTGAGGATTGAGGCAGAATGGGCTGAAGTGCGACACGTGGGTTGCTGGCTGGAGTCGATGCGCCAGGATGCTGGATTTGTGGGGTGGGGTGCCCGTGTCCATTGGTGGCGGCTTGCGCCGGGCGCGGCGCGGGTATTGCTGGTGCAGGGTTGGGGTCGGCAGCTGAGAGGCGCAACTCTTTGTTCTTGCGACGTGTCTCCTGACGCTTGTTGTTTATCTCGAGGTTTCTCTTCTGGGTCGCACCTGGCCACGAAGTTAGGGAGAGGAGAATTTGTCTGAGAACATATACAGACGGAGGTCAGCATACGCCGTATTTTCGGCACTCGGTCGAGCTCCCCGTCCAAAAGTTTGCGGCTGGTTCTGGGCAAAGGAGTTGGGATTGAAGTGGGACATCGTGGTGGAAGAGAAAAAGATGAGCGCACGTTGATGGAAAAAAACCTGAAACTTGACGACTCGGAAAAATGACCAGCGCGACCGTTTGATCCCACATATCCGAATGACGTCTCGAGATTAACGACTTCACCACACCACTTGAATTTTTTTCCACCAGCCTTAACATGCCCGTCTGTGGATACTGCCATGCTTCCTTCTTGAATGGACGCAGTGTACGGAGTCACCAAACACAGAGTTCACTCTGCAGGGAAAAAATCGAGGCAGAACTGGGGACCACGCTGGACAATTTGACAGTGCGTCGGGTCCGCCACCGTCGGCGCCAGATAAGCGCGGTGGAAGCACAAAATTCGGCCTTGCCGACCCCTGCCGACCGCGCCAGCATGCTCGAGGAAATTCCCTTCGAGCAAGACATCAGCCCGCAGAATGAGACCGATCCCGAGCGTGCTCCCGACTTGCCAGATCAGGACGCGACCCCGCCGGTCTTCCCGCCTGCGAGTTCTGATGCCCTTGAAGATGCACGGCCCGGGGAACATATAACTTGGACGCAGAGACCCGATGAGAATCTGTTTGCGGGTGCAACGTACAAAACGACCGAGCCAGCCAAAACAACCTTCGAGCTGATCCAAGACGCGGAGATATTGAAGGGCGGGGTAGTGCTGGGGCCGTTCCGAGACGACGACGAGTGGCAGTTGGCAAAATGGCTCATCAAGCACGTTGGGCATACGGCGACAGAGGAATTTCTGAAGCTGAAAATTGTAAGCTTCTGGATTACCTGTACGGCGCGATAAACTTACAGTTTACAAAGATTAGTGAACGTGCATGTCCGTCGTATACGCGCAAAACCGACTTCTTCGATAAAATCGATAGTCTTCCCGGCGGCGTCCAGTGGAATTGCAAAACACTTGACATAGATGGAGACCTGCCCGATCTTAACAAGGATCCCACCGGGGCGACCATGAGATGCGAAAGGCTCGACCTCTGGTGGCGGGATCCAGTTGAATGTGTGGCCGAGTTGATTGGGAATTCCGCGTTCAAGGAAGTGATGCGATATGCGCCAGAGAAGTTGTTTACGAAGAGCGAGGGAGGGTCAGAGGTGATCAACCAGATGTGGACCGCTGAGTGGTGGTGGGAGATTCAGGTAAGTTGTCGGCGTGTTGTGGGTCTGATCAACGATGCTTACCCCTATTGATCAGAAACGCCTCCCTCCTGGTTCGACAATCGCACCGTTGATCCTTTCCTCGGACAAGACGATGCTCTCCAACTTTCGAGGCGATAACTCTGCGTGGCCTGTGTATTTGACGATTGGGAATATCAGCAAAGAGAAGCGGCGCGAGGTGTCCTCCAACGCGACGGTGCTTATCGGGTACTTGCCCATACCTAAATTCGACTGCTTCGACAAGAATACCCGGTCGTTGGCCAAGTACCGGCTGTTCCACCGCTGCATGGGCATAATTATGGAGTCTCTGGTCGCAGCGGGCACCTCTGGGCAGAAAATGGTCTGCGCGGACAGTTTAGTTCGCAACGTTTGGCCGATTTTTGCGGCTTATGTCGCAGACTACCCCGAGCAGTGTCTCATCGCGTGCTGCAAGGAAAACCGCTGCCCCATCTGCACCGTCAAGCCTGAAGAGCGTGGAGACCATCAGCACCATCCTCTGCGCGACGTGCGGGAAAGTCTGTATCTGATGCAGCGGCAACAAGACGGGGAGAAGGACGCGCAATTTGAGGATGCAGGAATGCGCGCCGTCTACCCGCCGTTTTGGGCGAACCTCCCCCATTCCGACATCTTCCAGTCATTCACCCCCGACCTGCTGCACCAACTCCACAAAGGCGTGTTCAAGGATCATCTCGTGAAATGGTGCACGGAGATCATCGGGAAACTGGAGGTCGACAACAGGTTTAAAGCGATGCCAGACCATCCGGGACATCAGGAAAAACCAAAACTGCCCCATAGACCCACATAGACCCACATAGACGCCATAGACGTCATAGACAATGGGCGTCTATGATAGCAAGGTGGGATGGGGGGGGGGTCAACTCCATAGACACCCATAGACACCCATAAACCCCTGTTTTCTATGAAACTGGCCTGCTTTCTATGAGATTTTGTCAACTTTTTTTGGTTCACAGTGGCTTAAAACACACACAAAAATGACAGTAAAAACACGTATCATATTGCATGTAATGCAGGGATACAAGGTTTCTGTCACCACCACTCAGCCTTTGCTTACTGTGCTTACTTACTTACTGTTCAAGGTGTTTCCATGTGAATCTGAAGTGAACTTAGTGACTTTTCGCTGAGGGACATTATATCACGACTTAGTCAAGGTATCTAATGTAATTAAAGTTCTAATTAAAGTAAAGTGCTTTTCAACGGGATCGAACTCGCGACCTGGCGGGTTCGGACAAAATACGGAATGAGGTGCACTACCAACTGAGCTAAAGGATCATATAAGTGGATGGACACTATTCTGATAGGTGGGTAAGTTCTTATTCTCCAGGTCAGTTTACTTCTCTCAAGTTCTTGCCTGTCCCATCCACATCTCCTCTGCTGAAAGCATCTGGGCATGAATACTTCTCTAGCAAGAAACTTAGCAAATTTCTCACAAAGGCATATATTTGCAGATGTGAGAATAGACCCCAAACCAAAAGCTCAAAAAGAGCTATAAGAGTTGTTTAGCACAAGTTTTCCTTCAACAGCCTAAGTGAAGCACAAAATGTGGAATCATTTCCTGGATGTGACAGTTTTGAAGACCAGAACAATTCAGAACAAGGACTTTCCAAAAAAGGTGGTTGACACATAGACATTCATAGACCATCAGAGACCTTCATAAAAGGCTGTGTTTTATCATAGCATTTTGGTTTTCCTGATGCACGAGCTTGGTTCAATGCAACTCGCCGGCTAGCATGGTTTCACCCTCATTAGACTACGTATTCACAATCATGTCACATGAATCAACCACCAAAGAAAGTCATAAACAGTGCAGGTACATTGAAAGACATCCATAGCTCCCCATAGACACTCATAGAGCCGGGGGTTGCCTCATAGACACTTATAGACCATCAAAGACCATCAAAGACCCCCATAAAAGGCCATGTTCTATCATAGAATTTTGGTTTTTCCTGATGGAGTACGCCACTTCAAGCATGGCATCTCGACGGTGTCGCAATGGACTGGGACGGAGCACAAGGAGATGGAGAAGGTGTTCTTGGGGCTCATCGCCGCCGGCGCCGAGCCTGAGATGGTCAAGGCCGTCCGTGGCCTTATCGACTTCGCTTATTTCGCGTCGCTCCAGTCGCACACCTCCGAGACCCTTCTCGGCCTGCGGAACGCCCTCAACACCTTTCACACCCACAAACAAATATTTATAGACCTCAAAGGACGCAAAGAAAACTTTAATATCCCGAAAATCCACTCCCTCGATCACTACGAACCGTTGATTCGTCTTTTCGGCTCCGCCGATGGGTTCAACACTGAGTCGCCCGAGCGCCTGCACATTGATTACGCCAAGAACGCGTACCGCGCGAGTAATCACAAGGATTATCTCAATCAGATGACGATGTGGCTCAGCCGCCAAGAGGCGGTTGCCCGGTTTACCCACTACCTTGAATGGGCCCACCCGTCCGCTCCTGCTCCCACCGCCTCTCTGTCCAACTCTTCACTTCCCTCCAGTGTCTCTGCCGCCGCAAATACCCTTTCGACTCCAGCCGAGGCCGATTCTTTGGTTATTCATCGCTCTTACTCCATCGCCAAAGTCCCACCTCCGGCGACTCGTGCGGTGGAAGCAGCACATATTATTTCCCCTCAGGGACACGCTGCTTCACGGTTTCTTCCCGCTCTCTCTCAATTCCTCTCTGGCTCCGGATCTTCTTACGTCCCTCGACACTTCGACGTGTTTGGCACCTGGAAGCGAATCGGCTTCAAACTTCCTTCGATACCCGAGGTTGGTTCCCGTCACTCAAGTAATCTCGTCCGTGCAACTGCGCCTGTCCCGGCATCCATTGCTAAGCGCAAGGCGGCGGAACCGGCCTTCCTGGATTATGCCCTTGTGAAAACAGGGGAGTCCAATCCGTTCACGGTCAGCACACCACTAGAAGGTAATAACTCGGCCCTAGCTTCAAAATTTAACTCTGATCATCTCTTCAGGTCTTCGCGTCGCGCAGGTCAAGGTCATCTTCAAACTCCCCTCGCATTATCCGGTTAAATCAGAGCTCCCCCTGGCATACATAGAATGGTTCACTCCGTTGCGAACCCCAGACCCCGTCGACGGCTACCACCATATCTCTCGCTCAACACGTCAACAACAACCCTACGCTGAAATCATTACCGCCGATCGCATCGTCCGCAACGCCATGCTTATTCCTCAAAAGTGGGGCGAGGACAAAACCTATCTACTTAATTCTCATTCTGACGGACACGCTTTTTGTATGTACAAAGTCGGACACTTTAATTGCCTGCCTACATAGACAGAATATATATATTGCATCACGTCGGAACTATAAGCACCCGACAAGACCTCAGACCGTAAATATGTTCTCCTTGTTTGCCCTTGACCCCACTGCTACGAATTCACGCAACTTGCGGTGCTTACGCTGGAGGCGCGCCGTAGTTGATGCAAGGGTTCGGATTTTCTTGACGATACGTTCAGCCTCGTCGCGCGCCCGCTGACGTCGTCGCTCCAGGTCCGCGGCCTTGCATGGCTTGAGCTTAGATGGACACGACGAAAGAATTTGCATACCATTGTGACGCGCCGTACAAGTTTGAAGTTACGAGGGATTACGAGTGGCGGGGTAGCCGGCGAACACAGCTCCTAAGTGCCTGGTGTCAGCGCCGTTCCACCCAACAATAATTAGATGAACTCACGCTGGAGGGTACGCGTCGAATTAAGTGGGCGCGTCGGCGACGGTATGAAGTACTCGTGTGTACGTCTTCATCCGTTTCTCTCCGGCCCTTCAGAAAGCATGTCAGAGACGGGATATCAGCCATAGCGCTGCGAACGTACCATTTCATTGGAAATTTCACCACAGACTGCACGAGCAGTGTCAGACACTGCCCGCGGGTCGGTGGAACTCTGAGGCGTCAACGTTGAGGTGGCGGAAGGTGAGCACCAATCATCTATTCCATCTTCGAAGGGCTGAGAGGAGGCGACGAAATCGAAATCGGGGAAGTCGGTGTCAGCTTCTTGAAGGGCGAGAGAGTCCATTTATTTTGCAGTAGCGGGAGCTGCCAGTGGTAATGGAAGTTGAGGTCGAAGGTTTGAAGCCTAAGCGGTGCATCGGCAAACAGGATTTTGCCCAGTAGCTGCAAGCCAATGCTATGAAGAAACTGTAGTCCCGGTAGCCCATCTGCAGCGCGTAGTAGTTGTTGGTAGCACTGGTAGCAGAGCCGCCAAGGATCAGTTGCGCCTGGTAACCCATCAGCCGCGGATCAGTAGAACCAAATGGCCGAGCCTCCGCGAAACGCCGACTTTAAGTAATCATTGGGTTGGTGAAGAGTTAAAACCCACTGGGCTTGAGGATTCCGGTGATACAATTGTCCTTGGACTCTTCTTGCTCAAGTTAAAGGTTTGCGGCAGAAAGCTGTTTGAAACGCAAAGTCATTCAAACTCCGCTAACACGTGTCAAATTGCGTGATAGATGCGCGATCAACACGTGTTGGTTGATGCTTTTAGCGCGCTCCTTTCCCCCCATCTCCCCTCCTCTCGTCTATCTCAATGCTCCCAGCGCCTTCTCCTCTGCCACCGACGTTCTCACCCCACCGCAGGTCTATACACTTCCATTGGACTCAATTCCTTCGTGATTCTCCCGCCATTTTGAATTCAAGCTCCGTCGTGTGTCGCCTGAAGGCAAGAGTCTCAAGTACATGTACAAGAATTCACAAGTCAGCAAGCCCATCACCTCCTACCAACACCTTCGAGCAGAGCCGCCTCAAGACTCGTCGCCTTCATATTCTTTTTTTTTTTTTTTTTTTTTTTTTTTTTTGGAGCGTTTGGGATAATGATTTATCTCAGTCTGCAGAAGCATTCCGAGTCATTCGCTTGTGTTGCTGGTTTAGAGCCAGTTATGCCGGTTGAGGTGTGTCCAGGAGGAAATGCCGTTATGCACAATATATTTACCAGTGTGGGACTCTGGCCTCAAGAGAATTATCCTATACCATTTTTCATTGGCCATATACCCACTAAAACCCCCTTTGTGAGTGTCCAATCGTCCGGCAGCGAGTCCTCATCCATAAGCAGCCCACTCCAAGTGTTTAGCACAGCTTGTTTGTTCAACGCGAGAGGGCCAAACTTCACTTTGTCCGTGAGAATACAGTCGCGCCGCAGCGCGGAGTTCACCATTTTTAACCATTGATTGTGGACATTATCAGCTGAGATCGTCGCACCTGGGTGTCTAATGACGCGGTTTACTCGAAGATTCCAGATAAGGTGCCATGCCAGTGATACGAGTATTGCAAACAGTCTTCCTTGTTCAGGGACAATGAGTCCTTTCTTGGATTTAAATCTCATGAGATTACAGCCTAAAATTATTCCCCAGTTGAGTTGCGGCCATGAAGAATATTTCTTTGACCAGAGTTGTCTTGTTAGTGACCAGATGATGTCTTGTTCTGGAGAATAGCATTCCAAAGCAATATGTTCTAGAGATTCGGGCACATCACAGACATGGCATATTCCATTCGTCTTCAATGTCTCAATATGGGACCAGAAATTGCCGACCCTAAAGGTATTGTGAATGCATTTCCACAAGAACTCTTTTGTGCGCCGTTGAAATGTCGACGAACGAATTGATTGCCAAATTATCGCATCGGACGGAGTGTAGCCTGAAGCCTCGTCGACACAGCATCGTATCCGAACCAGGTTCACGAAGGTAGATTTCCGGAAGGGTTTGGGATATAAGGAACGGATGATTCTAGTGAATAACCTCTGAGAGCCGTGGGACAAAAGTATTCCTGGCAAATGAAACATAATGTCGGGTTCTGTGTCTATTTCAACTTCCTGGACTTGGTCAGCGCTGTGTCCTTTCGCCAGGTTGCACTCTACTTTCTTGAACAGTGTTCGTCCAACTCTCTCGTTTAACATTGCGATCACAGCTTTAATCAGCCGAAAGTTTGAATCTTGTGCGTTATTCTCGTACTTTTCTCTTTCTTTCACCAATACGCGGAGTAAGAAGTCGGACGATGCACACATCAGCAGTGGAATATTTTTGCCTTCATATTCTTAAAATACCGACCTTCAACTGTAAACCGCAATCCATCTCAACGCAATTCTGCAACTTCCCTCAGCCTCAATACATACTCAATATCACCTGCAAGTACAATACACCTCAATTCCATACTCAAGCAATGCCGACTCCGGCAAGATCCCTCAATTCTCGAACGCGGGAGAGACTCTGGGAGCCGGCAAAGGTGCGTAAAGTGCGTCTCATTATCAGAGTCCCCTCACTTACTAATCCCCGCTTCCCTGTTCTATAGATACCTACTTACACGTACATCCCTGCTATATCTAGACTTGCTCGAAAGGGCGGGTCTCCTTCCACCTCTCTGTGTAGTTCAATTTGAATACATATTTGATCAATTTTGGATCCTCCTGCAAAATTGAGCCTGAGTACTGCTGGGTATAGCGGACTATTGTGAGATATGACATGCTACTGAAGTCCCAAGCCTGAGTTACTACGAGTACCAGGGTGCTACCAGGCATCCGTGCCAGAGCTACTAGGTTTTGGCGGGGAGCTACCAGGCGCTACCAGGCGCCCCATATGGGGGGACTTGCCTACCAGGCTACCCTGTCTACTGAGACTTCGTAGCGCGATATATCCAAGTCATTTTTTGCTGATGTGGGTGGGCATGGCTAGAGAGCGCGGTGGGCTGTAGAGAGCACGGCGGGCTGTACAGAGCTGGAGAGAGACAAGGAGGCGGCATAGAGGTCGGTTGCCAAGGTAGATGATGGAGCGCTAAAGTGCTCTATACAGAAACGTCGGCTCTATCGGGCTCTATACAGACACCATCACCTCTATTACGTGCGGCTGGATCTATGTGCGAGAAACCGATTTGCAGATGTTTGGGGCATACTAACATGTACCAGTGAACAAAGCCGCTTCAACCTCACTTCAACTCCGTCGGAAGAATCGGGATTCACGTTCGACGCTCATCCGTACTTGCGAAGGTGAGAACAGGTTTGATAATCTGGGATGACCGGCAGTACAGAATTCGCTGGACTCAACACGTTTCGCTAAATACCATGCGGCAGTGCTGAAAATCTGCTCAAGGTGAGTGCAAATTTGGAAAGTATCACAAATCGAACGCGAGCTTACTTCGGAATGAGTGTTTACACAAGTTAAATTAGATGGGTTTGCGGTGAATTCGAAAGGCACTGAGCACGTGGTGGGTGAGTAAATAATCGAATGAACAAATGGATGGGCGGGACACTTATGGACTTCGCAGGGGATGAATTGAAGCAAAGCTTTTCTTGGTACCGATCGTGAGCAACGAAGCCAGGCCAGGTCAGTTGATATCTTGAAAGTAATGATAGGGAAATACTCACATACCCAGACCGAGATAACTATATCTCGCATAACTCGGGAAGGGCTCGGATGAGGGAAGTGGGGTCCGAGGTCGAGTCGGGATATATGTCTACCCAGGCCAGCGATAAGGCAACGAAAGATGGAATTCAATGAATTTACGTCGATTCCAGGGTATACACCGTGTCGACCGAGTACCGAAGCGAAGCGGTCAAAATATCTAACCCTCAAGTCAAAGAGGTCGTATTTACTTGCAAAACAATCATACTGAATCTGGCGGGTTGACTTCTTCCCAGCCGATCACTTCCAGGCAGCGCGCGCTCGTTTTGATCGTGGATAGCCTGCCCAATTGGCAAAGCGGGTGAGCGATCCGCCCTTGCGCAGCTTAATTTCACCGTCGATCTATCTGATCTTAATTTGCAGAACCGGAATGCATTGACCGAGCGCCGAGGGGACGAGAAGGATCTCCAGTGGGTGCTGGATACAAAAAACTATTGACCTGAGCTAACCAAGTGTCGCCATAGGATAGGATAGGATAGGATAGGATAGAATGTGTCTGAGATAGGATAGGTTGAAACGACCATGTGCCGTAGGATAGGATTGGCAGAGGCGACAGATTGCCAACGTGGATTTTGTGGAATAGGATATAGGGCAGAGGAAACTCAGGGTTGAATAGGATGGGCGAGAAGCTATCCCCTGATATTTGAGTTGGGATAGGATCAAATAGGATAGGATGGGATGGGCGGACGGAGTCAATTGATAGTAGATGGGTTATACACCGCAGTTGGCGGCGAACTATGCAGAAATTCACCCTGGAAGGGGGTGGTTAGGATCGATCCTAACGACCACCATCTGGGTGGTTAGGATTCATCCTAAGACCGTCAGGTATTGGAGATTACCGGGTTTAAACTTCAGTCTCAGCATCCATTGAACTGAAGATATACTCACACAAGCCAGGGCATGGCTTGGAGTATGAGACTGGCCCTTCCAGGGCTTGGATGTATCAAAGGTCGGGACTGATTGATTTTTCAAGTGACATATCTCTGCATATTGCGCGCATTCAAGGGTTGCATGACACCCTTTGCGCTCACTGACTTACCCAGTACACAACAATGGTCGACAGGTGTCCTCTCGCACGACTTTTACGTCCCCGAGAAGCCCGAATCGCGTTCAGGTTCAAATGTGTTCTCACGCCGAACTGAACCTGAACGCGGGTTCAGGTTCGGCGTTCGACAAAAACATGAACCGAACGTGGGGTTCGCGTTCGGCGTTCGCGCAAATATGCCCCGAACCTGAACCGAACCGAACCCTGCCAGCACTAGGCCGTTGTTCAATGCATTCGCCTCCGCCAAGTTTGTGCTCTCCAACTTTTTGCTACCCTTTACTCTTCTGTTCAAGTTACGATGCCGATGTGGTTAATCTCTGCTGTAGGTCCCTCTGCAGTCGAACGAATTCCTTCTAATTGATTCCATCGTCTTTCAGTTGAAACTGCAATATCGAACCAACACCGTGGCTTCTCTGACTGATATCCGAAAACCTGCACTTACCACTGGCGTCGAGTTGGGACGCCCTCGCTAAATTCAAGTCTTCTTTTTTGTGATTGACAAGTAGCAGAACGTCGAACTTTCTTTAGTAGTGAGCAACGTCTTTTCAATAAATTCAGCCGCTCAATCCCAAAGTGAAGTGAATAAATAACGCGCTCTAAACACAACTCAGGATTGAGAGAACTCGAGAGGAGCGAAACAAAGAAAGTACGATTGATGCTCTTCAAGCAAGTCCACTGCAGTCCGCATAGATTATCTCTACATAATCGCATGGCCTAGCAAGCCATGCATATTCAGAATTCATTTGGATTGCACACCTCCAATTGGCCGAAAGAGGCTTCAGAGCTAGTCTCTCGCAGCCAGACGCTTCAACAGGTGACGCTCGTACCTCGCTTGTTGAAATTCAGAGCGAGAAAAGGAACGAAATTGTGCCAGTGTGAATCAAACAAAGCGGAGATATTTGGTGGAGGCTGAGGAGCTGGTGGATTTTACTGAATGGATTTCACCCGAACGGCGGCTTCGAAGTCGTTGCCCGAGATTATGCGAGGTTTTTTGCCGAGGAAGCGATGAGTTCTCTTGGAGTCAAAGAGTCGAGATGTACATCGAGAATTAACGGCGCGAGCGGAAGTTGAGAGGTCACAGGCAAAGGAGTGTTGAAAGCTTTTCAGAATTTGCAAATAAGGGTGGCGGGAGAAGAATCCTGGTGTCGACCAAGCTCAGAAACGTTGGTTGGGGAGGGTTGCGAGATGAGGTGGTCGTTCGTCGGACTAGTTTTATGCCCAGCTATGATGCTCAGGGCCCTGTGCGGTGTACGTCAGAAATTGCGCTCCAGGTTTACTCCAGGTTTAGCGGACTGGCAGGCAGAACACAAGTTGCGTTGGAAACCAGGTTCAAAGGGAGCTCAGGGACAATATTCCAGTCCCGAGCCCCTTCAATCTGTTGAACTGCTCCATTGCCTAGATCGAAGGAATACCAGTTTCAAGGATGGTGGTGGGTCCCAGGAGAGAGGGTGACGTGGCTTCGGCTGCGCGCGATGGCAGATGCGGGCGGCCGCCAGAAGAACCCACGGTGGGCAAGGGGAAAACAACGAGTTTTCTGTGCCGGATACGCACCTCAGTTCCCAAGTATATGCCGGTATATCGTGGGAGGATGGTTGAAATATCTACTAATTTTCCCCCGAGGAAGTAGGAGGCCAAGGGTGGTGAGTCGCAGAACATTCCGATGACTAGGAAACGGATAATGTGCACCTACGATAAGAAGACCAGCAGGAGGTGGAGGCAGAGGTTTGGGGGGGAAGAGCAAGGGAAGGGAGGAGAATGGGTGATAGGGGTGGGAATGGGCAAGCGGCCCGGTAGTTCCGCTTCACTTCATCCTCGACCACCACCAAATCAGGTCGGAATATGGATCCTTGAAGCTGGATTTTATCACCCAAATTTATGTTGTCCAACTTGGCGAGGAAATCTTAAACAAGAATACAGCATCCACCGGCAGGTCGACCACCGGGAGCAAAGTAGGGCTCCAACCCGCAGTGATCGTCCTCGAGGCCTTGGGATCGGGTCTGGCGGATACCAAGGCCTTGTTAAGCCCAAGGCCTTGAGTTAAGGGCACCTCCAAGGCCTTGGCAAAAAATTCCCACGCATTGAGCGGTAAGCCCAAAGGAACATTTTTAAAACGGAGGAACAAGGGCCACTTGCACTTTCAGAGAGCCCTATCAGAGAAGTGTACACTACCTGATTTCCCTCGTGATTTACTGATCAATAAAATTCAAGGTTTACCAGATTCCAAGGCCTAAGGAGCGGCAAGACGGTTTATACATGCCCCGCTAATTGGCATGCAAAAAAAATCAATTCAAGCCCACCTCTGTAAAAAACGCCTGCGGGGTAATACAGTCAAAATTTTCGGCAGAACAAAACTATAACGGCATAACCAAGGCCTTAACCAAGGTCTGAGTGTCCGGCAAGATTTTCCCAAGCCCTTGGCCAAGGCCTAGTCAAGGCCTTGGACCCTTGGGCGAACACTGCCAACCCGTCCCCGTTTTTGACGGGTTGACGGCCGGGACGGCCGGGTTTGGACCCGTCCGTCGGAGGTTTGAATGCACTTCTCAGACGGGACGGGTACGGTACGGGTTGACTCGTTGACGGGTACCCGTTCCCGTCCGTTTAACGGGTATGCCGGGTTTGGTTACGGAGGGAGGACTCATACAGCTCTTTTCAAAAAAGTATACCAGTTTGATCGCGCGGTGGGGCCTCAGATTTGTTGACCGCCGTTTGGCCGTGAGTCTCCTTCTGTCCCCTTTCGTCTCCGTTCCGCTCCACAATCCCTCGTCATACCCTTCAACACGGTGTTGTGACTCCACTCAACTCCACACTCTACGCGAGCCTTAGCACAATGTATTTAACAGAGGAAAATACAATGCGCCTTTCCTCCCAACTACTGCCCCCCAATAATACATGCAACAGGGTTGGCGGTGAGAGTAATCCCTGGGAGTCCTTTCGGTAGCGCCCCAGGATTTTCTGCACCGAACTGGGAGATATCCGTAGATCAAGTGCGATGTCGGTCTGCTTTCGGCGGCGGTTGTAGTACATGTGAATTACTGTTTTCTTGGTGTCAGAAGAGATATCTTGCTTGTTTCCGCGCGCCATGGTAGTGTGAAGCAGCGAGAGGCATCGAGAGAGCTTGAAGTATTAGCCGGTGAAGTGACGAGAGTGTGGAGCGGCATCAGCAAACCCAGGGTTTTACCATAGTTGACTGTAGTCATCTGTAGTTGCCATAGTTACAGGCCTGTCTCGTAGCGCCCCGTAGCGCTACCTAGTTCCCGGGCATCTATGTAGCTCTACGTAGATTGGGGGTCTTCTATGTAGCGCTGTGTAGATGAGGCATTCTATGTAGCTCTATGTAGTTTCGTGCCTTCGTTGTAGAGCTGGGTAGTTTGGGCCTCCGCTACGTAGGGCAGCCGCTTGCAGGTGTCTATGCCTGATGTTAGCATTACGTCTTGTAGATGCACAAGCCAAGACATTATCTCTTGGCCTACTTTGTGTTAGGGAACAGAAATGAACGGGAAATTACTGCTCACCCTCGAGATCGCTTTTAGGCCATTCCCACGGCGATTCTGCAGAATCAAATCTGACAACCGAAACAGAATGCAGGCGAGAATCCTGACTTGATCCTGACCGATTCTCAAGAATCACTGATTCTGGTCCCGATTCTTGACAAAGAATGGGTACTCAGAAGCGGCCTTCGATTTCAGCTTTGACTTCCCTTATTATGAACAGGTGGATTAGATTTAGGTCTGCACAGGTCTCCTAAATTCACATTTGGCTGATTTTGAAGCACTTCTGCTGCTGTGTGAATGGTGATAAGAGGCAAAAAAGAAAGAGAAAAAAAAAACATGTCACAAATGTGTTACAAGCCACCTGCTTTGTCACACCGTGGACACACTGGAGGTTGTCCACGGTGTGACAAAGTCAAGTGACTTTGTACATGCAAGAGTCACACCTCACTTGCACCCAATATACTTGAATTTTAGGAAGGAAATTCATTTCAGATCACAGTAGAGGAGACACCGGCCGCCTGGAACTCGAGGGTTAGTATAGAGTTGAAGAATTACTGACCTGGACATGGCGCAATACCAGATTGTGTAACTGGGGCCAACATATTTCATGGTCTCTTAGTCTACTTGGTGGTTGCCTCTTCCGTGTCTTTTGTCCGTACGCGCGAGGTCGTGAGTTCGAACCCGCCCAAAAACAATGTATTAAATAGATAGATAATTAATAGCTATTCATGTCATTCAGCGCTACTACTAAAACATTGCCTTAGAATACAATTGAAAGACAGCATCCAATAGAAAGGTATTGAAACTGAAAGGATCAAATTAAGACTTTTCTTGAGTAGTACACCTCAGCTACATAGCACTACATAGTAGCCCCCCCAACTACATAGCGCTACGTAGCAACCACCTCAACTACATAGTGCTACGTAACCGGGACCTAACTACAGTCGCTACAGTAGCTACAGGCCCTACGTAGCGCTACGTAGCCGACCCAGGGTTTGCTGATGGGAACGGAGACGAAAGGGGACAGAAGGAGACTCACGGCCAAACGGCAGTCAACAAATCAGAGGCCCCTACCTGGTATACTTTTTTGAAAAGAGCTGTAGTGTTTCCCTCTGCAGAGAGGTCAAAGTATATTATTCTTTGTCAATCCAGGCATCAATTAGTGGCAAATGAGGGCACTACTGAGCAAAACAACCCCTCGAAACATCTGTGTAGGCCATTTTCAGCCATCTCGGCCATCTCGGCGATGTTGAACACATCATGATTTATCCACAGCACCATTCATCGCATTAAGGATAATGTGGGAGAGCATAAAATGACAAAGTACCGCCAATTTAGTTCACTCCCGGGTCGTTATGGGCCGAGCGGGGGCCGATACCCTACTGCATATGTAATTGTGTACATACTCTGAACGGGTGGGTTTAGCTTTGTGCTTCTGCTATCTCCACCGACCGCATTGTGGCAATTTGGTTCTGCAACGACCCGTCTCCCCGGGCTCAAAACGGCCGGGACCGACGGGACGGCTATCTGCCGTTGAAACGGCCGTAACGGACGGGACGGACGAGACCCGTCCGTTTTCAGAGCTCGAGTATGGCCCTGACGGCCGGGTACACCCGTCCCGTCGAAGAAAACGGCCGTGTTTTCGACGGCCGTCCCGTTTAACGGACGGGTTGGAGCCCTAAGCAAAGCTTGCCGGAATCTTCCCACTCAGATCCTTGTCTCGTTCCTGGCATCCTCGTCGCTACTACATTTAGCACATGGGAGTCGTCTTTGCTCGTTTGCTACCCCCCAAATTTCGCCCTGAACGCGATATACCCGACTTATCCGGCAAGGTCTCGTCAACAAGCTCGACTCACTGCGAGAAGTCTGTCAATCCGCTGACCCACGGGCTTCACAGACCATTATCGTGACTGGAGGCAACACCGGCATAGGATACGAAACCGTCAAGCAACTACTGCGGAAGAATGCGAAAGTTTACCTTGCGGCGCGATCACCAGAGAAAACTACGGCCGCTATCAAGGAACTAGAGGAGGAGACCAAGAAATCGGCCATCTTCCTTCAGCTGGACCTCGTAGATCTCCCGGCCGTGCGCAGGGCCGCAGAGGCTTTTCTCTCGCGGGACTCAAAGCTTGATATTCTCTTCAACAACGGGTATGCTTTCATTTTGACCGAGAGATCTCCCATTTATCCATTGAAAGTGGGGTCATGATCTCCCCTCCAGACCTTCTCACTGCGCAGAACTATGATCTTCGTACGTGCAAATCACCTTCAAACGCCCGCTCGAGTTCACCTTTCCCACTAGAATTCGGAACCAACGTGATTGGCCACTTCTTCCTCACGGAGCTCTTGGTGCGAAAATTCAACACATCTCACGATTTATGCTGACTTGCGGCTAGCTTCCAGCTCTCACCAAATCCTTCGAGGAAAGCAAGGTCCCTGCGCGCGTAATTCACACCTCTTCGCAAGGGCATGCATTCGCCCCCGAATATGGCCTCGCCTTTGAGAGTCTGAAGGGCGGCCGAGAGCGCGACGCCTGGGTGAAGAAAACCGGTAATTGGAAAAGTCGCATGTGCGCCTCCCATCCAATATTCTTCGTCGATTCTCTAACGCATGTCGAGCAGGGTTCTGTATGGCGAGCAAGCTCGGTAATATCATTATCTCGAACCACTTTGCGAAGGCGCACTCGGACGTGCTTGTTTCGTGCTCTCTTCACCCGGGGAGCATCAAGTCAGAACTACAGCGGTATGTTGTCCTCTTTTCACATTTCCCTCCTGAGGTTGACAATACCTAGCCATGTCGTGGGTTGGTTGCAGGTGATCGGAAACGCCCTCTTGTTCCCACTCCGTGCGTGTACTGCGGTTAATTCTCGCCATCATGATAATGAACTGTTCGCAGGCTCGGCGCTTATACACAACTCTGGGCCGCCACGGTCGCATCCCCCGCTCAGATCAATGGCAAGGTAAAATTCCTTCGCACTACCAACCACACTAGCTCCTAACGAAGGCGTGCAGTACCTCGTTCCGTGGGGCAAAATTGGCAAGGCGGACAAGCGCGCATCGAGCACGAAGTTGGAGGGCGAGACCATTGCGTACATCCGGGAGCAGATCAAGGACTACTAGCGACAGAAGTTGAGACCTGTATTCTGAACATTTCAGTGATAAATAATTCCAGACATCCCTTTCGCACATGTGTGATGTACGAATGCTTCCATTTGGCAGGAACCATATCAAACTGTGGGCGATCTTGGGTCAGTAAATGGGTATTTACCACTAAAAAGTCCCCAAGTAGGGCAGTGTGTTGAGAGTCGTGAATCCCGGGTCTCCCGGTGTTGGTCTGGATCTGTAAAAGGAACGAAATAAATCAATCAAACAAATTTCCGGATATAAAGGAGGAAAAAGGGAGTCGATGTTTGGCTACCATTCGGAGGCGGGGAATCGAACCCGTGTTGCAAAGTTGAGCCGCGTCCGACGTACTTGTTGCAGTGAAATAGTCGTTCAATCAATAGCTCTGGAACACAATATGCGACGTGCGGATGGTTCAAGCGGTGGGAACGTTATTCGGCGATCTCGGGGATGTTCAATTCATTTTATCCGTGGTGGTTTTCAAATCTGACAGAATGTTCTGAGAGTGATTATCGAAATGTCCCTCCTCTTTGAATCCCCAATGGCTTGAGTTTTGCGACTGAGCTTGAACCTCGACGTGGGGCTCCTGAATTATCAGAGATACATCGGGGTTCACGGAAAAAGAAAAACAACTCCCAGACAACACCTTCGATTGCGGCACCTCGGGCGAGAATGGTTCAACCTAGCTTGATTCAACCGGCTGCAAAGAAACATAAACGACCCGGTGCGGGGGAAAAGAAAAGCTATGCAGTGCTCGGATGTGAGGAGTCGAACCCCGGTCTGCGAGGGGCCATTGGGTCTACTACCTAGACGGTCTCGCGGTGTGCCGCACGCCACGTCCGAGTGTCAGTGGTCTGTTCAAGTGTGTGTTTTCCTGTAACCGAGTTTAGACTTCGTAACCAAAGATTTTGGTTCCCTAGGTTTGAAACGGCCGGTTTGCGGGTGGGTTCTAAAGTACCGACTTACTGGCAGAAGGGGTTGTGAGTGGTAGTCGGTGGGAAATGAGAAGAACGACTTACGTTGCCCCCCTGTGAGGAAATAAAAAAGGTGATGTGTGTCTCCGCCATTGGGATGGGGGGAATCGAACCCGAAATCGCCGTGCCGTCGGTACCGCAGAGATTAAGTATTTATTCGCAGTGTTCGGCGCGGCACATCCGGTTTTTTGCTTTGTTCGAATCTGCAATAAACACATCAGATAAGCTATGAGCTAGTGAATGAAAAACTGAGCCACCTCGGTGTTGGAACGGCCCCCGGTGCGGGGAAAAGAAAAGATCTGTGCAGGTCCTTCATTCGAACGCGGGGAGTCGATCGGTCTGCGAGTCTCACACGCACTACTTCAAGATGTTAACTCGCGGTGTGCCGCACACCGCGCCCGAGCGTTAGTAAAACAACTCACAGACTATACCTTCGATGTGGCACGTCGGCGAGAATCTTTCAACCCAACTTGATTCAAACGGCCCTGCGAAGGAAAACAAGCGACCCGGCCCCGGGACGGAGAAAGAAAAGCCCTTCACAACATTCTTATTCGGACGCGGGAGTCGAACCCCAGTCTGCCGACTAGTCGTAGATGACCATGCCAGAAGGTCTCGCGGTGTGCCGCAGTGTAGCCCGTGATAGTGCTCATTTTACCGCCGACGGATTGTAGCTCCGAAATTCTGCGCTTGTTAGGTTTTAAACGGGGAGGTTGAGTATGTCGTGGGTTGGTAGTCGGTCGAGAATGTCAAAAATAATTTACTTTGCCCCCTGCGAGGAAATAAAAAAGGTGATCTGTGTCTCGTCCACTGTGATGGGGGGAGTCGAACCCCCACTGCACTGTGCAGTACTGCAGAAAGCACTCTCCTTCCGGTGCCCAGCATCTGCTTTCTTGGGTTGTTCGAACCTGCGATAAATCATCAATTCAAGCGACGCGGGTAACGGTAGGGTAGTTTCTCGATGAGAATTAGAATACCGACACAATCTTCGCTGGTAAGCGACCCCTACCGTGTAGAGGTCGCCTGAACAGAGAGAGCGTCAGCCTGAACCAGAATATCAATGAGCTGAGCAAACCTTTGGATGGAAGCTGAGAGAGTTGCGCCACGTCCAGTTCTTTTAGTGACCTTGATATCAAATTTCAGTGAGCGAAAAGGGAAGCTTGCGGCGGACATACCGACGATTCCTTCAAGCTAACAACATCTCGCCGTGGATTGAGCCCAAACAAAAAAAGAAATGAAGACGGAGTCTTAGTCGGACGCCGGGAGTCGAACCCCGGATTGCGGGTTTATGCAGACTCTTTCAGCAAGTTGAACTCGCGGTGTTCCGTACACCACGTCCGATTGCTACCTATGTGGGAACGACGTGACTTCAAAGAGATGAACGGCCTGCCTTCATTTTGAAGTTGAACGCTAACGAAGGAGAACTGCAAGTTCGACGTTCAACTTGTATTACTCACTCGGAATGCGGACGTCGTGCACGGAATTTTTGCCATTGGTATCAAATTTCAGTGAGCGGGAAGGGAAGCTGATGAGCTTCCAGCGGACGTACCGACGATTCCTTCTGCGTATCCTGGCATCTCACCGCGGATTGAAGCAAAAAAAGTTAAGACGAAAAAAGAAACCGATTACGAGGTTCTAGTCGGACGCGGGGAGTCGAACCCCGTATTGCGAGTTTACGCCGACTTATCTTCAATAAGTTGACTCGCGGTGTTGCGTACATCACGTCCGAGTGTCAGTATTCCTTTGTAGCCCGTGGTAGTGCCCATCTTACCCTCGGGATTCTTGAGCTCAAAATCCACGCCCCTTCGGTTTGAGATGGGTGGGTTGACTGTTCGTAGCAGGTGAAAGATATCCAGGTAAAGGGGGGGGGAAGGGACATTAATTCGAGTCCCCTATCGGATGGGGGGAATCGAACCCCCACTGGCGCCGTCCGTTGGTACCGCCGAGAACAAGTGCTTTCTCGCGGTGTTCGGTGCGGCACATCCGCTTTCTTGCGCCAATCGAACCTGCGATAACGATACATGGATATCAGTCAAGCGACGCGGGTAGTTGCAACGGTAAAGTATTCCTGGATGAGAAGAAGACCCGCGCGGAATAGCGGGGAGAGCGGAGAGCGTCCGAGCTTGAGTTGAGTTCATTCGAAAGCCGACGAGGGACTTGAACCACGTCTAATCAATTTTTAGCTGCCTTGGTTGAGTCAGCGAGTCCGAGTCGCAGAATTTGAACGAACATACCAAGACATCCTTCGCGCTGCAGCATCCCTTTGGTAACTTAACGAAACCATTCCACGCGGCGTGAATTTAGCCACGCCTTTTAAAAAAAAACAGAGGAAGGGTCATTCAGCAGTCGGACGCGGGGAGTCGAACCCCGGATTGCGAGTTACAGTGGGACCGGGAAAAGCCTACGAAGACTCGCCGTGTTCCGTACACCACGTCCTATTCCTACGGGGAACGAAAGAGATGAGCGGTACTGGTCGCGGGCAACCGACCCCTCCTGTGCAGAGGTGGCCTGATCCGAGAGAGCGTCAGCCTGAACCAGAATATCAATGAGCTCCAGCAAACCTTGAGTTGGAAGCCGAGCCTTGGTTTAAACGTTAGCGATAAGGTGATCGGCTTGCGGCGGACATACCGACGATTCCTTCTGCGTATCCGGGATCTCGCCGCGGATTGAAGCAGAAAGAGGGAAGACGAAAAAAGAAACTGACCACGAGGTTCTGGCCGGACGCGGGGAGTCGAACCCCGTATTGCGAGTTTTAATCGGTTCAGCACACATATTATATTCGGAGTGTCCGTACACCACGTCCGATTGCCACCTACGTGGGGACGACGTTGACTTCAAAGAGATGAAGATTCTCCGGCCTTCATTTTGAGGAACACTGTTGAACGCTAACGAAGGAGAACTGCAAGTTCAACGTTCAGCTTGTATTGGGCGAATATATTGAGGACTCACCCGGAATGCGGATGTCGTGCACGAACGCTGACGAAGTTGAGTTCAAATTATGGAGGCAAAATGCAGTTACTCGCAGTTCAGAATAAAATGTAGCCAACGCTGAAAGAGACGGAGTGCGGACGTCGTGCAACGGTGCACCTTTGCAATCAATTAGTCTCCCAAGGAAATTGAAAACGCACTTGTCGAACCACACGCTAATATAAGTTGCCTTGGTTTAAGCGTTAGCGAGTCCGAGTCGCAGGATTTTAGTTACATACCAAGACAGCCTTTCGCGCCAACCATTCTACGCGGCGTGGATTTCTCCTGGGAACCCCCAAAAAACCCCTACCAAGAAGCTTCAATCGGACGCGGTGAGTCGAACCCCGTATTGTATATTGCGAGTTTACGCGGACTCACTCAATCAGTTGAACTCGCGGTGTTGTGTACGACACGCCCGATTCCTACCTGGGTGGAGAACGACGTTGACCTGAAAGAGATGAGCGGCACTGGTCGCTGGCAAGCGATCCCTAGCGTGCAGAGATCGCCTGGATTTAAATAACGAGAGCGTCAGCGTGAACCAGAATATTAATGAGCTCGAGCGAACCTTGAGTTGGAAGCGTAAGCGTAGAGACTTTGTCGCTCCACACACGAACATAAGCTGCCTTGGTTCAACTGTTAGCGATAAGGTAATCAGCTTGCACCGAACATGCTGACGATTCCTTCAAACAAAGAACATCTCGCCGCGGATTGAGCCAAGACAAAAGGGAAGACAAAAAAGAAATGAAGACAGAGTTTAGTCGGACGCGGGGAGTCGAACCCCGTATTGCGAGGTTTGATAGAGTGCAACAGCATATCAAACCTCGCCGTGTTGCGTACACCACGCCCGATTCTTACCTATGTGGTAGACCTAAGAGATGGACGGCCCTGGATTCATTTGAAGTTGAAGACTGTTGAACGTTCATGAAGTGCAAGTTCAATGATCAACCTTGAGGACTCACCGGTACTCACCCGGAATGGGGACCCCGTGCGCGGAAAAGTTGTGCGCTAGCGAAGGTCAAGTCCAACTCCAACTCGGAGTTCAAAATCTAGGGGAAATGCAGAAATTGAACCGAACGCTGACTCGCACGCAGTCCAAACAGGACATCAAGCGTTACCTATAATAAATGCGGCCAACGTTGAAAGAGACTTGAAAGAAACGGAATGCAACGCTGCACCTTTGCAATCCATGGTATTGAACAGCATTGATCGGGGTTCGAGTCCCCGCATCCGCATGTGGTTAGAGTCGCTAGCTTTGTATTCGAGTAAAACAATGACCGTCAAGAGCAAGTTCGAAGTCCAAAACGTGACACATTCTTTGGGTGACGAATGCTGTGCATGGTCCGTGCACAGCACATGACCTGATCGTTTTCGTCGTTTGTTTGCTTGCCGCTTCCGATTTCCGGCCTCCGCTACGCACTGACCACCCAACCAGACATGCACATACCCATCCCACCCGCCGCCAACACCACACCCCGCTCCCTGCCCGCCCCGACGAGCTCGCTCCCCGGCACCACGACGCCCGCGATGGGCACCACAGCATTGGCGCAAGATGGCGCTGGACGAAGCGACGGTGGAAGCGGCGCCGATAACGGTCAAGATGGGGGTCGGACGGCGTCGGAGACGCGTACGACGGTGTACAAGGGCAAGGCGCTGCGTTCGTGGCCCCAGCTGCCCGCAGAGGTCGTTCGGTGCGTTTGTGACCTTGATCTATCATTTTTTGTCATTCCGTCTCGATTTTTGGCGCCTTTTGCGGCGTTCGTGGTGTTTTGCGTGCACCGTGCACTTGCTGCGTATGCAGGGGGGCCATTGGGAGCTTGCGGATGTGTTTGGAGTGGCGTTGTGCGCGGTCTTTTGACGCCACAATTACTTGTCGTCATTTTATACTTTACTTTCGTTCGTTTCCTTCACACATCTCCCTCCACGCACACTGTCCCCATTCCCCACCCGTCCCGCCCAGCATTGCCCGCCGTTTTCTGTGTTTTGTTTTCACTTTGACCTGGGGACGTCTCGATCATTCCGCCAACTCGACGATCGCGCAGAGCATGCATGCAATTCACATGTCTCGCTCTTGCGCGCCCTACGCGCGTCGCTCGTGCGTCCGCCGTCCGCTGTGCAGCACGTCGCGCCGGACGTCTTGGCGCGTCGAGCCTTGGCTCGTCTTGGCATCCACATACGCCACCCTTCCCGTGTGCTAGCCGCGCGCGTCCTGGCTGTTGTATTGCCCGTTTCGACGCCCCCCGCGCGTCCCCCCGCCATCGCATTTTCTGGTCCCTGCTACGTGCGGACAATGGCGCGTCGGATGGAGATGACGTCGATGCGATGCCGGTGTCACTTGGCGCCAATCTTCCGTCCATCGCGCAGTCTCCCGTCTGTCTTGGTGTCGATCTCCCCGTCGCACTATCGCACCGCCTGCATCCATCCTCATGTGGGACGGCGGCGCCCTTCGGCATCGTGCTGTCGGTGTGCGCGTCGTCCGCTCGAGAGTGGGCTTCGTCGATCTTATCATTTTTTTCTTGTATCCCGTTCTGGATATGGGCGGGGGCAGACGCGCGAGCCCTCGTCCGAGTCGTCACCTCATCTTCCTCCTTGCGCGTGGTCGATATGTCGGGAGGCCGCTCGCGATTCATGATCTACATGTCTTGCACTGACGCGCGGCGTCGTTCTATGCGCGTTATTTTCGCGGCGTCGGCCTCCCGCGACGTGCTTCCTATTCCTTCGTGGTCGGCTGGTGGGTATACCGCCCGTTGTCCACGTCCTCGACATCCACGCGAGCAGGGGAGGCCAGACGGCGCGTTTCATCTCGCCCTCCGGCCTTGTTTCTCGTACCTTCCAACCCTTCTTCGAGGAGGCGACGCGGGCGACGCGGACGATGATGCATTCTACGTTCACGTCCACGTTTCGAGCGCGTTTGCTATTCTCAGCTGCTGTCAATTACTTTTATTTTCATCTTCATCCTCGTCTTCCCTTCATGTAATGCTAACCTCCCTACAGATTAATAGCGACCTTTCACCTCATGCTCGTCTGCCCCACCCTCCCCCTCCCCGCTACCTGGGAAATTCCAGACCTCGACCCGCGGCTACATGGCGGCAATCGATACATACCCTGGCACGAAAATCAGATATACGTCGCCGCGCGCGACATGCGCGAAGTAGAGCTCCTCATGACCGTCTGCCCGCAATGGGGCCTCGCGCGTACGTCCCCCTCCGCCTCCCCCACCTCACCTCACACAACTAACCCACCCCCTTGCAGTCGAGCACCACCACTTCTGGAACAACGCATTGGGGCTCTTCGACCCCCTCGGCCAATTTGCCTACCTCGGCTGGCCGCCCATCCAACAGCACTCCAACAACTCGTCCTCGCGGGCGCACCAGCAACAGCGCCTCTCGCCCTACCTGCACCTGCGCGCGCTCCTCGCGCACGCATGCCTCCCCTGCCGCATCAACGCGCCGCTCTCCGCGCACGGCCTCGGCACCGCCTCCGCGCGGCGCGCGACGTCCACGCTGCGCCTCGGCGCGCTCCCGCTGTGCAAAGACCACTACGAGCGGCGGCGCGGGCGGTGGTGCGGCGTGTGTCTGCTCGATGGGGAGCTGGGGCGCGTGGTGCGGGGGGATAATGTGAAGCGCGCGAGGGAGGAGCTGGAGCGCGCGGAGGCGCTGGTGAGGTGGGTGCAGGGCGGGGGCGTCCTCTCCGGTACCAACCCCACCAACCCCACCAACCCCAATCCCAGCACCGGCCCCGGCAACCCCACGAGCAACACGCACACGAACATGCACGGCCCCGCCTACGAGACCCGCGCCGCCGCCGCCGACGCGCTCGCGCGCGCACAGCACTTCGAGGCGGAGGGCCTGCGCGCGATCGGCGCGGGCGCGGGGCTGGGGCCGATGCTCGGATTGGGCGCGGAGCCCTCGGGCGGGATCACGCGCAACGACGACGAGGCGGTCTTTCCCGGCGTGCACGTTACGTGCCGGTCGTGCCGCGCGGAGTGGTTGTGGCGCTTTGCGATCCTGTCGGCGGAGGTCACATCCGATCCCGGCGCGGTGGGGCGGGGGGTGCCTGTTGGGGTCGGGACGCTGAGAGATACGGTGGAGGACACGGAGAACGGGAAGGAGGAGGTGATGCGCAGTCTTGGGGCGAGCGGGGCGTTGCCGGGGGTGTTTGAGCCGCAGGACCGGGCGGTCAAGGGGGCGGTGAGCGCGTGGGTGGAGCTTGGGGAGGGAACGGTGGCGAGGGTGTTGCAGGTGGCGGGGGAGCGGGGGTGGTTGAGGCGACATACGAGGTGGGGGGAGTTGATGGGGCAGGCGGTGGCGGCGAAGCGGTGGTCCGGGGAGGCTCCGGCGGCTGCGGGTGCGGGTGCGGAGCGCGGGCGTGTCGCGGGGGCGGGAGGGGACGATAGACCCGACTATACGGGCCATGCGGAGGTGGTGTTCGTGACGAGGGAGGACCGCGAGCGCGAGCGGGAGCAGCGGCGTGCGAGGGCGCGGAGCGCATCTCCAGATAGCGTGGATCGTCGTCGTGGGCGGAACGACACGGCTGCGTTTGCCAACAACGCCGCCAACGCCGCTGCGTACGCCAGCGCCGGGTACACCGCCAACACCGAGTACGAGGAGTACGACGACGAGTATGAGGATTACGACGACGATGACGACTCGTTGGACGACTTTGATGAGGAGGATGAGGAGGAGCTGGCGTCGGCGCTGGAGCTGAACGTTAAAGAGATGGCGTTGGGGGATTGGGCGCGGGCGAAGATATTAGATGGGGCGTGGTTGGCGCCGGCCGATGTGTATTACAATAACCGAGTACCTGGTGGGTCTTTTCCTCGATGTGCTCGAACCTCGCGCTAATTGCCTTTTTGCAGACCACCCCGACATCGACGTGCCCGCCGTGCACCCCGTCGCCTGGGCCATCTCGCGTCCCTCCTCCCCACCCCCCTCCCACTCCACCAGCTCCTCCGCCATGGACACCACCGACACGCTCCTCGTCGCCGCGCCCACCGCCGACCAGCGGCACCCGGGCCCGCACGGGCCCTCCCCGCCCACGTACCAGCTCGCCGAGGCCGCGCACCACGCGCACATGCGCCAGATGCGCACCCTCCTCCTCCCCGCGTTCCGCAACGTCGTGCGGCGCATCGTCGTCGAGTGCGCGCTCGACGCGGCGGAGGCGGCCGCGGGCGTGGGCGTGCGCAAGCCGCTCGACCCCGCGATGCGCGCGGCGCGCATGACGCTGGCGGAGGTTGTGGCGCAGGTGCGCGAGGAGGAGGGGATCTGGTTTGACGGGATGGATTGGAGTGCGAAGAGGCGGAATGCGCGGGAGCAGGAGGAGGCGGAGGCGAGGGAGCGGGAGCGGCATGGGCACGGGCATGGCGAGCGGCGACATCGGACGGAGGGGAGCGACGATTCATCGGCGGGGACGCCGCGCACGAGCGATACGAGTCCGGTGTTGTCGACTTCGACGCTGGGGACGACGCCGAGCCCGCCGCCGTTGGGAGAGCCCAGGAAGGACAAGGCGGACGAGGAGGACCGCAGGCAGAGGGTCGCGGCAGCGGCGATGGCGGTGGAGCGTCAGCCGACGATCGCGGTGATGCCTGTGCTCGAGTCGCCGAGGCTGCTGCGTCCGATTCCTTACATCCCCGAGACGATCGCGCATCTCCCGCAGTATAGTTTAGAGGCTCTCAGAATGGTGCGTATTCTTGTCTTCTTCCCGAGCGCATACTGAGTTTCCTTGATGCAGGTCTGGCGTGAAGCATGTGCGCCGTTGTACCACTGCCGGTGCAGCGTCTGCGAGCGCGCGATGGCCGCTGCGCAGGCCGCTCAGGGCGGGAACCCCGCCAAAGCCGCACCCACCACCCCCGGCCCTCCAGCAAAAGATAAAGACGACACGCACACGCACACGCACGCCGTGCACAAGGAGCACGGGGGCAAGGACGGGCCGTGGGTGATGCACATCCCGGCGGAGGACGAGACGGACGGGCGCGGGGCGGACAGCGTGGTGTCGCTTGTGGAGGAGGACGACGGGCTGACGGCGCAGGAGCGGTACTGGAAGCAGATGGACGAGCAGGAGGGCCCGGGGGCGTACGAGCGCGAGATGGAGCTCATCGCGGACATGGCGGCGGGCAAGTGGGGCGCGTACGGCGAGGAGCGCAATGCGACGACGAGCGATGAGGGGGAGTACGAGGACGAGGACGGGCTGGAGGGGGGCGGGCTGGGGCCGGCGTGGGCGGCGATTGAGGACGTGGACGTGGAGATGCCGTATGGGGCCAAGGACAAGGGGCGCAAGCGCTCGGTGGACGAGCTCGAGGAGGGCGGGGATCGGGATGGGGACCGCGCGCGGGGGGGGACGCCGCCGAAGCGAGCAAGGACCGTGCACCCGAGTATAAGGCTCGTGAAACGGCGGTCGGAGGAGCTGGATGCGGGGGATGCAAGGGACGCGGAGACGGCGAGCACAGGGTCGGCGCCGAAGCGCCCGCGTGTCGAGCGCGCGGAGAGCCCGCCCGATTCCAACAGCACCCCCGGCACCGCCAGTGAGGCGTCTGCGTACGAGGCGGAGCTCCGATACCCCACCGCTGCCCGGTAGCCGCTGACGCAGAAGTAGAAGAATCAAGCAAGCAAGCAAAAAAGTCGTCCATTTGGACGCACCGTCGTCTCTTTTCAAGTACCATTTTTCACCCCTGCTACCACCTACAATTCTCCGTCTTCCATTTCCTCCTTTGTTCGTGCTTCTTTCTTTCTCTGCTGCTAATGATACTCGAATACGACTCGATACCTACAGGGTCGGTGTAGCAAATTGTACAGTTCTTTTGGATACATCCCTACATTGTACATATTCTTAAACAATCGATCTGCTACAAATCCATGCTTCGAGATGTCCGAGTGTTTACTTGATAGCACGGCTTTGGACCGTCAGATGCGATGTATGCATAACATGTTCAGAGAATTCGCCGCACACACCCGCTCGTGTGTCTCTCACCAAAACGAACAGAGAGAAAAAAAAGCCGCCTTCCTTTTTGAGACGTGGGCGTTAGTGTCTGGATATGGAAATTCCGGGCCGGCCATTCCGCCGCGCTGCAGATGTTGGATTGCGCTCCTGGCTCACTGAAATAGTCCTATAAAATAATATTAATCATTCCTGAGCACACATTGCTGAGATGCTCAAATATGAGTTGAATGCCAGTGTCTGTGCATAGATTACACCATGCACGTTCATCTGTACAGGAGGGTGTGAGGAAAAAGTTGAGGGTGCCAGGAGGGCGCGAGGGCGGGAAGAGGAAGATGCGACAGGTGGAAAGGACATAAGAAAGACTGACGCGGACCGCGAGCACGGCGTCCACGGGCGCGCGGCGCAAGCGACGGACGGGCGACACCCCGAAAGTTCTTGTGACCTGATATATCAGACGCTCTTGTGAACCAGGACAAATATATCACTTACTTGTAACCATCGGACCTGCAGATCGCCGCTGGCAATGTAGAATCTGGTGGAGGTCATCAACGGCCCTAACATACCGCTCTGGGAAACTCGGTTAGTAAAATCTGTATTAGCATTGAACCGATTACTTTTATGCGGTCGAAAGCCGTGTATGCCGTCGGAGGCAGTTTATACCGTCGGAGGCAGTCGGAGTCATCTGCTACGGCCCCATTGTCCTGCGGCGGCCAAACAGGTGTTCAAAACGGTTTGTTTCTCCTGAATACACTGTAGTCACTTTTGTTTGAGATTGGCCTTCGCTACGGCTTACTTAGCAGGAACTTCGATACGTAAGCACCATTGAGCGATTGAGCGCAAAAGTCGCCGGGCGTTCCAGGACCATCCCCATTAATCCCGGCCTCCACATCAAGGGGGGTCAACTCTGGGGTGATCTGAATCAGGTCCTAACTTGATGTAGTTTTACTCACTGAAGCCGAATATCACTATTCCGAAGCTTGAATGTAAGTCGTCGCAGAGTTTGAGGTCAAAACATTATTCCTATATCGGGCCTGATAAGACATTTGATGTGTCCAAATCCAGTAATTTATCATGTGATGACCCAAATGGTCTAGACTTTGGTCAAAGTCTTTTCCTTCCACAACTCCTTTTTTTCTGGTTTACCCCTCGGGGTCCATCCCGACAACCTCCAGGAAGACCTCTAGCGAAAAAAATCTGCGAAAATAGTCGTTTTGGCGCTAATATAAGCCACTTTCCCACGGGGGGGAGGGGGGGGGGTAAGGCCAAAATGCCTGAAAAAAAAAAGTTGTAGGTGATATCCTTTTTTCTAATCTTTGACTCCCCTTGCTCCACATCTTCTATTCTTCAACACGGCTTCAAAATCCCGTCGTTCAATGCATCCATAGCGGCCAGGAACGCCCAGCATCGCTTATAAGTAATGATGCGCACCAGCTCGTGCTGGGCGCGTACGCACACCATTACGGCAACACTGCTACCGATACAGCGCCTTATTCCCCGGCGCACAATTCCCAGCGCCTTTCCCACGGTTCATTAAAGTTGATCGCGCCTTTTTACTTTGCGCCTTTGCGCGGCGCCTTTTCTATTTATATCCGTAGGTCCGGCGCACTCTCTCTTTATCTCCATATGCACGGCGCACTTCTCTTCGCAAGGCGCACTTTCTATTTATATCCTTTTGGCGGCGCCTTTTTACTTTGCGCTCTTGCGCGGCGCCTTTCGACTTATCTCCATTCTCATAGCACTGCCCCCTTCCTTTCCTATAAAAGCCCCCTTCTTTACACTGTACTGTAGAGACCGGCCCCCACCAATACATCTCTCATTTGGTTTGTCTATCACCCTCTGCAGTTCACCTGCCCACGTTCTGAGTCCTTCGTCGTCCCCGATCACCGTCGCTTCTGTGTCCTTCGCCGTCCCCGATCACTGTCGTTCTCGCCTTCGCTGTCACCATCGCCTACGCTTGTCCTCCGTCGCCTCCGTCTAGACCGCTCACACGTACCTGATTGGTATTGGGACGTTTGGACCACCTCGCACACCCACGTTCAGACTCTCGCTTGCTGAGTGTTGTTGTTCATTTGTTTGTTCAGCTCCGCTCTTAGGGCCCGAGTCAGCGTATCATATTGGAGCCCACCGCGAGGGGTTCTAAAATAGCTTCCAATCCATCCCGTGTGTTACGCGGAAACGAACTTCGTAACCTTCGCCAAGAAATTATAGCCGCGGGTTTTAACCCTGAAGATCCATCGCTTTTTGAACTCGTCCCGTACCACTTATCACACCACGCGAATATTGCCTCGCCTTCGCCTTCGCGTTCACCATCACCGCCGCTCTTACGCCCGGCAGATTTTATCGAACCACACACCATTTCCATTTCAATAATGGCCCAACCATCTATGCCCGCTCGTGGTGACCGTACGGCCCCCACATTCGACTCGACCAACCCGCGCGAACTCCCGCGCTTCTTTACGGACCTCGAATTTCACTTCACGCGTTGTGGCGTCACAGACCACGCCGAGAAGAAGTCCCACGCGACTCGTTTCCTCAGCTTCCGCGACCAGGATGCTTGGGAATCTCTCCCCGAGTTCACCACGGCGACTGTGTCCTATACGGAATTTAAGGCAGCTGCCTTGAAACTTTATCCTGGAACCGATGCAGATAAAAAGTATACTTTAGCAGATCTAGATGTTCTCGTTGGCGCCTACGCACGTACGGGAATACACACGAAAGGTGATTTCAGCGAATTTTATCGTGACTTTTCCACGATATCCGTGTACCTTATCAAGCAAGGCCGACTTGCTCCGTGCGAGCAGACTCGTTCCTTCAAGCGTGCGATGCAGCCAGAGACCCTGTGGGAGCGCATTGATCGCCGCCTTCAGGTGAAGCAGCCCGATGTCGGACCGGAGGACGCACATGATTTGGCAGACTTGAAAGAAGCTGCAGATTTTGTCCTTCAGGGAACATCCATAAAACCAACCTCTTCTGTTGAATATTCATCGCCCGCGGTGACCCAGATTAAATCTGAGCCCGAAGTTGCGGTATTGGCCAGCACCTTCACCAAATTCATCGAGTTTATTAGCCAAAATCCGGGAGTCCTCGCTGCGGCGAATACTCAGACCCAGAACCAATTATACCCTCCTCGAAACACGAACACTCGTCCCGACGGTTGCACCTATTGCAACGGGCCGCATTATATTGCAAATTGCGAAGCCGTCACTGCAGATAGCCAAACGGGCATCTGTAAACGCGACATTAATGGACGAGTTGTCCTTCCCTCCGGCGCGTTTGTTCCGCGGCACGTTCCAGGCCGTAACCTTCGCGAGCGCATCCAGGAATGGCACCGCCAGAACCCCGGTCAGATTGCTGCAGCACAAATGATGCTGGACACCTACCAAAATTCCACCTTCCAACAGCCTTCGAATCGCCTCTCAATTGAGGAACGTCAGGCTTGTTTGGACCAAGAAAATGAAGCCTTGGAAAGATTGCGCCAGGCTCAATATATTCAAACTCGAGCACAGGCCCGCCGTGTCGCCGAGACCGGTGGCCATGTTGAAGAACCAGAGCAGCCAATTCGGCGTGTACTTCCGCGCCCTCGCTCCCCAATTGCACCCGCACATATTCCTGCTCCTCCGCTTCGAGTTCCCGTTGCTCCCCCGATCCAGCGCATGCCGGAGCACCCGTATGCAAACGTGCGCGATGCCGCTTATGCCGAACCCCGAGGCCGTAATTTCGGAGTACCAGCGCCGCCGATGCCTACCGGAAAGCGCCACGAGCCTGCTTATCGCAGTACCGCACCGGTGGTTGACAATAAAATTGCCACAAACGTTTTTGACCGCTCGATGGATGCGCCCGTTACGCTTTCACAGCGCGAATTGCTTTCGATCGCTCCGGACCTTCGAAACCAGTACAAGGAAATAACCACGAGTCGGCGCGTCGCTCCCGAGGCGCATCTGGAACCTGCGAAAGCCCAGTTCTTCAATAATATTGATGAAAATCCGCTCCCGTTCAACGCTGAACCGACCGTTGAATTTAAAGAACACACGGCCGAACCTATAAATGTTGCAACCTTTGGCACGTTCACGAGCAGCATGCCCGCTACATTTGAACAAACTGTTGAACAGGACCTTCCTCGCGACGCCCTTGTGGCTAACGACGAATTTGCAACCCTATATGATGCTGGTATACTCCCCGACGCCGGCGAACTTCATGTTGCCGAAGACTCTTCCGCGATCCGCTCAGTTTTACCTATTGTGGATAACCAGCGCCGCGTCGAGTGCATTTACGACACAGGTTCTCAAATTGTCGCTATGTCCGAGGCAGTTTGCAACAACTTGCAGCTCCCATATAATCCCCGTATTACGATTAACATGGAATCCGCGAACGACACCGTTACTCCGTCCCTCGGCCTCGCTCGCAATGTCCCGTTCAAATTCGGCGAAATTACACTTTACCTCCAAGTTCACATTGTTCGCGCACCCGCCTATGATATTCTCCTCGGCCGCCCATTCGATAAATTAACCGAGTCCAGAGTAAATAACTCCGCCAACGGCGACCAGACGATTACGATCTGTGACCGCAATAGCGGCATAGAATTGACTATTCCTACGGTTCCGCGTGGCAGGACCCGGCAGCCTTTGCCGCAGGATTTTCGCGCCTCGAGGAATTGATCCCTGATCAAGGAGAAGTCGCCCTTGTCATAATTCCGCATTCTAGCGCCCCCGGAAGATTTATTATTGAAGCATACTCGGTTCTCGCATCGGACTACCCCCACGAACAACTTCAACAAGCTTACCTGTCAGCTTGCTCGCAGTTGCCTTCTCCCGACCCTATTACTCCTACGCGCACCCTCGTTCAACCTGTGGTACCGCCGTGCAGTCGTGATTCAACTCGCGCTGCTTATACCAATTTTGTTTCCTCACCTCCGCTGGCAACATATGCCAAGAAGAAATATAAACCAGTCGCACAGAAAGTCAGGCCTGTCCTTGGCAGTTTACCTGAAAAATTCCGCATTGTCCGCAATATTCGTGGTGATCCCTTGGCACATATGCCTATTCTCTCACCCAATCCACCACCATTCTTTCCAACTGGACGTTATACTTCCGAATGCCGTGATATTATTGATCGCGCTCACACCGGAGACTTCTTATGGCCCGCCGAACGCGCTTTCATGCACTACTTCATGTGCCTTCATAATAGAGGTTTCGCCTGGAATGATTCCCAACGAGGAAAATTCCGCGAGGACTTCTTCCCACCCGTTGAGATACCCGTTATTCCGCACACGCCTTGGGTTCAACGGAATATTCCTATCCCGCCCGGCATTTACGATGAAGTTTGCCGATTAATCCGAGCAAAAATTACTGCTGGCGTGTACGAGCCCTCGAATTCGTCATACCGCTCTCGTTGGTTCTGTGTGCTCAAGAAAGACGCCACCAGTCTTCGCATCGTTCACGCACTCGAAGCGCTGAATGCCGTTACCATTCAACACAGCGGAGTTACCCCTTTACTCGACCAGGTTGCAGAACAATTCGCCGGTCGCGCCTGTGGCGGAATGCTCGACTTATATGTCGGCTACGACGAACGCGTTATCGCAGAGTCTTCCCGCGACTACACCACATTCCAAACACCATACGGCGCCCTTCGACTTGTTACCCTTCCGATGGGTTGGACAAATTCCGTGCCAATTTTCCACGACGATGTCACACACATACTGCAGGCCGAAATTCCACACCATACAATCCCTGTCATCGATGATTGTCCCGTGCGCGGTCCTGCTTCGCGCTACCAGGACTCCAACGGAAATTACGAGACTATCCCCGAGAACACCGGTATTCGCCGTTTTGTCTGGGAACATTTCCAGGTTCTCAATCGCATCGTTACACGCATGATATATTGTCGAGGTACCTTCTCGGGTCCCAAGGCCATTTTATGTTGGCACACGATCACCGTTCTTGGCCACGTTTGCACCTTCGAAGGCCGCGTTCCCGACCAATCGCTGCCTTCCGAGTTATCCCATATTTTGCCCGCCAGAGCATTCCTTTACCGCCATTAGAGGAACTCCTCGATATCTCGACCGAACGCCTTCGCGAAATGGAACAGAGTACACTTGTGGACCCTGAGGACGACGACATAGAGCCATAGAACCCGCGGTTTCAATCTCAGTTGGGAGGAACAAACACTATTCGATTTCGGCTGCCTGAGGACAGTCAGTTTTTCAGTTGGGAGGAGATGATGCGCACCAGCTCGTGCTGGGCGCGTACGCACACCATTACGGCAACACTGCTACCGATACAGCGCCTTATTCCCCGGCGCACAATTCCCAGCGCCTTTCCCACGGTTCATTAAAGTTGATCGCGCCTTTTTACTTTGCGCCTTTGCGCGGCGCCTTTTCTATTTATATCCGTAGGTCCGGCGCACTCTCTCTTTATCTCCATATGCACGGCGCACTTCTCTTCGCAAGGCGCACTTTCTATTTATATCCTTTTGGCGGCGCCTTTTTACTTTGCGCTCTTGCGCGGCGCCTTTCGACTTATCTCCATTCTCATAGCACTGCCCCCTTCCTTTCCTATAAAAGCCCCCTTCTTTACACTGTACTGTAGAGACCGGCCCCCACCAATACATCTCTCATTTGGTTTGTCTATCACCCTCTGCAGTTCACCTGCCCACGTTCTGAGTCCTTCGTCGTCCCCGATCACCGTCGCTTCTGTGTCCTTCGCCGTCCCCGATCACTGTCGTTCTCGCCTTCGCTGTCACCATCGCCTACGCTTGTCCTCCGTCGCCTCCGTCTAGACCGCTCACACGTACCTGATTGGTATTGGGACGTTTGGACCACCTCGCACACCCACGTTCAGACTCTCGCTTGCTGAGTGTTGTTGTTCATTTGTTTGTTCAGCTCCGCTCTTAGGGCCCGAGTCAGCGTATCAGTAAGAACTTTGAACGCCCACCTCCACGCTAACTTGACGCTAACCATGTACCCTACTGCATTGGTTCTTCTCACATCGGCATCTTGGTATGCCTGTACGCACGCCTACGTCTGGCCTAGTCCATACGACATCCTTGAGGACGCGTATGTCTTGTCCTCTGGTTTTGGCTCCGACGGCACCGTGGATGAGGTGACCCCTTGCTCTCTCTCTCCTGCTGGCGGCACCACCCCGGGGCGCCAGAACACGGCTGAATGGCTAAGAATGTAAGTCCATCAGCAAACCCTGATTTCCCCCGTAGTGGCTCATAGTGGCCCATAGTAGAGCCCCAACTACAGAGTACTACAGAGCACTCTGTAGTACTACGCCGTCTGCTACAGAATGATCTATAGTACACGGTGATACTACAGAGTGCTCTATAGTACACTGCAATACCACAGAGTACTCTGTAGTCCGGCGGTGACTCTGTAGTACTCTGTAGGTTGGTGGCAACTCTATAGCACTCTGTAGTTCATCCGCCACTCTGTAGTGCTCTGTAGTTCGGGCGCTACAAGTACATGTAGAACAAGATGTATTGAATAGGTACTTATTTAAGATGGAGTCCAGAACAGTTCCTCGGTATGAAGCCAAAATCTGTCGCAGTAGTCTGGACTCATCTGGCTGGTTAACTTTTCATTTGTGACCTTCCTGAATCTTAGGTCAACTTGATTCGAGCTCACGCACAAACTTGTCAGAATTCATTCTGAATGAGTATACCGTATGGATGCAGTACTGTTTATCCTTCAAGTTACTGAGTCCTTTTTTTTTTTGGGACGGAGGACGGGTTCTGGCTTTCAAAACCGCCGCGTCTGGGAAAGTATTTCGTGTTTTGTGCCTCAATGAAGCCAGCTAAGCAAAATTTGTGCTAGACAACTCTTATAGCTCTTTTCAAGCTCTACAACTTTCGTTTTGAAGTCTATTTTTAGACCTGCAAATATTTTGTCCTATATACCTTTGAAGAAATCTTCGTAGTACAGATTTTTAGCAGAGCCGGTGGGAATGACCATTGAACTTGTTAACGGCAGGTAAGAACCTAAAAGAGTTACTTGGTCGGAAGTAGACTGACCTGGAGATACGAGGGTACCCACCTATCACGATTGGTACCTGTACTTTTAATGGACTCTTAGCTTAGTTGGTAGTGCACTCTCTCCTGTCTTTTGGCCGCATGCGTGAGGTCGCGAGTTCGATTCCCTTAGGAAACACACATTTATTTAACTTAACTAGCTCCTTCCTCCTGTATCTATCTATTCAACCTAAAATGCCTAGTGTACTTGAAATGTGTAAGAAGGACTTGAATAGTAAGGGTTGGAGAAAGGAATTGAATAATGAAGGCGAGGTAACTTTTCTTACATTTCAGCCCTGCACTACAGAGTACTACAGAGCACTCCATAGTAGGCCCCGGAACTCTAGAGTGCTCTGTAGTAGCCCCGGCTACTCTGTAGTGCTACAGAGTTCGGGACCTTTACTACAGGCACTACAGGTACTACAGCACTCTGTAGCACTCTGTAGTACTCTGTAGTGGGCCCAGGGTTTGCTGATGCGCAAACATGCAACAGCGGCAGTCTGCGGCACTTGTCAGCGGCAGATTTGGCACTTTGCAGCGGCAATGCATGCAGCGGCAGTCGTGCTTGCTGCCTGCGGCACTTTTGCAATTGTCTGCGGCAATCTGGCTGCGTGACGTGCGGCACTGTGACCAAAGTGCCGCACACCTGCCATACTTTGGCGGCACTTCTGGTAATTGGCTGCGGAACTCATGCAGCACTACGAGGCACTTTGTCAAGCGTGTCTTCGTCCCTCTCACCGAATCAATCCCCCACTGAACATGTCAAACCATTGTTCAACTCAATCTTCCTCAAATCCTCTTGTTCAACGTCGACAGACTGCTCCTCGCCGACAACTGACCCTGAGTCGTCGCCATCTGGGAAAATCTCAACAAAATTCAGCCCAAACTCGCTGAACCCTGTCACGGAGTCCTTGGCCACCGAAGCACCTTCCTCCTCGCTGTCTACCGTCTTCTCCTGCAGCGCGCGGCAACACAGCCACCCTAGCGGCAAAGTACCCACTGCCGCTGCAGCAATTTTTTTTTTGGCCACTCGGGATTTGTGCTTGGGCTGACTTTACGACTGTACCCCGGGTGCCATGGCAAAGGAAAGCTCGCTATTCTGGTTCTTCATCAAGTTATTCACAATCCAGTTTTTCAACGAGAGACCTTGGAAATGTCGCACCAGGCAGAAGAGGCTTCAGAAGTGCGTAATTGTGGGTCTTAAAATCCATACAAGCACAGAAATTGAGCTGGCCGACCTCGGAAACAGTGAGAGTACCCCTGCACCATTTGTTCTTCCCTTCAATAACCGGCCGTTATTCAACGTATTCTGTAGCGGCACTTTCGCGCTGCCCGTGTTGCTGCAGCACTTTTTCTTTTGTGGCCACTTTGGGTTTGTATGTAAGGTAATTATAGAAGTGTCTCCCACACACTGTAACGAAGGAGACTCCGTCGCTCGTTGGCGGTTTCAACTTGGTTTCAACGCAACGAGTACTAGTACTACGGTTCAACGAAGGCGCAGTTCGGAACCTCGAAGGTTGAGGTTCACGTCTACAAGAGCATTTCTTGAAAATCCCGCTTCAATTCAATCGCCTGGAAGATGTTCAAATCCGAACATCCAAAACCACGACCTATTTTGGGTTGTGGCGCAATGTTTGGTTCCCTGTTTCCTGTCCGCTACTGTCATGATCGACATACAGTCGTTAACCGGGAAGCGCAACAACACCACGTAGCGCAACGCTGGATGTTCAGTGCATTGCGGTGCCCAAAAAAATCCAAGAAATTGTCTAAATATGGAGGGTCATCGTATGATTAAGAGACTAAAAGGATTTGAGCAACAGGAGCCTCTGAGGCCGAGGAAAAATAAGTATTTGTGGCCAGATCAACCGGGCCTGATTGCACCAAAAACCAACTGATTTTCCGGCACTTTCTAGTACTACCCGAGAGACGACTTGAGGTGGACTACGGTTTTTTGGCTCCCTGAGAACACCGGTAATGCTTTTGGGCCAAAATATCCCACATGTTATGCTCAACTGTGAGGCACAAAGTGTTGCGCTTCCATGTTATTTGTGCAAGTTTGATAGCCCACAAAGATTGGCCTCGTTCTCAACAGCCACTGAACACAATTGGTAGGAGTGAGTTGCAGCACAGATTAGGCATCCAGGCGATGCATATGTGAACCTAAACGTGGGGATTTGAATCATATTTAGTCAAGATATTATCAAAATGGCCAGATTGTTGCGCTTCCCGGTTAACGACTGTACTTAACATATCTCATTCTCGGCCTCTGCCTCGTCGTTACCAACCTCACGCGACTGGTACGCGCCTTCAATGGTCCCTGTCGTTCCTCTCGCGACCCCGAAACCCCCGCTTGGTGCCATACTTTGATCGTCAAGGTCAGTTTGTTACATAAATTTCTGTACCGCCGAACGAGATCGATTGCGCTGCGTTGACCGCGAAACCCAAGGTAGATTAGTTGGCATGGTCAGGGTAGGTGGGAACAATATGCAACCTGCGCGTAAGACCAACGATTCCGGTGTGTAAGATCTCGGATATTATCCGCGGTATTCTGACTTGCCGTCGAAGGTTCCGCCAGTACTCGCCCGAAATTAAGCCACCATTGCGGCATTCGCGATTATATAGCATCAGACGACGTGCAGTGTCCAGGCAAAAGAATTATTTGGTGTTGAACAGGGGTGAATTCAATATTTGCTACTGATGTCGGTTGAAGACTGACCCATTCCATTAATCTACTTTACACAAGTGTTAGCTACCCCCACATCCTGCAGCGGCTCTCTGGCGGCAATGTTGAACAATCCCTGTGAGAGGCTGACGTGACGCTGCGGCAGTGTGACAGATAGCGGCAGTCGCCAGCGGCAATGTTGGCAGCGGCAGCGGCACATCAAAATCCCGCAGCGGCAATCTGCAGCAGTTGTAACGGTGAAGCGGCACTTTACCCCTGCCCGTCAAAATCGCACAAGGTCTCTCCGGCCTTGGAAATATCCATCCAACTCCACTCGCGGTAGGTACACAGCCCGAATCACGGGCGCCGGTTTCCAGAGATTATCCCGGTGTACCAAGCAAGTTTTAAAGAATTGCACCATAGCACCTGGACCACTCTCAGGCCCGCGAACTCTGCTGGTTTCACTTTCGTTCATGTTTGCTCTTCCGCTCTATAACTTACTGCATGCTGAGATCCACCTACATCCCATGGTTTCTTTAGCAACCGTAGGATTGGAGCCGAGGCTAACCACATTCATGCTCCCACATACGGTTTCCGACATCTCATGCAAACTTCGTACCCCGGCGGCCGCTCTGGAAAGCCAAGGGAAAGGAGGTATGTACCTATTCTCTGCGCGTGTTTTTTCCGCCACTAATATCATGCGCCTGGGAACTGGGTTTATAAAACTATTCCTCACATGACGGTGGCGCATCGGGAGCGGAGAAGACACTTATCGGTACACATTAATAGCGCTTTAAATACTGCGGTGCATTCACTTGTCGGCTGCCAAATGCCATTCCCCACCCATACCCGACGTCCAGGGGCAGGAGATAATGTCTTGAGGTATGCGACCGTTACCGCCTCAACCTTGCAAGACATCGCACAGTCGGCGCCAGTACCCTTTCTGCGGACAATTGCGGCCATCAGCTTATCCATCCTGACTATTGCTGAAGTGGGTATACACTTCCTTGTCTCCCACGGTGATTGAAGTCTTTTCTAGTCCGTAAAATCTAACAAAGAACAATGTATGCGGATGGTCTCCGAAATTGACGAACTTCTCTCGGCCATTCTACATTTATATGTCAAATCGGACTCCGCTGAAGACACTCTTTCACCGGCAACTCTTCATAATATCGGGGGATTCATCGAGTCAGTGACCTCCTTTTTTCTTCTTCTGCCACAACTTGTTGATACAGGGTTCAGTACGCTCCAGAAAATCCATTCGTTCATCGAAGCCCAGCAGAATAACAGTAAATTTCGACGATTCTTTCGCCAGAGCGACAATACCGCGCAGCTAGAGGTTTGCACTGCGGGATTGAGGCATGCTCTCGATGTGTTTGGAGTGCGTTCATGATCGAATGCCAACGAGTGCCGGAGATCTAAATACTTACAGGTTCGAAGTTCTATCGTGGCAACAACTGAGCTGGCGGCTATCCGCGAGCAAGCCGAAAGGCGACACGAAGACCTTGTCCAGCTCTTCACCGGAAAAGTGGAAGTGACGGAGTCCGATACTGTTTCTGAGGTTTGAATTGTTATTCTACTCCGTGTGCAAATTCATATCCGTTTCTAGATCGACCAAACTCTGTTCAGCGCAGGAAATAGGTCGGCTGCCGCATCTTGTATCTAATTTGGAGTTGACCGTTAGACCAGCACTGCATCTATTGGTCTCCTACCCGCAAGCCCCAAAATATTTCACGGTTGAAGTGACGAATTGAAACAATTGGTACATCTACTCGTCCAAGATCCCGCAAGAGTCGCAATTCTTGGTCCAGGCGGAATCGGAAAGACCTCCCTCGCGTTAGCTGCAGTGCACCATCCGGATATCAGCACCAGATATACTGACCGCCACTTTGTATCTTGCGAATCGGTTGCGAACAGCGATGGCCTGCTGTCCATGATCGCCTCTAGCGTTGGGCTTGAACCCTCAAGAAACGCCTCAAAGCAACTTTTGCGCCATTTTTCCCAGTCGCCGCCGGCTCTTTTGATTCTCAACAATCTCGAGACCTGCTGGGAACCCCTTGAATCGCGGAATCACGTCGAAGAGATTTTATCGTTGCTGACGGACATTACGCATTTTGCTCTTTTGGTTGGTGTTTATATATATATGAGTCCGATTATGCCCTGCTCACTCATCGAACAGATTACCATGCGTGGGGCGGAACGGCCGTCGAAGGTCCGATGGACGCGGCCCTTTATTTCTCCACTCGAACCATTGAGCGACGACGCTGCAATGCAAACCTTTGTCGACATCGCGGACTGCCTGGACGATGATAAACACACCATTCGGGAGATCCTGGGGCTCATTGATCAGGTACCGCTCGCAATAAACCTGGTCGCCAACCTCGCGGCATTTGAGGGCCATGAAACTGTCTTATTGCGCTGGAGGGAGGAAAAAACAGCACTTTTCTCCGACGGTCGGGACAAGTGTTCGAATCTCGAATTCTCGATCCAGCTGTCGCTTTCTAGTCCGCGCATGGCCGATTCACCAGGGGCGCACCAGCTTCTCAGTCTCCTGTCACTTTTACCTGACGGCATATTGGAGACCGAATTACTTCAGTGCAACTTGGAGATTCCCGATATGCGACGGAGCAAGGCCACTCTTATTCGTACATCTTTGGCCTACATCGACCACGCAAAACGTTTGCGAGTCCTTGTGCCGATCCGCGAATACATCCAGAAGTATAATCCGCCATCGCGCACATCATGTCGTCCTTTGAGAAGGCACTTTCATGACCTCATACTTCTGTGGAAGGATTATCATCATCTTTCGAGCAGGGGGATAGTTGACCGAATAGCGGTGAATGCGGGAAACTTCCTGGTCGTCCTTACGCATGGATTGAATTGGGATGAACCCGATCTCACCCAAACCCTGCAGAGCATCATAATAGTCGACTCATTCTTCCGTATCTCCGGGCGACAATCTTCGGGAATGTTGGACCTTGTTCGGCCGTATCTGGAGCGCCTGGATGACCATCATCTCCACGGAGCCTACATCACAGAGTTCGTATTGACGTGGCAATATCATCCTATCCCAGAACCTAGAATCCTCGAGGAAAAAGCTCTCACACATTTTAACGCTATCGGAGACATTTCAGGAGCAGGTAAATGTTCATGAGTTGATCTAATCTCTGATTGTCAGCCCGATTATTTTGCGTGTTTGGTTCATACTATCGCCGCCATGACAATGATATTCCCAAAGGACTGAAGTATTGGGAAACAGCACAGGATCTGGCAAAACAAGCGAATGATCCCAAAATTCGTTGCATCGCTCTGAGGGAGGCGGCCGAAGCCATGTGGCAGCTCGGAAAATATCGGGAAGCACAAACTATGGCCTGCGAGATGCGGTTGCTAGCGCGGATACATGGGCTCTTCGTCGCCGAAACACACGCAATCAGAATCGAGCTTCTCTGCCGCGTCTCTCAGGGTGATTTAGCCCCATGTCTACAACTGTCGGCCGAAGCGAGGGCAATCCTCGTATTCTGCGGTTTACAGGGTAGTCCTCTAGAACAAGCACTGCGTGCTTCCGAGGCCGACGTCCACGCCCAAAAAACGGAATACGCCGAGGCCAGAACATTATATCTGCAGACAGTCGCCCAAGAAGCTCCGTTGGCCCAGGCGTATGATCGAGTAAGTATCGCTGCCATCGATATCGAAACTGGCGTCGAAACGAATCAAATTCGTCGGGATCTGGAGGCAACCAAATCAACCTTCGAATCGATCATGGATCCTTCCGGAATTATGCTCTGTGAGGTTCACCTGGCGTACGTGGACATTCGCGACGGCCTTCTTGCAAAAGCAAAACTTTCTTTGCAGAGAGTGTTCTCTCTTACCCGGGGAAATGATCGGGAAATTTCGATTCTCTGTTTGAACAAACTAGGCGACCCAATTTCCCAGCTCTCAGATGTACAGACCACATTTGGTTGGAAACTGGTGCTACTAGCCTTCGCGCACAGTGGGGGGAATGTGATCGCTACTCACCATGCCCTTCGTTGTCTGGGCGACATATTCCTGGCACAGGGCGATGACGGAACAGCGCTCAGTCTTTTCCAAGTTGCTTTCGATGGGTTTACCGCCATGAATATTCATCGCAGCAAAGGTGTCTGTGCCGCGCGGTTCGGGGACATTTTTCATCGCCAGGGACATGAACAGAAAGCGGTTGAACTGTGGAAAATAGCCCGTCCGCTTTTTATCCGTTCTTCACAGTTCCGAGATGTGGCGCGGGTAGACGAGAGGATCCGGATGCACGACTCGGAATGATTCTGTATTTAATATATATCCAGCGAGAAACGGTGTCGATCCCGAGTACTGAGATTTCAATTCACTCCCTCCGTCCGTTGAGTCTCCTTCGAAGAGTTTAATCCTCGGGCATCGAGTTCCGATGTTCCAAATCTGCGATGAAACTTTAATCGACTCGTCTTGGAAGTTTCAACATGAAGCTCAACTGTGGGAATGTTACTCCGGCATCGCGGCATCCCCGTTCGGGTTACACAACCTTCCGCGTTTGCATAAGCTGGCCGCAACCGGAAATGCTTGGAAGCGCCTGTTCTTTCTATAAGTGGTTTCGTTACCATTGCCGCAGATTGTCGCACACGCCGGGGTTGCACTTGATGCGCTACTCGCTCTGAATATTGATGTTCTGAGGAAAGATTTCAAACAATCCCTGCCAAACTTTGAGACTTTCAATGCTTTCAAGTCCTTTTCAGTGTCCGAACGAGCAGAGGTTAGGAGTCAGGTTCGTGGGAGTTTGTCGGCGGAACAAATTGCTCGTGGGAATCGGAACAGCTTGGCGTAAGATCTGCCGTAACAGCTTGTGGTGACGGGCAAACGCCACCAAACTGATGTCTGTTTGTTCCGTATTTGTTCGCACTTGGTCCTGGCTACAGCCTTCCACAGTGCCTCTACAAGCTCAAACTAAAATTGAGAGGTCTTCTGAGACGCACCCTCAGGATATGTCCCGGGTAGATTTTTTGATTTTGCCCCCAAAAGAGTGTTATAAGATGTTCGATTTGGCAGTGATTTGATGGTAAAGATCTGAAATAAATTGGCAGGGGACGAAGGAGGGGGAAAATGAAAAATCGACGCGGGACATATCCTGTAAATGCTAATTCTGAACAGATCTTACACCAACAGTTTGTTGAAAGGGTGAGTGGTTGGAGCGCTACGATGGACCAAAGAAGCCGGACATTTGATCCCAGCCACTTGCCCGTCACCACAGCTTGACCAAAACCACCGTCGCCCTCTCTCACCATGTCTGACTATGTGGCCAATTAGTTCAACTCGTTTTCCCCGCACCGGTCCAATTTGTGAGCCAGCACTTGCTCTACGATTTGTAGACGATCTCGAGGCTCGAGGCTTGAAGTTCAAGTTGGCGGTGCCGCCGCCCCGCCGGTGCGATCCATGAAGGGTTGCTCAATTCCTGGGTGATCAAGATATTCCTTATTGGCGATCCAAGATAAGTATAGGCGTTTCACTGATGTTACCGAACAATGCCCTGCAAGCCTTCTCGGCGATTTGTCGTACTCCGCCCCGCACATCTCTTCATTAACTAAAAAATATTTTGCAGCCTCACTCGATCTTTGCCGCAGATACCTCAACTCGAGACGGAGATTTCGCGTTTCAGCTGAGCTGATGGAGTTGGACTGGCATGTCCCTGCAGGATCAAAAAGGTATGTTTTACAACCACAACTCCGTTGATAGATTTGTAGGAAGAATCACACCGCCCTGCGACCCCTTACCCGTTGATATGGCTCGGAGAGCACACGGCGATACAGTGTGAGGACATCGATACGGAGAATCGAGGGATCTGTAGTAGAAACTCCAACGGCGAAAGAAAGTTCAACGTTGAACAAATTTCAACCTAAATGAGCGGGCGCTTTCCATGGTGGATAAGGTAAGTCTGTCGTCTAGTCTCGTCAGTGACTCGAAGGGAAGGAACCGCGATTGGAGGAAACCTCCAAGTGCGGTGTGTGGGGGAAGAGCCGCAGGCTCTCGGGCGCCCTTCGGGCGCCGGCGGGCTCCGAAAGTGAGCGGGAGGGCGCGCTTTGCGCGGCACCTCGCATCACGCATCAGACGCGCCTCGAGCAACAAGCCGGCTCTGAGCGCGTGGCTGCTGGCAAACGGACCAGCGGAGAGAACGGGAAGCGCGCGCGAAGCACGCAACCCAACTCTACTACCACACACTGACGACAAGGAAGAACGAAAACGAACTTGAGGGAAACGAAAGTCGGAGAAAAAGGGATGGCGGGCGGGCGAAGAAGAGAGCGCCAGCGAGAGCGACGTCGTGGCAGGACGGAAGTGACGGAGTCACGCGTCACGCGTCGCGCGCGCCGCGATCACGTCTGCCCCGTCCTCTCGCTGCCCTTACCTTATCCTCCGACAAACCCAAGCCGCTCGTGCCTCGCGTCGGGGTTGTCTCGGAATAAGGTAAGTCTGTCGTCTAGTCTCGTCAGTGACTCGAAGGGAAGGAACCGCGATTGGAGGAAACCTCCAAGTGCGGTGTGTGGGGGAAGAGCCGCAGGCTCTCGGGCGCCCTTCGGGCGCCGGCGGGCTCCGAAAGTGAGCGGGAGGGCGCGCTTTGCGCGGCACCTCGCATCACGCATCAGACGCGCCTCGAGCAACAAGCCGGCTCTGAGCGCGTGGCTGCTGGCAAACGGACCAGCGGAGAGAACGGGAAGCGCGCGCGAAGCACGCAACCCAACTCTACTACCACCCAGAGCGCAGCTCACCTCGAGTTGGGTTGTGTGCGCCGCAGGCGCGCGCGCCCGGCTCACCCCACACAGAGCTGTGCGAAAGGACGACGAGGGAACAGAGGGAATGAGGAGGGAAGGAAGAGGAATGGATGGCACGTTGACGACGAATAGACGCACTCAATGAGGAGGAGGGGAACAGCGGAACGATTGAGTGAACGTGGAAGCACGATGTGATTAGCGGCACGGGTACGACGAACATGTCCATACGACCAAGAAGTAGCAAGAACGAAAAGGAACGGGAGGTACGTAGCGAACGAGAAGCACGGGGTCAGAGCTCGTCGGCAGAGTCGTGGATAATGATCCCGCTCGCGACGCGGAAGGCCTCGAACGCCTTGGAGAGTTCTTCGAGTCGTCTCTTGTCGTAGGCCTTACCAATGTTCATGGGAATTATATGTTCGATCTTCCTCCAGTACAAAAGGAACGCGAGGGAGGTCCAGCCGCCGAGCGCCGCGACAATCTCGCAAGGCACACCGGCGAGTAACAACTCGGTGGAACCGCCGATACGGAAGCTGTGTCCCCACACGCGGATGAGGGCGGCGGCCTTCCAGATGTTGGCGCAGCGTTCCATGAACCACACCTTGGTCATGGGCTTCCAGCCGCCGTTGGTCGTAGTGAAGGCGAAGAGGGCGCCGTCGCTAGGAACTGAGACATTGACGGAGAGGTGGTTCTGGAGAGCCGCTTCAGGGCATAGCTCGTCGTTCGGTCTGCCTGTGAGGACGAGGGTGCCGCCGCGCTCACGAGTCGATTTGGTCCAAGGAAGGGGGATGGAGGTGGCGGACGTCGCACCGTGGTTAGTGACAATTCTCTTGCGGGGCGCGTCTCGCTGTACGTGGAATTTTGGGTCGAATGCGTCCGCCGATGGAATCGTGAGCTCGCCCAGACGTCTACAGCCCCAGAACGCGGCGGTGGCGAGGGCCCAGACGGCGGCGTCGAACGGTTTCGTCAGATCGAGTGCCTTTCGGAGCGCTCGCATATGCTCGACCGTGACGGGGCCGCGCTGGTCCTTCTTGAACGCCGTTCCCTCCTTGTTAGCTGTACGACGTGCCAACTCCACCCACCGATCTTCGCCGTACCACGGGGCGCCGTTCACGTCGTGCCACGCCTTGATACCCGACATCCACGACTTCACCGTGCCGCCCCCCACTCTCCCAATCCATTCGCCGATGAAGGCGGCCAGGAGGAGATGCGAGGCTGGCATGCGCGCACGCTCCGAAATACCGTATTTGTCGCTGGTCTGGTGGAAGCGAAGGAGACCGGCGGCGTAATTGGAGTGAGTGTTGGGTGCGTAGGCGCCGAAGAGGGCCGCGTATGTTTTGTTGACGAGATCGGCCGGTAGCTCGGTGCGAACGAGAGCATCGTGCTCTTGGGCGAACGGGGACGACCACGAGCGGATCCTGTCCAGCGCGAGTACGTGAGGGCGGAATTCATTATACGCGATCTCGTTTCCCGCGCGCGCCTTTCGCGGTTTCGCCTTCTCGCGCGCCGGAGGGTTCTCGGGGTTTGCTGGGGCTAGAACGGGACGTGCGGGGGGGGGGAACGCGTCTTGGAGCCGGGCCCAATTCGGTGGGACGAGTCGACGGGGTGGGATGGTGGGAGGAAGCAGAAGACGGCGCAGTCGGACCGATGACGGGCGTGGGAGGGACCAGCAAGCGCCGGACCGCACCCCCGAGAGAACGCGACCTGTGCGGGTGGGCGTGTTCGACCTCCTGAGCATCGGGAGACGGCGGGACAGCGATGCGATGGCGCTTGCGCATCGCTGGAGGTGGCACGATGTGGTGGTAAGGATCAAGAACGGCTTGCACGTAAATATTACATGGCACGAGTAATACGGGTGGGAACGCGAACGAGTACGGGAACGAGTACGGGAACGGGCACGGAGAGTTAGACATGGACAAAATACGTAGCGAGTTCTTTGGGTAGAAGGAACGAGGAACGGAGACGAGCGGAGGGGAGGCCGAGGTCGCCCCGGGAGATGGGGTCCGCGGGGTTCACCGCTGACGCGACGTATTCCAGCTTGAGGGAAATGTTACGAGTCGAGAGCACGAGGTGGGACCGGCGTACGCAAAGATTCATCTCGTGGTTACGGCTCCGTCCTTTGTCGAAAGCGCCGATAACGCCTTGGTTGTCGGAATGGACGAGCACGTCGACGTCGCGGAGGTCGGACTCCTCTATCGCGTAGATCACCAGTTCGAGGGCGACACTCTCGAGCCACCCAATGTGCCGCCCGTCCGAATTCCACCCATTGACACCCTTCCACGCGTCCCACCGCCCGCCTACGATGACGCCGATTCCCCAGTCGGTGGAGGCGTCAACGAAAATGCCGCAGTCCATAGTGTCGCCTCTGGGCGCCAAGCAACGGAAAACGTGAGGACGGGAGAGCTCGCGTTCCCACCATTTGAGGCACGTTTCGATGGAGGGCGGGGGGTGACGGATGATGTAAGTGTCGTTCTTGTAGGAGGCGATGAAGGAGGAGAGGGGGGAGAGGTAGGAACGGCCCAGAGTGTAGATGAAGGTGAGGTGGCATAGCGACCCGTGAATCTTCATGGGCTCGATCATCTTGCTGCCTTGGTTGATGAAATTGGCGAGGTACGCGCGGACCCTGCACCGAAACTTCAACCGCTTCTCCTCCGAGAGCCACGCCTTCTTCGCAGTAGCATCCCACATAAAGCCGATATACGGGAAAATTTCGCCGAAGTCTTGCCCTTTTTTCGAGATCGGGTGCCAGGGGGTGCGCAAGGGGGCGATGCGACGGAGGGCTTCCACCATGTCGTAGGCGTAGGCGTGCACGGGAGAGGGTGAAGTGGAAGTGTGGGTGGGGAAGCGGAATACGGCAGAGTCGTCCTCGTATCTGCTGATGGGGCTGCAACCTTCGGCGCGCCATATGTCCATGACCGCGCTCCCGATGACGCCGGCGTTGCTGCTGGACGACGCGCAGCCGAACGGGGCGCAGTGGTCGACGTAGAAGCCCTTGGGCCCCCGCACTACGAACCACACTTTCTGGTCGGGGCGAATCGGGCACGTGCGATGGAATTTCGCGACGTCTATGACCATCGCTTGTGCGCCCGGCGGAGCGGCGGCGATCTGGTAACGTAGGTGAGCATGGGGATGGGCACGCGCAGCGCGGGAACGAGGGGAACGAGCACGAGCGCGCGTGGGTGGGAACGCGGACGATGTGCGAGCGTGGGCACGAGCACGAGGGGAACGGGCACGGGCTCGCGATGTGAGGACACGGCCCCTGCGCCGTGGAATGGGCACGGCCCGGAACGAGGAACGCGCACGAGGTGGGCTGGGTACGGACGGTGGCGCGGAACGGGCACGGACGAGGAAGGAGAAGAAAGATGTAGACTCACGATCTCAGCTATTCGCGAGGTGCCATCGAATCTGGTCGGGAACTTCTCCTTCTCGATATGTGAATTGGTGGAGGGTCGGGCTGCGTCGCCTTTGGAGAGGTGTCTGCAGAGTCGAAGTTTGTCTGGTGTTCCCGGTGCCTGTGTTTGGATGGCGATGATGATCGGGGAGCACTGAAAAAAGCCGCCCAAGATCTTCTCGACCTCCTCCTGGGAGTACGGGCCGCTCATCCGCTCGTCGTCCACTTCCTCCTGCAGGTAAGCGTCGACAAAGCCTTGGTGGTCAAGATACGAGACGTGGTTTTGGAAAATTACAGTCGCCGTCAGTGCGGGAAAGTCGCCCATAGAGAAGCCTTCGCGGAGGTCGCGGACAAGATGAGGGTATTTGTTGGTGAGATCGTGCTTAGCAAGAAGGGAATTGAAGGCGTCGGCGTCGTAAGGGGTCCGAATTCTATTGCGAATCTCGAGGTGAGTGGGAACAGGGAGGGGAACAGGTAAGCACGTTTCCAAGAAAGAGTCCACCTCCTCGACGCTCGCCTCACGCGTCGGGGCCCTGGCGGCAGGACCACGAGAAGGCAAAATGATCGGTACGGCCGCAGAAAGAGCACGCGTGGAAACGCGCCGCCGCGTCGTGTCTGCAACTGGCGGCCGCGCCGGAGACGTTCCAAGACCGACATAATGTACGGCCGGATCCCTTCGCGAGGAGGTCATTCCCGCTCGAGGAGCAGCCGAGGGCGCCGCCGTTGCTGAAGAGCGTAGCGGAGCAGGTGGTGTGGAGGTGGCCTCGCTGACCGCAGATAAGGCAGACGGCGGTGGAGGCACCCCCGCCGTTGCCGTTCTGAAAGGGCGCACCGCCGCGACCGCCGCCGCCGCCGCGACCACCGCGTCCCCCGCGCTCGCTGCCGCCACGGGTGCCCCCGCCGCCGTTGCCGCCGCCGCGGCCTCCGCCGCTGCCCGACGCCTGGCTGGACAGCTTCTTCTCGAGCTCCCGCATACTCACCGCTCGGTCGCGTTTCTGGAACTCGCGGTCGTAAAAGGCGTGGGTGTAGGCGAAGGGCTGCGTGTAGTATTTTTTGCGCAAGAAGATCTCCGTGTCGAGGATAGCGGGAAACACGTTCTCGGCGTCCTCGACTTCGCTAAAGAACTCGAAATGTCGGCCCCAGCGGATAGCCAGCGCGGAGCCAGGGCCCTCCTTCTCCAGGATGAAGGTGGCGAAGTTATCCGCCGCTTCGCCAAACTGCGCCCTGTCGAGATCAGCTTCCCTCAGAACGGAGGTCTCGAACGCCGCCGTGTCGAGGACGTTGATGCGTTTGTCGGACGAGGAGGCGGGGTTGAGTTTACGCATGAAGATCGTGCTGGCGTTGGAGTTGACATACTCCAGGTTCTTGTCCGTGAAGAGGGAAAGGGGGGCGTAGATGTCCAGGTCGTACAGCTCGTGGATTAGCGGGTGGAACACGGTGGGGGCGGCCATACCCGCCTTTATGATCACCTCGGGGCGCTTCATGCGCTTCGCGCCCTTCTTCTCCCCCTCCCCATCGTCCCTGGAACGCTTCTCGCCCACCGCCGCGAAGGCCCTGATCAGCCTCTTACCCGACTCCGGCGTGAGTTTAGACGCAGTGTCGTACATCATCGAGAAAGGCGACAATTCGTCCTCGGCGTCGGAGACGGTGATGAGCGACGCGTTGTCGGGGGCCTCGTCGGGGAAAGCGATGGGGTCCGAGTCGTGCTGGGCCCGCGCGAGGGCGTTTTCGTCGTTCCTTTCGCGTATCACCTTATTCTTGCGCAGTTTGGTGGCTCGCGGGAGGTTCTTCAAGGCCGCAATTACTGAGGCCGAGAAGTGGGTGATGCGCTGGCGCGTCGTGCGCGGGGGAATGGGCTGGTCGCCGTGGTCCGTCATTTTGCCGAGGTGCTCTTTTGCTGCTAAGGGATGCCGCGGGTGTATTTGTATGCGCTGTCGACGAGTACTCGGAGTGTATTTCGTAGTGTAGAAGTCGACAGGAAGACGGTATGTACGAAGAAGAGAGCGCCAGCGAGAGCGACGTCGTGGCAGGACGGAAGTGACGGAGTCACGCGTCACGCGTCGCGCGCGCCGCGATCACGTCTGCCCCGTCCTCTCGCTGCCCTTACCTTATCCTCCGACAAACCCAAGCCGCTCGTGCCTCGCGTCGGGGTTGTCTCGGAGTTTTGTAACTTTCGCTCCGTCTCCAAGGACAAAACAGCGATCACCCGCGTAAGTTATTCAATCAACGGGAGAACCTTGCTCAACGCCTCGTGGCAAAGACGATAAATAGTACATCTACAGGGAACGTGGTGCGTCCCTCACTCTTGACATATTTTCTTCTTTGCATTTAGGTTCACCGCCTTGGAAGACGAGAACCTCGCCGCCTATCTGGCTCATCCCACCCGCATTTTCAAGAACTTTAGCTCTGCAGAGCTTTACGCCGCGCTAGGGCCCGGGGTAAGTGTTGATTTCATTTCACGCTGGACTTTACTCAATCTTGCTGATATAGTCCGAGCACAAATAGTCGCATACGCACAAAGCCGATGGTTGGCTCCGTCGCGCCAAGACCGACGGGTTCGACGACCTGGTCTTGAGGGCCGCCAAGGTGGCTGCGGAGGCGAAGTGCGTGTCCGAATCTCGTTCCCTGGAGGATCCTGACCTTGCATGTACAGAGCCGCTAAGAAAGTCAAAGAGGGTATAATCTTGTGTTACACCATGCCCGGTCCTCGCTGAGTTGTTCATTCAGAGAAAAAAGTGCCGGAGAAGAAGAAGGTCAAGATAGTGACCATCGGCGACAAGGGGAAACCCAAGGTAACGTCGATTGTTGTCGGCGCTACGTACACTCACTGCGGCTACGAAAGTCGACATCCAAATGCATGCGGTCGGAAGTGACTTTCGTTCTTCCTGCCTCGCTCTTCGCTAGTCTAATCCGCTGCCTAGCCGGCGGCCTATGACCCCCAGCAGGACCTCGAGCTTATCGCCGCCGAGAACAACGTCCCACTGGAGCTTGTAGGGGAGGTATACGCAAAAATGAAGACCGTCATCAAGACAATGCATATGGTCGAAACAATTTCTGCCCATATGGGACCCTCCGCTTCCGACCATGAGTCCGACTCCGAATTAGTCTTGTGTTTACCGCGGGGGTCCGATCGCAGTAGAAGCTTATTATGTAATTGCGGAGTTTGAATTGCCACGTGCCTCGACACGTTTCTTTTCCACAGTACCGACGACGCGTTTTATCTTCATCTCTCGCTCAGACTTTGCTCTCGTGCTCCTCCTGGATGCTCTCCCTCACGTCCCAGACCTTCTTCAGGCCAGCAAACCCAAAAGAAATACCGAACTTGTGCCCCACACCATTAACTCGACTACTCCGCCTTTTCACAAGCCCCAGCGGACGACAATGGGTACTTGCGCCGACAACGGCTCTTATTATTTTTAATCTCCGACTCGGGACCTCCCTCCTGGCTCTCTTGCGTTCCGAGCAGTATTTGAGAGGCACCCAAAAAGACCTCACCACCAACTCACTGCCATGTGAAAAACTTGGCCTTGTCTATACGAGTTTCTATACCATGACCGGCCCTCAGGACACGCCAAAATCGAGAGGGTGGTCGAGGGAACGAGTACGCGGGGCAACAAGGTGCGTGTACCGCACATCGGCTCATTCCCACATCTCACTTATACACCCGTGCATCCCAACGTCGCGATGCGACGCGCCGGGCGTGGGGAGCTTTATCAGCGCTGGTTCGTGGGAAGGAAGGGTGCGTACCTACCTTCTGACTCTTTTATTGCATCCTTCTCCCTATCCCCGCCCTTAGCGTGTCCCTCCTCGTCCCCGTTCTCGTACAAGGAGCCGTTTGTGCGGAATTGGCGAACGGAGATGACGTTACTGTCGCCGTGGACGCGCCGTTGACACCTGCACACGCAACTGCCGTGCGCGTGAGCATCCTCGCGCGAATTCAGCGCTGCCGTACATTCATTCCCGAAGCGCGCACTCTCTCCTCGTTCACTACTCCACGCTCCCTCCCCTCCCTTCTCCGCAGCCCGTACGCCGTGTGCTGTGCGCATCACTCATATCCCGCGGTCGATGGCTGATCGGTCCCCCACATCGCGCGGTGTGCAGGCAGATGCACCCGTTGGGTCCAATCCCGTGTGCGGACTAGCCGGTCCAATTCATCTGTGTCACCGAATCCCTTGGATTCGGCAGCATCTACTCGCAATCCACCACTTCCCATACATGCCGCGCCGTCTCATTTCCGGTACCGTAACATATGATGGAATATATTTGGTCCTAAACCCCCAACGCGCTCTGAGTGGAAGGGATTTATGAAGAAAGTCATACAAGCAATGCTTCTTTGCGCGAAATACTAAACCACTTCAAAACGGCCTCAGACTCGGGCACAGAAAATGTTTCAAGAATGTACCATTGCAATCTCTCAAGACTTGACTATTTATTAGACAGAAAAAGTAAAATTTGAGCGTTTTGGCACCCCGATTGCTTCATTACAACTCGAACTACTAGGAGATGCCTCAGGCTTTAACCTTGGCTAGTTACAGTGAACTCAACTTGAATTCGCCAGAACTCGCCGTGCGATTGTTCAATCCATTTTCTTGACGAATTCATTGGTGCAAATACGTGTCCTGGGGCCACGGGAATACATTTCACACCTTCTGGTGCTCAACGGGCTGGTAGAACGCGTCGAAGAGGCAATTGGAGGCGGAGTGATGGGGCACGTGAAAATTCAAAGTCCGCAATTACATAATAAGCGGCTACTGCGATCGGACCCCCGCGGTAACTAACAGACTTCAACAAGCGAGTTCCGAGCTTGCCGTTGAAGCGTCTGTCTACGAGAGACTAACTCCGAATCCGACGAGGATGAAGAGCGAGTCATTGTCAAGGTAGAAAAGAAAGGTACGTGCCACATCCGCGACCCGGGGGCTGAACTCTGACCCAGCTTCTTCTTCCAGCCGCGGTAAAGAAGCGCCAGCACGAAGAGGAAGAAGACTCTGGTGAAAGCTCTGAGCAGGTGAAGCCCCGGCGGAAGCAAGGTGACCCCCCATATCAGGTCGCCTTCCCCAATAGTTCTGACATCCTTCCAGTCACATCAACCGCCGCTCCTGCAAGTCAGTACATTTTCGGTATTCTAAATATTCCCAACCCTGATCGAATACTGTAGAAAAAGTCGCCAACTCAAAGAAGCCGCAATCGAAAGCTGCGCACAAGAAGAAGATACAAAAGATTGTCTTCGAGCAGTCTTCCGATGAGTCAGATTCTGCATCCCGACCGCAGGCGTCAGGCTCCAGTGCAAAGAAGCACGGTGCGTCTCATCTCACTACCGCACTGACTAAATTCTGATGTTAATATGCAGCTAGGCGCTAGCACCGCGTATCATACGCGTGCAATTTCAGTCGGGACGTTCTACGGAGGAATTTGCCACCAGTCGTAGGGCTGAGGGCAGACAGTTTTTTGGGTTCTACATTCGCAAAGTTGTCCATAGAGTAAGTATCGCTTAATAGTCATAGATTATCATCCACCCCAAGCGTCATAAATTGTTCACGTCTATCCGCGACCGCACCGTCCCAGGAAACCCATTGCCCATCGGCCCATCGGCCCCGCTCCCAGTCCTCGTTAAAAACCACACTTACTCCCCCCGACGTAGCCAATAATCGATGCGGTCGCTCTCACTGGGGCTGTGCGCGCTTATTCCCCCGCGAGAGAAAGTAAAAAAGTTCGAACCCTTACTGCTTAGTTGCACATGGGGAGTCGAACCCCGATCCGGGGCCTGTATCATGTGGTCCGTCCGCCACTCACGTCTCGCGGCGTGTACTATTTGGTGCTGTTCTAGTTCTGTGTAGAGCTGGGTGGAGATGAATCAGCGACATTACTCGTAACGAGAGCGGTGGTGGAGTTGTGAAAAGTAGGCAATTTACGAAGATGAGAAACAGAGGAATCATCGGCCCGGGACTGACCTGAACCCGGGTTGATTGCAAGACAAGAGGTGTATAAGACCGAAAGTCAGCCTGAACTTGAACAACGGAAGCTGCACAATTTCTAAGCTCAAGGATGAGAAGAAACAAGAAGAAATATTCCCCGAGAAGCCCGAGTTCAAAATCTCGAAAATTTAATGAACGAATCAAGAACAAATAGCACATACCATGGGCACCGCATACCTTTCTATTTTTTATCCGGCTCGAGGAAGTACACAGGGTCGGCGGTAATTTATTGAGATGGAAATTGAACCAACTCTGGGCCTTTGGCGGGGCCATCTTTTGGTGGAGCAGTCTCGTCGTCAATGGTTATTCGGGTGAGGGCGGGTCAATTATTCTTCACAGGCTGTATGAAAATTTGAACGAGACGATCGAATCTGGTGATTCGAACACGGGTTGAACTTCGGTTGGACGCGTTATGAGTTCGGCCAAAAGTTCGGCCGAGATCAGCGCTCACGTGCGGAGCACGTGGCTTGTTTCTTCCTCTCACCTGAGTTACTGTAGAGTTTCGTTCAATTCGGACGTCACAGGTCACAGGGCCCAAAATGTACGAATTTTTTCGGTCTGGTCACAGGTCACCGAGAGGATGTCCGAATGTTCAGGAAAAGTCACAAATCCTGCGGAAAATGGCCCAAAAAATCTAATTTTCGCGCGCTTGATCGGAGAAGCCGCGGCGTTCTCACAAACCGCCATTTGTGATGTGATCGGCCGTTTTGCTTCCGCTCGTTGGATTCTCACGACGTGTTCGTCCTCTCACCTCTCACCGTCGTGCGCGGCAAATAATTGAGGGTGGAGAGTACAGGTATGTCCTTTAATCCATCCCTGGGACTGCTACATCATTACCACTATCATTAGTGTGTCTCCAGAAGTCGGTGTACTGTACCATTTCATTCAATTCGGATGTCACGCGTCACAGGGAGTAAAATATCAGAACCTTTTCGAACCTGTCACAGGTCACCGCAGGCATATTCGAACATACAAAACAAGTCACAAATTTGGCGAAAAACCTAATTTTCGCCCACGGGGCGCTTTTGGTTCGAAAAACCCCAGGGAAGGTGAGTTTCCATTGATTTATGATCAAATCAGTTGAACATGGTTTGAATTCATCCTACGAGCACTGATTTCCTCGCTTTCTGAAGGTTTCTCGCCCCATAGGCCGGGCCAAAAAATTCGAATTTTCCTTGGTGTCACGGTCCGTCCAGTCCACATTTGAAAACCAAAGTTCGAATTTCTTGGTCACAGGTCACAGCCGATTAGAATTGAACGAAATAGTACAGTACTTGGGGTTAGCACGGCGTTTGCGCTTGCCTGTTTCCAGCCCATCCTCGGCGACAACGATCTCAGCCTCGGCGTCCTCAGCATCTCCAGCCGAGCCAAGACCAACATTGACCCCACCCTTTGCACCCTTCACCACTCTATTCTTCCGGGTCTTTTTTGTGACGACGTGCTCGACGACTTCGCGTGTGGGAATTTCGAAGTCATCGTCGCCCATCTCCTCGTCTTCGTGCTGCTCCAGGTTTTCGGCAACGACCTCTTCGTCCCCGGGGCAATGGCCATGTGTCGACTTAGTCCGTAAGTCCTTCCAAAGCTTGGGCTTCTCATCCTCGAGGTTGAGGAGACGCTGATTTGTTTCGAAGGATGTCATGCAGCTGTACGACAAGTTGAGGCCGCCGCGAACGAGGCACATCTCCCATGACTGGAACTTTGTGTGAGTCCCAAGTCCGCATATCGTGGAGTACATACAAGATTAGTAGCATTAGGCATTCGGGGTCTGGTCGAACGCCTATTGATGGGAGCGAACACCTATTCCCAGTCGTAAAATTGATGGCCCATCAATCCTGCTGTGTTCTGGCAGTTTTGCACAAGTCCCTTCGTGTTTTTTTATATATCCCTCACCCTGACACTAACTACTAACCCTAACCACCAACCACTAACCACTAACCTCTAACCTTTAACTCTAACCAAACCCTAACCACTAACCAAAGCCACCTAACCCGAACCTAGCCGGCCGCATTCGGCAATTTGCCGAGCACGATCCGTGTCATTGACGGATAGGCATTCGTTGCCATCAATAGGCGTCAAGGGGACGTCGGGATTCGAAAATCGGAAGGGGGGTCGAAAAGTTTTTTTCAGCCTTGGCTGGACTCCCCCCCCCCCCCCCTACCATATCGGGCAGGTGTCTCCCACCCCTGGCACCGGGCCGTTTTCTCCGGACTTCCCGCCGCCTACTGAACCTCATTCGGACGACTACTCCCACTTGGTTTTGATATCTGAGGTACTTATTATGCTTCCTGAATCTGTCTAAGATGCTCCAAAGGCTTCAAATTAGACCTGCAAAAAATTTTGGGCCTACCTCGGGACCGCCGACCAACCACTTTTTGGTTGAAAGTATCATAGAGTATCATTTCCACACACCTGAGGTGAGTGAGAAGCAAAAGTTGAGGTTTTTCACCCATTGGGGGCTTTCATATGCCTCTACTAACATTTTTTCAGCCGCCCATAACTTATAGGACAAAGTTTTTTTCAGCCTTCCCCAGACCCCCCCCCCCCCCCCCCCCCCCTCCCCCCATCCGAAATTTTAATCCCGACGTCCCCTTGATAAGCGTTCGGGTGTTTTAGTTCGAATACCTACTTTTGATTGCTACTAAAGTTGTCGTGCCTCCATATCGTGCGTATTTCACATACCTTCAAAATTAACTCCTTGTTCTCAATCGCCTTGTACCCTTCCCAGATCCATCCAACGCTTGCGTCGCGCAGCACGGGGAGCCCGGTATCGAGATCGAGTGCCTCTCCATTGCGGCGTTGTTCGAGGAGGGTGTCAACGAGCCACGCGTGGTACGCGACCTTGACGGCGTGCTTGAACGGACGGTTCAGGCCTACGTCCAGCGGTTGTCCCACACCGGTGCAGCCACCCGGGACAAAGTCGAGGAGAATCTCGGGGTGATTCTCCCGCATCCAGTCCTTGAACTCGGCTGATCGATGAACAGACCAGACGTCGATGATGAGCAGTGCCTTCTGCACCGGATGGAGACCCAGTTTCTGTCGCTGCGCTTTCAGGAACGGTACGAGCACCTCCTCTATCCACTCGCGCATCGTTTTCTGATTAGACCAGTGGTTTCCGGTCTTCCCAGAAAATACAAAGCGAAAACCCGCCGCATCGCACTCGAGGCGACTTGCTGCGTCCTCCATCGGGACGCTTCGAGTCGTCTTCCCCTCGTACACACACTGCGCCGGGACGCGCTCACCCGCCGCCGACACCGCCAGCAATGCGGTGAAAGCGCGCTTCTCCTCGTTCCCGATGAGCCCGACTTGCTTTGAGCCACGGGGAGCGTACGTCATTCTCGACCCAGGTAAGTACACGACTCCAGTTTGGTCCGCATTTATGACCATCTCCGCAGGGATTTTGTGCTCCTTGATGGTATAGGCGCGACGGAGGAACGCGTTCTCGCACTGCTCCTCGGCGTCGGCAGGTAATTTTTGTGCTGCTTTCGTCCCTTTCCGCATCGACCACGCTAACGTCTTGTCAAGGAATTTCTTGCAAAAGGAGTCGGAGACACGGAAATGCGACCCGTCCTTGAATTGGTGCTCGAAGAGCTCCGGGGCTTCGTCGGTGATGGTCGCGATGATGATGCAGCGTACCGTGGCCAGCGATAACGGTGCGCCAGCGGCGCGCAGGTCCTTGAGCTGGGCCATGATCTCCTTCACGATCTCCGGGTGCGCAGACTATGCTTTCATCAGCACACGTCCTCGATGTGGCTCTAATAAACTCTCACCAGAATGCCGCGCCGCCCACCCTTGTTGTGGCCTGGAGTGTTACCATTCTTCACGGCGCGCGCCAGAATGCTGGGCTTCCACTGTTTGAAGCCGCCCACCTCCTCAATCCATCCCCCGAGGGTGGACTTCTTCAAATACTGGAAGAAGTCGTAATTACGACGGTGGAGTTCCCGAATGATGTCGGTGAGGCCCCATCCAACCTGTTCGCGCGCCGCCAGAATAGCTGACCACGAGAAGGGCGTCATCCAGTTGACATACTTCGCGGAGCGTACCGCGTTCTTTTTCGGGCGGCCCGATGGATCTTGTGTCTTCGCTTTGACCTTGCGCGTGATCTCGCGAGCTGGGCGGGAGCCTTCCGCAACTGTGCTTCTGGACGCCGTCTCCCTCTGCTTCAGCTCAACCTAAACATTGTGAGTGATCTCTCCTTGATGCACGTAGCTAGTTGCTCACCTTGCGTCGCTTTTTTCCTCCAGGATTTTCAGCCTCTTCAGCCAGTCGTTTGTTGGCGCGGGAACGGCGCTTCCGCTCGTTCTGCCGCTCCTTCCGCTGCTTGTCCTTCGCCTTCTTTTCAAGCCGCGCGTCCTTCGCCCTCACCTCCGCCAGTTCGCGCCGCTCCTCTGCCTCAGCAACGAAAACCTCTTCCTTCTCGTCCTGCGTCAGGATCTTTGGCTTCGCCCACCCTGGCATTCTGAAAAGTGGCGGTAATTTAGATGGTGAGCCATTATTGAGCCTCTCCATCGCCTTGCTAGTCGCACTTTTAAGCTTCTCCTTCAGCTTCTTCTTCTCGGGGCTCACGTGCGGTGTATTGGATATTCACTCGGAGTGTGTGCGTTTGGGTCCAGTTGGTGTAATGGGGCGCTCATCCTCGACGGGGACATGGAATGGGAACTTGTCCTCAGATGAATGCGAGTGGACCGAGGATGGGGAGGATGGGGGCGGTGGTTGGAGGGGAGCTGGGGGTTTGAGTGGGAGTGTTTTTCGGGGCGACGGAGACGGAGGAGCAGAGGGTGTCGACTGCTCCGAGTTCGTGTACTCTGAGCCCGTCGGTACCGCCTCGACGTTGCTTCCTTTGTCTTGGTCTCCAGCTATTTCATGTGGGTGCGCAAACGTGAACTCGTAGTCCCGCGCCTCGCTCACAAAACCCTGCGTCTGTACTAACATGAATAATTGTTTAGATAGGTGAGTAAATAACGCACCTCTGCCTTGTGGCGTTCGACGATTCGCAGAAACATCTTTAGTCTTTCATCCGCCATGGACGCGGCGGTGCATTTGGGAAGGGGGAAGCGCTTGCTATCGCACCAGTGCGCGAGATCGAAATAACCCAGAATACCGCATGAATAAGGGTCATTCTGTTTGGCCACTGGTAGGTCGCCCCATGTGAATGTTGTGCCGAGGTGCTCACGGATCCACCAGTCGACATGTTTGCGCAGGAGCCTCGATGGATCGTCTCCGAAACCATCCCCGTAGCCTACGGACTCCTTTTCGCAGTCAATGGCGAGGGCCACCCAGTGGTTTTCGTTCTTGTTCGTGATCGTCCCGAGACGGGTGCGATCCTTCGTCGCAAGTGCCTGTCCAATCTTCCGCAGCCACTGATGCTTCTCGCCCGCGCGATAGGCTTCAGGAGCGTCGTATGCTTGAGCCAACGAGTTGACAAAGAACGAGTTTCGAATGGAGAGTGTACTTGAGTCGGTGAGCCCAAGATCTGAGGCAAGAATTTCGAGCATCTGATCCTCATGGTCCGAGCGCAGCCAGTCCTTGGTGAACCAACGCGCAAGGTCATCTACAGTGCCCCCAGTACGGAAGCCCTTGACCGACCCATCCCACGGCAGCATGTCGAGGGCCTCGATTGCTGCGCGCGCATGCTGAGCAGCACTCTCGCTCGTGGTAGATTTCTTGATCATTTCGGTGACCTGCTGCACCGCGGGACGCCACAGCGTCCTCGCCTCCCGCACCCGCTCCATTAACGACCAGATTGTCGCAAACCATAATGGGTAACGGATGTCCTTTCCGCCCTGCGCCGGTGAATGCACCAGCACAATTGACTGGAGCTCGGGGTCAAGAAGAATGGCGCGCCCGAGGGCCTTGACAACATGCGATGGTGGGACGACAATCTCGGTGACATTGAAGGTGGTAATGGTCGGCGCAAGCTCAGAGAGATAGTCGGTGGGGTGCGTGAAGATGCTGGACGTACGCTGCGGTGGCAGCTCCAATTTGATGAGTGCAGAGACAGGGAGGTCGCCGGCTGGTATCGAGAGCTTTTCCGGTCCATCTGGGATCTTGAGGACGTCGGGGAGTCCGCTCATTTCGAGAGGGCGGTGGACTGACAGTGGAAAAAAGATACTGATGTAATATTGATTATTAAATATATTCCCTTTGGGGTGCTCTGCCGTTTCAGCCTTGTATTGAACACTGAAGTTGTTTCTAAAGCATATGGGGAGCTACTCATGGGTTTCTGTCGTGATTTCAGGCCTTTTTGGGCTATGTACGAACTTTTTTTTTCGGTCACAGCCCGGTCCGCCAATGTACGAAAACTCAAGTTCGGACGCTCGGGTCACAGGTCACACCCGGGTCCGAATTGAACGAAACTCTACAGTACCACCACTGGACCCTTTAGCCGCACCTCAAGAGCATCGCAGGAGAGTTTCGGTCTGCCTAGGAGCACTCGTTACTCCCCGACAACCCGCCACTGCACTCGCCTTGGGAGCGTGTCGGGAAGTCGGGGTCTGAGTCCTTCGATCGAGTTTCTTTTGCCACCGTGGTTTTCCTCCCCTCAATTCGTCCTCAATGCCTAGTACTACCTGGTCTTGACTCGCCTCAATCATTCGTACCTCCCCACACGCGGCATTTGTACGAATGCCACTTCGTCTCCCTCTTCAAATGCATGTCGCTGATTTTTTCCGGCCCCTACAGAAGCCGTCATAACAAACCTATAGGAAACTGCTTTGGAGTTCGCTGGATGTGAGGTACGTTTACATCCCTTCTCTCTTCGTGTTTCGATGTAAAAATCCTCGAGTGGCGCGCTGCAGCTGTGGGGTTATGCCCGAGATTTGCGTACCTGGGTCAAACAACTGTGACACCCACGTTCCCCTGCCAATGGGCTCCCGCTGCATCAGAGTCCCAAGGCAACCTGGCAGGCCAGCAATGGGCGGTATAGTCGATCTCCGCGTCCTTTTGCGAATTGCTGCTCTCGTGTGTCTCTTGCGCGCGCGAGTGAGTTGTGTTGCGTCTTGAGAACCGCCGCACGACGGCGGCACCGACGCAGAGGGCGTGGATATCTCCCTCCCTCTCGCTTCTTGTGTATTTTCTGAGCACTGAGGGAGGTTTTCAAAGCGTTTCGGGGCACATTTTCGCTGCTGCGTCTGCGTATTCAATGATTGGGCATAGCGGGCGGGAATAATCTCGGTGCCCCTGTATTTATGCCTGAATGCGCAGGGAGTTGGTTGCGCTGCGCAGCGAGGATAGGCATAGTCCTGGTGGAAGTGCGCCGGTGGATGGTGATCTTCTAGCTATTGCGCCGGGCGTTGGCCGTCGTAACGAGGTCGGAGATAGTATCGCTTTCGGTCGTACGACATTTTTACGTTTTTTTACCGGGGCGTACGCTTTTTCACATCTGGGCGCAGGCTGCTGGTGCCATATAGTTCCGGGCCGTGGAGAAGAGGCGTGCGGTTAGTAACGTGTGTGTGGGCAGGGCGTTTTGCGTTTCGTGGGTACCCCCATGAAAGAACCAGACTGGCCTGTCGACAAGTTTTCTTTCTCAGTGGAGTTTCTCTTTCGGTGCTCGTACTTGCCTCCCGCCGATGATCAGCACCGTTTACTGTGTGCGTCTTATTCAACTCCGCGTAGAGTGCTCGGCTTGACATGGTTGCCTATAGTTTAGTTCTCCGCTTTGCCTAGTGTCGTTCTCAGGCTGACGCTGGAAACTTGCGGTGGCCAATTTCTCTTCCCCAGGGACGTGGATATCTTCAGTTTATCCAGGTGATTCTAGATTATTCTTGTGAGCTGGCTTAGGTCTGACTCAACCGCGTCGTCTCTTGCCAGCATGTTCACTCTACCAGTATCACAACTCGTTTCGTTTCAGGCCCGTCGGGTCTGAATCCGATCCACCAGGCAAGAACGCGAATCTTCTTCGGACATTTCTTCCTAGATTTTTTTCCTTGGACAAATCAGTTTGAGTGCGTTGTTGGGAATCGCCCGTTGACTCACGCACCAATGATTCAGGACCCGAGGATTATAGCACCCTGAGCGATTTTGCTTTGTTTTTGAATTCATTCTAACCTAACCTGGCTTCGGTTCCACTCTTCGAATAAACATCATCCCGAATACTCAAACCACCTGGAGAGAGGCTTGAGTGACCGCTTGTGGCCCGCGCAGTGAGAGCCTCTCTTGCTCCTCGTGTTGTCAATTACTTACATCCAGAGCATTGAGTGTCGGTCGCTTGCAAAAATGTGGGAGTCAGAGCCCGCTCCACCGCTTGCCCTGGTCGTATTCCCCAAGTGATGAAATACGGGGGCCATATGACGACTCGCGCCCGCCTCACGATGTAAGGCATCCGCCTTGGTATTGGTTGGCTCTATGGGGCTAGCTTGCTTAACTCTGATATTTATTTGTTTCTCTTTCGAGTTGGAGAAGACGCTGACGACGCTGGTTGGTTGCAGATAATTGAATAAATCATTGAAGGGATTATTGGGTCGAGTTTAGCGTGAATGGACGAACTACTCGCGATGCCTTCTAGGAAGTTCAACGCGGAGGAGGTTTAATAGGTAATTCTGCTACATTGCGCTTGAGAATTCGAAACGCGATATATAATACAACCCAACGAAGAGAAATAAAACACATCTACTGCAACGGCTTCTCTGGCAACTTTAGACCGAATCTAAGGTCGATGATGTGAAGGTGTTCCCGGATGTGAGTCGCATCTCCGCCCGCTCGTTCAGCACCACAAGGAGTGTATTCGCGTATCTGAACAATTCGCATTAGCAGAGGGAGGAGAGCGGAGGTACATGAGAGACGCACATTCCGACAAGGAACGTGACAGAACTGATATAATACTCCGTTCCCTGAAATTGTGTCACCCTCACTCAACATCGCAGACGGAGTAGAAAATTACCGGAGCGCACACGAACAGCAGGAGGCTGACAAGAGCAAGGAGGGTAGTAAGGGTGTTGGTCTCGACGATGAGGAGCGCAATTTTCTTCGTCACATTCCGAGTCTGTGGTAGGGAAGCGGGATAGAACAGAATCGGCTGTTCGACACATTGCAAGTGCGACACACCGCCATCAGATACGACACATCGACAGGCAGATGCGACACACCTCCCGCCCAGGAGCGACACGCCACCATAAGTTCGACACACCATGTGCGGCACCCCATCCGGGCGATCAAATTGATGCGGCACCTCCCGACGTTGAATTCAGGCGTTCAAATGAACCACACAATTTGGGGGATAGTGTTGAAGGCACCTACGGTTCGGACACAACTTGAGTATTATGTATGTTGCATTAGAATTCCTTGGCCGGATGATCCTGAAGAATACTCTGAACATGGGCCATAAACGGCGAACAAATAAATAGAGAGGTGTGATCGGGAAATTACAGCGAATAGACAAGGTACCGCTAATTAATGCGACCTTGAATACTAGTTAGACCAATTAAGGGAGGAAGAAGAAATAACATACCTCGGAATCAATATTAACCCTTCCGTTTCCGAGCTTTTCGCTCGCGAGTGGAGTGAATGATGTTCGCGGGGTCGCAACCATCAAGCTTCCTCTTGTTGGGGCGCGAAGAGGGGGGAAGTGGCGACGCGGGTTCGATGGGGGCCGGGGTGGGTGATGAAACGGGGACAGGAGGGAGCTTCGGCCACGATCCGCTGGGAGATGAGGTGGCGGGGATTGGATCCGAAGGCAAAAATGTGGTCCTCTCGAATCCGGGTGTCATAGAGTTAACGGGAGTCGGCAAGGCGCTCTCAAGCGTGAAACCAGGCGGGTGGGAGGATGGATTGGGAGCGGGTGTGATATTCTCCATGGGAACGTAGCCGAACTGTTCCAGGAGGGTAAAATCAAACTCAAAGTCTAACCCACCATAATCACCGAACGCGGATGCGGTTGGGGCTGGAGCGTAGGCACCGAAGTCGAATGCAGATGCGGTCGGCGCTGGGACATAAGTCCCGAAGTCGGAGGACGGTATGTAACTGGTTTGCGGGAAGTAATTGAATCCGTTTACCGCCGGTGGTGGTAACAAAGAATTATTAGCCGGCTCCGTCGTCGGAGGCGAATAATGATAGGCTGCCTCCGACGACACCACCGTCTGGCGTATCTCCGGCGGTGGGAGTACCGACGTCGACGCCACTGGTGAGGTAGGCTCGGGAGTCATGGACCGTGGTGGTGTCGGCATTGCCAATACTGACAAAAAACTTCAGGTAAGGGACCACAGGAGGTAACGGAGAATAAATACCAATAGTTCGGGTCTTAACGCGACCGCTAGAGCTTGCAGACACGACGACAGAACGCGCCTTCGAGCCTTTGGATTTTTTGCCAAGGGCCGACTTGCGGGTTCGCAGTTCCTTCAGCCTAGCTGCGGCGTCCTGTTTCTCTGCCTGAAGAGTCTGTATCTCACGCTCCATCTCCGCTCTCTCGTCAGCGACTTCATGTGACTCACGCAACTTGTGAGCGGCGTTAGTCTGCCGGTTCGTATTCCGAGATCTGCGATGGTAGGACTCGTTTTGAGAGTTCACGAGAATTCCAGAGTCCAAGGATATAGCAATTTCATGCGCCACCCGCTCGTCGAGTTTACGCGCACTAAGATTACGAAGTGAATAACGACACCGGAACAAAGGAAGATAGTTAAAGTATTGCGCACTTTTCTATGGCTTCGACAAGAGACTGCTTGGTACCAATTTGGACGTTGGTCCAGTGATGTTGGCCCTCGCCGGTGTTCGTTGTCGCCGGCGTGTTGTCCCAGTCCTCGGCGCTCATGGGCGACTGGGACTTGATGAGGCACGGGAGGATCCAGGGACTCATCGCTTTGTGATCCCACCAGTCTATATCCAATGAGCGCGCGAATGGAACCGGGGGGTAGAACTGACCTTGTATCTTCTTGATCCCGAGGCCTTTAACAAACTCTGAAAATTCTTCGAGCTTTTGCGCAGAGTCAATGTACACAAAGTCGATGAGGCGGTCGTAATCAGCTTGAGAGACCAGTGATTTGAAGTCGAGAACCGCCCTGGGATTAAAGTGAAGTGAGCGACGAGAAGCCACAGAGGAAGAAGGGTGTACCGCTTTGCGTGCGTTGTGCAGAGCTTGATAATTTCGGGAGCGAATTCCTCCGCAGGGGTGTTGTCACTGAGGCCACTGTGCTGAGTGTCGTTCGACTTGAAAAGAGAACGAGCACCGCCGAGGACCTGGGCCGCCTCCATGTCAGAGTTCATGGCGATGATATTACCGCCTTTGATCAAGCGTTTGAACGCAATGGGCTTCGCGGTGAGTTCCAGCTTTACGGCGCGAAACTCATCGAAAAGGCGTTCGTAAAATTGAGCACTGGCCCCATTAACATACGCCCGCGCGATGGTGACAGCTAGGATTGGTTAGAGGAAGCCAATGTATCGTGGGAAATGAACGAACCACGCTGGATAGCCTTGACAAATACGACAACTTCCCACTCATTAAAATCGCCGAGGACACGCTGAAAGGTGGTATCGGTTTCGAAGCTCGTAACCCCAGTGTCGTCCAAGAGCCTCATAAGGGCGGCGAGGCAGGTGAGGATTATGGTGCCGCCGTCGGGCATCGTCACGAGGCGTTGAAGGTACCGCTCGTTGATTGGCTTCTGCATATCGTCCCAGAACAATTTGAATGCACCTGAACATTTAAGATTAAGCATGGCCCGACGGGCGGATAAATATTACTTACCGGGAGCACCTAGACCCGCAGGGTATTGTTCCATCTTGACGTCGTGAACAAGCTTCTGTTTCACCCGTTTATCTTGGAGGGCCGGCGCGAATTCAGCTGGGGTTCTACCTCCTAATAAAAGGTGGGTTGAAGGCGCTAGAACTCGCAGGTTAACGCCAATTTTAACGAAATATAAAATACATACCGTTATCGACCTTTGCAACAGTCGCGCCAACGGTACCAGTTGCCCGAATGGCCTGCCGATAGGACTCCTTGACCTGAATCGACGCTTTTTTCAACACCGGGATCGGATGGTTGTGTGGAATGTCGCCGGGGTGGACAATTAAGGCCATCCGAATGGTGGCATCGTCTGGGACGAAGATTGTACGGTATGTGCTACACGGGCGCCGAATAATGGCACTGGTAACCGCATGACCGTTCACAATATGGGAATGAGCTGGCGGAAAATGAGAACAGGTGGACCTAATCAATAAATGAACTCACGGCAATTAGCGCGTCGCAATCCAGTTGTCGGATGGACGATAGCGCTGCAGGGGGGAGTATCCTTCGAGTTTCCGACCACAAGCGGTCGGCCGTTCAGAGCTCTGACGAACATGGGTTCATCAACGTCGTCCGGAATGTAGGTGGAACGATGGCGGCCGGTCGATTCTCTATCATAATCGCTACACCCAACCCAAAATTTGTGGTTACGGGAAGCCTAAACGTGAGTTAAACTACGATTCGGAGTGTGGTAACATAATGCTAAAAACCTGTTTTTTCGTCCTCAAAATCGGTATTCCTTTGCACCGAACACCGTTCTTGTGGACTGCATTACATTTTTGAGATTGGGTGAGTTGGAGGAACCTGGGAGTGACGGTCAAGTTGAGACTATCAGATGGAACCAACAAAGATAGGGCGCACTCGGTCACTCTTTGTTCAGCTGTGGTGCCTTCTTCTCGGCGAGTCTGTCGTTGGGCAGCCAAAATGGCGTCACGCGATGCAGGGTTGAGGTCCCGGCGAACAACATTAATAAGATTCTTCTCCACGCGCTCGCACCCGAAGCCACCTTTAGAATGATGGCAGTTAGCACTGCAATTTACGGCGGCATGAGTGTTTCACCTTTACAGCCAAGACGAGATCGCCGACAAAGAATGGGAGGCTGTCCGGGCTCAAATGTTACAAAAACTTTAGAATCGCCGGTCCCAGTCCCGCCGTCCCAGGAATCGTTATCCTAGCCGTGGATCAACGGCTCGACAAATTAAGAGAAAGTAGGTGCTTACTTTATTTTTAATGAGCGCGTCCACTGTGTACAGGTTGCCGTGTTTGTTGGTGATCTCATATTTGGGATCCTGCAGATCGATCACGAACGCGGTAGAGACTTCCGGAACGGGGTAAAGCGACGCGATCTCGGTTAAGTATTCAATACGCTGAACGGTAACTTCCTGCGTAATCTGGAACACCCCCGTGCGCACCGTGGAGGAAATCTCGCGGTCCGCCCAGAGTGTATCCGACTTTTTGAGGTCATCCTCGGGCTCAGGGTCGTCGTCCGAGGAGTAGGGGTCAGAATCTTGGGCGGAATATGAGACGAGCAGCGTGAGAGTGATGAAACTCACCCGCCATCGGGAGCGAAGTATCGCTGGGTATATCAGAGGGGGGAAGCGGTGAGGATTGACGCAGATCTGTCCAAAGTACTTGAGGGCCCTCAACAAATATTTCTGGCGCCGTACTCACCCATTGGCCCGAGTTCAGTAGAGCCACCAGAATCAGTAGAAGGCTCATCTAAATCCATCTCTGAATCCGAGTCGGACAGAATCTCCAACACCTCGTGCGTCCCTTCGCGCAAGATTCGAGTTTTGACTTGTTCCACGGCCGAAGGACGCGCTGGGAACGCGTGAGACGCGTCATTCTCTGTCTTGACGCGTGTCGTAGGCGGAGGGGAAGCAGGCAGAGCATCGGAGCCGTGAGATTGCTTGATGAATTCCCGAAGCTGCGTGGGGTCGATCCAGTGATTGTTGATGAATACGTGCGAGTTGGCAGCGATGTAAGAGTCTCTGTAGATCTAGATACAATGTACATGGATTTACACGCGTCAAGGGCTGTACACCGCTGTCAATGGGTGGGAGAAGGCGTACCGAGCTTCGGAATGCCGTTACGATACCCATCGGCAGGCTCTCGATCAGTTTCTGGTCCTCGGGAGAGTGTTTTGAGGCCATTGCGACGCGTTTTCGAGCGCGTCAAGCGTACGGCGGTCGCGGGGTGGTGGTGGTGAAGGAAAGAGGTTGTCGACAAATATTTGGCAATGTTTTCGGACCTCTGTCGGAGCTGATACTGAATATGATGCGATTGTTCGCGGGCGGGATCCTCTTGGGATCCTCGACACATACCATTTTGGGATGTGTGTCGTACTTAAATCTATGTTCGACACATGTGTCGCATTTAGGTTCAGTGTGTCGCACTTGAGATGTGTCGCACTGTCGCTTCTGGTATATACCCGTAGGGAAGAACCGTTTGAAAGCTATGAAGAAGACATTCAGACCAAGCCAACCCAGAAGGGAGTGCGGACACACGAGGACAGCCATTGTGACGGTGATGAGCACATCTGCGGATGAACCCCCGACGTGGTAAAGATAGAAGAAGAGTGTGTGGTGGGCGGAATCCCCAATCGAGTCTAGGATCAACCAACCCATGGCAGCCGAAAATTGTGCCATTGCGATCTGTGGCTCGTGTCAGCGATGTGAACGAGACAACAACGCAGAAAATACTCACCAGGCCAATGAGAACTGAGATTGGCCACGCAGTTTTGCGGAGTGCGACGATCCGAAAACAATAGAAGAACTGTACAAACACGACAATGAAGGCACCGAAGAAGGGCGTGGTGACCGACAGGAATTTGAAGTGTCGCGAGTTTAAAAAGTCGGTAGGGCCACTAGCGAGCCCGATAACGGTGAAGGTGTCGGACAACACGCATATTGCGTCGGCCACAAAAACAAAATAGACTGAGGGAAATCCATAAGTAGCAGGCGGGCGCAAGGAGTTGCGGCGTACCGAGGATTTTTATGGCGAGCGAGTCTCGAGGGAAGCATATTCGATAGATATCTGAATAAGACTGGATGAGTAAAAAGCACAGAGACGGGTTAGACGGGCAGTACAGATCTGGATTAGCAGCACCCCGAACACAAAGTAAGCAAGCATGTCTCCGATGAGCAGCGGCAGGGGGCTAGTGCAGAGATTAGTTGACCGCGGAATATCCGGTGCAAACACGCACTGAAAGTAGGGGTTGGAGAGATTGTTGGCGCTCATTTTTGTGCTCGGTGTGGTGGGAGGAAGCACAGTGCTGAAATCTTATATACAGGGGCACAGGAATAAGCCCCGCGGATCACAATTACTTGAATTGAGACATAGGAGAAATCCAATTCATGTGCGACAACGAGAAAATGAAGATCAGGGGCGAATCTTGTTGGTTGGATTACCTACGACTATAACGAGGTACGAGTTTTTCACAAGGGGAAGACGGGGTCTGGCCGAGGGCCGAAAAAACGATGAGTTATGGGAGGGAAAAGGCTGGGTGAGACATAGGACAGCTCCTAAGGAAAAACCGCAAGCTTTGCTTTCCAATTACCTCAGGAGGTGTTGGAATGATAATTGCAGGCAAGTTCAACCAAAAGTGGTTCATCGCCGCCGATTCGCAGACCTTGAACAATGAAACATACTCGCAGTAGTTGTCCGAAGGTGGTTAGGTGGCGGGAAGTCCGGAGAGAGCGTGGGGAACACCTTCCCTATATAGAGGGATTCCAGGAAGGAGTCAGCGCCTCACCAAAGTTGAACCAATCGGATGTAATTCCGTCAGCTACGATCATCTGTAGGACTCCTTTCCCCCCGTAAATCGACGGTTGAACGATTCCTGTCCCTGGTGCGACTTGACTCTTGACTACGGCCTGGGTTTCAATTAGTGATGGACAATGCATCCCCTCCGTCTTTGCCCCCGGGCTTGCCGCAGCATCCCGGGGTGACGGGGTAAGTTCCCGGCGCAATTATTCTAACACCTTATCACAGAGAAGCGTGCGTCCTGCTCCACGACATGTCGGAAAAAACCCATTTTGCTTGCAACGGCATTAGACAGCATGGGGCCATTGAACGGCTTGGGAGTGCTTCGAACACGTGGCGGGGGAGCTTTGAACCAGTTCCAAGCTGTTTGAAGCCGCAATGTGAGTTCTAAGCTGTTCCATGCCGTCTTAAGGCATACATCATACGGATGATATTTTGGAGTGAAGACGAGGGTGAATGGGACCAATAATGTAACATACCGTCCCTCTCAATGGCGGAGAAGATCAGGCAGAGGAATGCGCCACAAAATGCGGAATAAGGTTCAGAATGAGCAAAGAACAACTGTATTGGGTCTAAGGACTACAGTCGTCTGCGATTGTGGGTGTACTCTTCTCCCTCGGAACACCGACAAATCTTAGCTTCAGCTAAACACGCGGGCGTTCGACATTGCTGCGTGAGACGAATTCACTCGAGTCGCTGGGATGCGCGGGATCGGTGGGAGTTGGGGCAGGGCCGGGTGTGTGGGTGCGGTATGCGTTGCTCGGGAGAGAGGGCGGTTATTGTGTCCGTGGTTGAATGTGGACGGAGTCGATGCGATAATTATAATGGGGCAGTCAGGCGATGGTGGTTTCTTGGGCGACGTGTTCGTGAGGCTTGTAGGGACAACAAAGAACTCCGAGTCGGACACGCACCTTGTCGCACTTGGCTCATCCTCTGACACATCCACCTATTACCACACTCGGAGGCCTACAAAGTGGCCGACAACGTCCACGGCGACTCCACGCGACGCACAAGATAGGCGAAAATGACGTGGACACAGACGCGAACAAGTTACAACATGGACGCGCCTGCCCTCGCGCCAGAGATCCTAGTTCATTGATCGAGCTCGCAACACTAGTATTGGATACTGTAAGGAGGCCTAAGCACACTGCACAGACAGTGGGCGCCCGGCGGGAAGGCGTTCGGGTAGTGTGGAGCGTTGGAGCGTGGGGCCAGTGCCGTAACCGGACCTATATTAACCGGCGCAGTCGATGCCGTACTCCACCTCTCTTGCCTTCCCTCCACCATCTCCCTCGCCTCTCGCACACCTACACGTACGCTCATTAAACGCGGCGACGAAAACCTCATATTTGTTTGGTTACTTCTTATTGCCCTTGCGAAGCTCACCGGGTGCGTTGATTCAATCCTTCATCTAAGTATGCCTTTCCGAGTCTGACTCGGACACCGGTCTCCAGGACTCTTTTGAGACGATATCAAGTAATGGCTCTCGTCGCTCTCACAAGTATTCTATGTTGATTTCTTTTCTCTATAGATTGATCCTGTCCTATCATCGTCTCGGTGCGCTATTGTTTCAACTCGCGGTGTTTCGCTCTGGCTTATCCTGCTCTCAGTCAATACTGACCTTGAAATCACTTATTTATATGTAGACCGCTCTTGTGCCTTCTAGTTACCAAATATTTTTGGTTTTGTTCTACTTTGGTGTGCAATTTCCAGTACAATATAGGCGGAGAAGCAACCATTTGCTGCATGAGCGGGTTCGGGATCCATGGAACCAGTTGAAAGGTTCTTGAGCATTTTTGAACCATGTAACCTGCACCGTGGCTTGGAACCGCATGGAGGATTCTGAACTGTGCGGTGGAAGCCACCTAAAGCCATTTGACCATGCAACGGCTTCGAACCGGTTCAACGCCGATTAAAGCCGATCAGGATTTTTCCGACAACATCTCGGCAGTCTCTTCTAGTCCGTTTTTCTATTCTTCGTCCTATTGTGTGAACTCAAGCAAGCTGCTTGACGCAAAGGACTTGTAGCTGTTTATGATCACCAATCGTACGTGCTTCTTTTCCATTTTACATGTCATACAGCACATGCGGACTACGTACCACATCCGGGGCCCCGTATTCCGACGGTGGTGGGGCAAGCTACCTGAGTGGGCGCCATATTTTGGGAGATACATGTCGGGTGCGAAGAGGAGCAAGATGCTGTAATAATGTGGTGGCGAAAAGAAGGTACCGATACGCTCAAAATCCATTGGTTAGTATGTATACGAATCAAAATTCGTGAGTCTGAGGCCATAGCAGTGATCCATAGCTTCGGGAGTCAGCGCCTCACCAGGGATTACAATTTAATACTTATTTTCACTCGGGAGCTCAGATCAAACTCGGCTTTTAGATTTCAGCTCGAACTCATTCAACCGTGCCAAAAGTCGCTGCTGTGAAAAGGAACCCAAAGTATTAAACCAAATGGATGCAGTGCGGTCGGCAGTTATGGTTCACACACAGCGCCTTCTACATCACAGGTCATTCCACCCCGGCGTCCAGCCCTATATTAAACCGAATGAGCGCCTCTTGTCCCAAGACATCTCCCTCATTATGTCTGTCTCAAAGACCTACTGCACGGCGTTCGGGATCCATCCTGTTCCCGCTAATACTACCTTGGAGGACTTCCAATGTCGGAAAAACCCAATTTGCCTGATCAGCGCTGGCCGTCTCATCAGGGCTGGTCAGGCTCAGCTGCGCAACTCATCAGGCAGCATCAGGACTGATCAGGCTCGGTCAGATCCCCCTCCTCGAGACTCCTTATTGTACCGATTAACCTTTCTGCCCTCAATCCTGCATCCTATACATGTCATTTTCTGCACAGAAAGAATTTCGGAGTGGCCCCAAGAACTCAGTTGGCAAGTCCTGGAAGCTGAACCCGGTGGCTCGAGCAAGTTACCTAACTCAGCTCATGTCCTTAGACTTCCATTGTGAACCACAATAATAACTTTAAAATTTCAACCTTAGTTCGAGAACTTCGTTTAGATAGTTAAATAATAATGATGTAGTTCACGTCTTAGTAGTCGTAGTATATCGAGTTGGTTACGATGGTATGAGCCCTCAAAGAAGAGGGTAAGAAGTTTTGTTATTCCCGCTGGTGGACCCTGATCATGGCTGACCGGAACTGATATGTTGATCAGGCTCCGTCAGGCTGATCAGTGCCTACTGACGGTTATTTAAAATTATTGAGCATGTTCAGCTCCCCAAAATCCTGATGGCCTGATCAGCCACGCTCAGTACAGATACTTTCTTGTCACCGAATTTCGGTTTTTCCGACAAAGCCAAATGCGAAGCTCTCGTGGAGTCGTTCCTCGCTCTTCCAGTGGCGCAGCAGAACTTCCTTAAGTTCGACATTGTATATCCCGCTCATTTGTAGTCAAACGATGCACTGACCTGGCGAACAGTTGTTCCAGAATGATCAGGTGAAAGGCTACACCACTTCCCTCGGGTTTCCGGAACCCAGCCCTGCGTATGTCTCAGATGCTATTACTGTACTATTTCGTTCAATTCGCAAATGATGCGATCAATTTTTTTTCCCGACAAATCTCCAAAATCCGCTAAAATCGAAACAAATTTATTGGCGGGGTCCCCGGAAAACGGGTGTGACCTGTGACATGCGAATTGAATGAAATAGTACAGTACGAGGTCAGCACCTTCGTCATAACTCAATTTTGCGGCATGCCTTGTTGACTCGTTATTGGTCCATTTAGACCGACGCTAACTGGGCGGCGGTACATCATCCCGTTTTCATTCGCCTGGGCACGCCCTCAATACTGTCTCGCAGTGTCTCCAAGATCCAGACTTTATAAACGCGATGGCGGCAGGCCGGTCATGGGGCTTCTACGATGGTGCCTGTGTCGGAAAAACCGAAATTCGGTGACAAGAAAGTATCTGTACTGAGCGTGGCTGATCAGGCCATCAGGATTTTGGGGAGCTGAACATGCTCAATAATTTTAAATAACCGTCAGTAGGCACTGATCAGCCTGACGGAGCCTGATCAACATATCAGTTCCGGTCAGCCACGATCAGGGTCCACCAGCGGGAATAACAAAACTTCTTACCCTCTTCTTTGAGGGCTCATACCATCGTAACCAACTCGATATACTACGACTACTAAGACGTGAACTACATCATTATTATTTAACTATCTAAACGAAGTTCTCGAACTAAGGTTGAAATTTTAAAGTTATTATTGTGGTTCACAATGGAAGTCTAAGGACATGAGCTGAGTTAGGTAACTTGCTCGAGCCACCGGGTTCAGCTTCCAGGACTTGCCAACTGAGTTCTTGGGGCCACTCCGAAATTCTTTCTGTGCAGAAAATGACATGTATAGGATGCAGGATTGAGGGCAGAAAGGTTAATCGGTACAATAAGGAGTCTCGAGGAGGGGGATCTGACCGAGCCTGATCAGTCCTGATGCTGCCTGATGAGTTGCGCAGCTGAGCCTGACCAGCCCTGATGAGACGGCCAGCGCTGATCAGGCAAATTGGGTTTTTCCGACATGCATCTTCTCTGCGGACTCGGTCACCAAACTGGACTCTAGCGTCCCATCCGACACCAACGTCGTGATTACCATCATCAAGGTCCCTGTGCAGCAGACCGCCAGTATATTCCGTCAGAAGCTAGATACGCTTATCGACGCGGTTATCGACTTGATAAAACCAAAAATGAATGTGACAATGGTATGTTTCGACGGTATTACACGCAAGATAGAAATATAAACCACCTGTCCAGTTAATTCAGAACCTAAATGCCGAGAAAAACCTTCAAGCTGCCGGATATCCGGCGTCCCAGCCGACCACAGTTGGGATATCTGAATGCCAGGTTGGGCAATGTGTACCTTTTTTCCGCCAGTCTAACGTTGTTGTCTGTTGTCTGTTGTCCAGACCTTCAATGAGATAGCGAAGGTATCGACTACTTTTCCTCCCGCTCTGAGTGCCGACTGAATCTGAATACTATTTGCGTGCAGATAGCGAATGACCTCGGAGCACAGACTCTCATCGCGCAAGGAATGAAAGATTTTGGGTTCCAGAGTGACAGCATCGTCTTCTCCGCAGATGAAACGAAGCCAAGGGTCGATATGAAAATCAGATTGGTTTCGGGGGGTATTTGAGTCCCAATTTTGATGAAAAAAGCTAGGCTCGTGAACCAGCCGGTCCGGTGATGACAATTCGTAATGACTCATCAACTCGTGGGACTCGTTTGAACACGGGTGAGTTCGGAACAAGTTCGGAACCTTGCGGATTGAGAGATCAGCGGCTCACGTGGCCGGCACGTGGCCCCACGCGGCTTATTTCTTCCCTCACCACGGTCGCCACTGGATGCTATAGCCTCGCCTTGGGAGCATCGCAGGATAGTCTGCCTACTGAACATTCGCTACTCCCCGGCGACCCGCACTGCCCTCGCCTTGGGAGCGTGTCGGGAAGTTGAGGTCGGTGCCTTTCAAGTTTCCTGTTTCCTCGGCTCACTTCTACCCAATCCCTGGTGTCACTCGAACTCAACTCGTCTCAGCCACTCTTAACTCCCCCGCACACGACCTCCGGGACTGGTACCAATTCCCTCCCTCTTCAATGGATGTCGCTTTCGTTCCTGACGACGCCGTGGGTAATAGGTCCATATCTTCCATTCTTTGTTGTCCTCTTCCGTGCACATCTGCACCACATTAAAATTCGCGTCCTACTGGCCGCTTCTGACCTTGAACTTCTCCAGGACAGGACGCGTCAACCCCGATTCTTTCGAGTGGAGAGATTGTGTTCAGGCTGACGGTACTCCTGTTTATTTGCTCCCAACGGCTTCCAGTATTCTTTAATTTATCTCAGTATCTGCCACCTCTCTGTCGACCTCCAACTCTCGTGTCAAAAATTGACGACCTTGGTCGTGCACGATTTGCATTATCCGAATGGACCGCAATCCTGCACCTTTCCGCCACGACCGGCATACACTGCAACGTCTCCAACACGAAAACGAGCCGCATGGCAGACGAGCGCCTCACTCCCGAGCCTATCCCGCCCCTCATCGCCCCCACGACCCTGATTTTCAAAGGAACGCTCTGGCGTTCCGGGGTTGCAAAGGCGCTGCTCAGTGTCCTCACCCTTCACCTCCTCCGCCACCTGCAGATTCTCGAAAACTACGTTGGCAAGCACCCAGTCACCGTGCTCACATCTTTTAGCGACCGACTGGAATGCGAGGCGCCGCTGGTCGAGGTGGATATCATGTCGCCGACCAGCCCGCCGCAGATGTATCGGATGTTGTTTGGGAGGAAAGGCCGCAAAATGCACTTTGGTAGGCCGCATCGTATTCCGGGGAACCTTGAGGAGCTGGTGGGGCTGCGGCGGCGGCGGCGAAGCGGCCTGTGACGCGTGCCGCGCGGAGGCAGAGGCGCGCGCCGGAGCCTGCTTGGGACGATAAGGCAGACTCGGACACGGAGCCAGAGTCATGGTCTGACCTGGAGTCGGGGTGAGATTTTTAGCCTGGTCGGGTCGCACTAGTTGTGAGGGCGGCGAGCCCAGGGAAGTGGGGGCCATGATCGATTGGGACCACGACCGCAACCTCTACGTTTTCGTTTGATTATTTTAGTTTATTTCCTACCTACTCGATCTATGTAGCTTGTATGTGTATATGTTGGCTTCGGATGTATATTTCTTTCCCGCGAGTTGTTGTCGCGTCTATTCTTCTTGTCCCACCGCTGATATACACATACACCGCCCTCATCGTCGCGTTCCCTTGAGGCATGAGCTGGCCTCTGCTATCGGTAGCGCGGTAAAAGGATTTTTCGACAGCAGAAAATAACACAAACTTGAAGTGTCCGTCTAAAGGACCTAAGAAGCGGAGAATTTTGGCGCGGACTGAAATCTGAACTGTGCCGGGTTACAATGAGATCCATTAGGCACTGGGCGGGGCGTCAGGAACATTGCGAGACCGTTCGGGTGGCCTCACGCCTCGCGGACTGGGGTTCGACTCCCTGCGTCCGAATGGATTCCTGGCAGGAGTGCTTTCTTTCTCGTTACCCCTCTGCCTTTTCTTCCTGGTCACAGTTTTTTTAAACGGAACGGCAGCGAAAACGTGTCAACCCACGCGCATCGATTGAAAGACTAAACGTAGCTAATTGGACCGCGGTGAATTAAACGAATCATTTTCGCCTCTCCTCGCGCTTTCAGGACTTTCTTGCTCACGTCCGTGTTGAGGAGCTCTACAAAGCCCGCCTTCACTGCCTCCTTCATCATGAACTTCCACCATTTCCCCTCTTCCATAACGGCATACGGCTCCTTGTCGCCCACCCAGGAGAGCGCATCTTTTGCCTCATCGAGCTTCAGCGGTGCATCGGCGACACCCCCGCGCCGAAGCCACCCTACAAGATGTTTGAGGTGGGCCGGAACCTTGAGAGCGGAAAGCGTTGACGACACGGCCAAGAGGGACGCGCCACCATCGAACGTCAGGCGCGGTCGCACGCGGAGTTTTAAACAATCTCTTCCCAGGAGAAGGACACCCCCATTTTTATCGACCGCGACTGCGGTCGCGGGGGAGAAGACTAGCGCATCGCCAGTGGCAAGCATCATCACCTTCTGGAACCATGATCCGGAGTCATTGTCAGCGCAAGGGGGCCCAAAGATAAGCAATTGCCATATGGGGTAGAGGGGGGGAGGGGTCGAGGGTCCGCCGGAAAAAAAAATTGTATGCAATTTTATTTTGCCCCAGGAAGGTCTGCTGGGGAGCTAGGGATACCGGCAGGACCTCAAACATGATTTCCCATTATATGTAGGCCTCTCACTCATCCCGTTAGCAAACTTGGCTTACCGCGGTCCGTTTTGAACCAAGTTTGAACCCAACAAACCGTGTGAGTGTCAAGTGTAAGAACGTTCATAGTTCAGTGGCTTCTTCTCACCTGGACTGCTTTTATGTACTTTGCCATCACCGCTATGGCTACTTTCTACCGCCAAAATATCGCAGCTTGGTACTCTGCTGCCTCGGATATCCTTCTCTAAAAGGGAATTTGATGGCATCATTGTTACGTAGGGGGGGAGGGGTAGGCTAAAGTGCCGAGAAAAAGAAATATGTAGGTGATATCCTTTTTTCTTATCTTTGGGCCCCCTTGTGTCAGCGGAGACGTGTCTGGCGAGATGGGTGCACCAAGCCGGCGAGGAGAAGCGATGGCAGATGATGACGGACGCCAGGTCAAGGATTGTCGAAGGGATGACGGTCGGCTCCTGGGTAGCGATAACGACGCGGGTCGCTAGGTGGCGCTGTAGACGGATGAGGTTGCTAATTGACTGGGTGAGACGAGCCGAGTCGCTGTTGACGAGATATTTGTGCGCCTCGTCCAGAACTGCAACGAAAAATAAACGGTCAAAATTTAGGGCTAAGAACGATCATTGTCTGAACGGACCGACGAGCTTTCCACACCCTGAGGTCCATTGCGTGAACGTACCAAGGACGATATCGAAGAGAACAGTTGCCGTGAGACCTGGGTACATGAGCATTCGGGCAGGGACTAACAAATATGGCAGAAACTTGCCATCCAGGAACGGGTCCGTCAGGTCGACAAGAACCAAACCTCCAGGAGCGAAGTACGATTCGAGCTCTACTCCGCTGGGCCTAACGAAAGCATCCAATAGGTCCAAACGAAGCTTGATCATGGCAGTCTGTTTTGCATCGAGATGCTCTAGGCCGATCTGGCGTTTGAACTCTGTACCATCTCGATCAGAATTCGTTCGAAAGGCAAGTATCGAGGTGATCACCGACCCAAGTAACTAAATTCATCGACGCCCATTTTGCGAATGATTAGCAGCACCGTATGCATGTACAGGGGCATGGTCTGCACGGTTAAAGTATCAGCACAGACTTGTGTCAGTCTGTGTCATGGACGTACCTCAAGATCATCACAGCCCATGAGCGTTAGCATGCGATCAGCCGTGAGGTCCTTTTCGGATAGGGTCAGCGGCTCTACGCGGACCTGGCCCAAGGAGGCATAGGCACGTTTTCGTCGGTTGACATTGCTCGGCCTTGGGAAGCCAAGTCGGTTCAGATGGCGGAAGGGCGAATGGGAATCGCAGTACATACGAGCAAAGAACTGTCACTTGAGGTAGAGGGGCGTTATGAGCATTGGGGCGCGAAAGGAAGGCTGCTTCGCAAGGGCGACCAGTATCTTGCGTATCGAAGTGAAAGCTAGAGGTAATAAATAAGTCCGGTTTGTTCGTCGAGAAAATACTACGTACACAAGAGCACTGAGAGGTTGTGGAAGTCGACCGACCCGAGAATCTGAGATAAGCCCACTTTCTAGGAGGCAGGAGACAGTGTGGCTCTTCCCCGAGCCCTAGAATGGATTAGTTTCTCAAACCGGTGGCAAGACACAAAAGGCACTGACCTGCACACCGCAGACAACGATAGTATTTGGGGCGTTTGTGTTCACATAGACACGTTCACCTGCGCTCGTTCCGAGCAGTCCGCGAGACGGAAAGTCTGCCTCACGAGACTCGAGGGCGGAGTAGGTGAATAGCGGGGAAGTCACTAGTTGGTGGTGCAGGAAGCTGGTGGTCTCTTGCTCAGCCGGCGCCGTAGTGGCAAGAAATGCCAGCTCCGGGTCTGAGTAGTTCATGAGGAGCGAATACTCGCGCGTTTAGACGAGCGATTTGTGTCGGAGGCAGGATGCGTCTGGTGCCAAACAAACTTCTTCAAGTTGCGACTGTTTGTCACATCAACATGTGTTGTGATCCGCAGGATAGTACCCATGTTCTGGTTGTTGTTGGCGTTCCTTTTCTTCCCATGCTCCGAGTCCACTGCTATCTTGCGCACGAGAGCTGCAACGTTCGATTAATCCGTGCCTTGACGGGCTCGCTTCAATGCCAATATTAGGCGGAGAATTGTGTCAGCTATGTATTGAGAATAGCGTATTCCACCGCCAGTAATGGCGATATATGGGAAGAATAAATTTCTTAGCAGCACTGCTCTACACTTCAACTCTTAGTTTCATTCGGCAATTGAACGTGGATTGAACCGTGGGAGAGCTCGGTGATCTCGGTGTAGAGACTCCGATCCAACCCTCTACCTCTCTAGGGTTGAGATATGTAGATGATAAGCCTGATATCGAGCAGCTATTGAACAATATTGAAATTGAATCCAGGGCAACGTGAATGAATACGCCGGATGCGTACTCTTCGGTGCATTAAACCTCGCCTTGCATTCCGTTCGATTGCAGGGAAGTGTGTCCGGATCGAGTCGGATTCAATTTTTCAGACGGCCTCACAACACAGTTCCCCTGCAGGGAAAGAAGAGCCAGTGGAACAAGGGTTATCAGAAAGGCATTGGGCTGAGTCGCTACTTCGACCCAACGGTGCTTCTCTTGCCGCTGGGTTACACCGGAACCTCGAGTACGCATGCTCTACTCAACCTGACGCCGCTCGAATACTCAGACCAGGTGTTCGAACTTGCCCAGAGTAAGATCCAATTTTTATCTGGAAGGACGCCAATACTGGTTCCTGTCAGCCGGCGGCAAGAGCACGCCAGTTTGCGTTCATTGAGGGGATTTCTTGTACTGGGACCCGGGCCCTTTTCAATCCCGCTGCGAGCTTGAGCATTTCTGGCCTTCGTACTTGAAATTCACCGGAGGCTCCCAAGCGACAAGTATTGCCAAAGTACAAGCTTAAGAACGATTTTCACGCTCCAAGCCTACACCCCAAGGGTAAAACGCGGGTCTCAGCGCACCTTCGCGGGAGTGCGATGGTGGTTAAGGAGAGGGAGAATGTTTGCCGAGCCGTGGGTGATAGGAAAGACGGCAAGTTGCAACATCGGGCGGTACTCCGAAATCTCCAAAGTGCAAGAAATAGCCGTTCCACTCTAAAATCCAGTCGGTGAGAGATATCCTCAAGGCCTCTCCAAGTCGATCGAATTGGGTGAGAAAATTTAGCCTCATTCTTTATTTTCTTTACTGCATAAAATAAAAGTTGAATGAAATAAACTTTTAGAGCACAATTCTCATTCCAGCGTGAGCTCGGCTACGGGGTGATGGAGGAGCCCAGGGACCGTAGTGTACAATAGTGCCTGTACACTCAGATATTTCCTGGGCCCCGGCGTTCCTGAGCGGGACCGGCCGTGTAATTCTACCTACCTACCTACCAGCAAAGATGGCCGCCGCAGTACCAACCAACATCCACCCAACCGATGCACCACCGTTCACTCTTGCGGCACCTCCCGTTGTGCTCCCGCTGCTGTTGTTTCCTCCACCTGAGCCGCTTGAAGAGCCAGATCCACCGCTCGCGCCACCTCCTCCGGCGCCTGCAGCGTTAGCACCGACTGTGAAGATGGGGTAGGTGGTCCCCGTGAAAGAGGTCTGGAATTCGGATGGGCCGAGGACGCAGACTGCACCGCCTTTGCCATTCAAGGAGCAGGTTTCCTGCAAGGCGTCTTCGTGCCATGCGGTGGCGCCTTGGACGATGGTCACTGCAACGTATAAGTTGATGGTGAGCGAAATCCCAGGGCGCGCGAGCCTCGGGAGCAACAAGAGAACGTACGGGTCGCAGTATTTGTCACTCCATTAAGTCCTTCAACTTCCTCAAGCAAGTACGTCGTCGCGCCATCGGCCGATTCGATGCCTCCAACGCTAACAGTAGCGAAGGCGGTAAAGGAGGCACTGCTGGTCGGCGTAGAGGGGGGAGTGACACACTCGGTTGGGTGAAACTGAGCCCGGAGGGAAGAGAAAAGCTAGGAAGGCTGACACTAGGAATGGACGGGACTGCGGTGGGGGCAGGCAGGACGAGGGTTCAAACGGCTGCGTTTGCCCCTCGGAAAGCTGGGAGGTGCACGTCAATCGACGATGCGAAGAAGGGAGGCGAGACACACCGAGCATGAAGGAAACAGAAATCGTTGCAGAGGTCTTCATGGTTTTGGGCAGGGGGGGAGACGGGGGAGACGCCCAGCTTTGCTCCTCTTTATCAAGAAAATCTGTCCCTGACAATCATCTGTCGACGCGACGTTGACACGACATTATTTGATCAGTTTGAATCACCAGAGGACTAAACACAGGGAGGATAACCAAAAGAGTTACCCCATAACATGGGAAAAACACGGTGAAGTTTTTTGTAATAACTTTTGCATATCAAAGGATGGGAAAATGGAAATCTTTGAGAAAGGATTGCAAAAGATATGCTTTGTTCAGCATATTTTTCGCGTAACTCTCAGATATTCCTCTTCTCAGACATGCAAGACTTATTACAAAAAGCCTCACCATGTTTTTCCAATGTTATGGTGTGGGTGTTCCGGTTATGTGCCCTGTGTGAGGACTCTGGAGATAGCTTGTAAGAGGGAGTTGCGGGCCACCGTGGTACGCAGTGAGCCCTAGGCAGAAATCGAAAGCACTGAAAACTTGTCCCCTCGGCAGGTCGCGAAGTTCAAATTTATCACTTCGTGGCCGCGTTTTTGGGCGCGCTTGAGTTGCGTTCCAGTCAAGTTTGACAGATCTAACCAAAGATGCCGTATAACTCAAACGCAGGGGTCCTTACCGTAACCATGGAACGTATAGAAAACACTCATTTGCTTTGATATAAATTCGGTGAAAGGCGAAAACCGACGAATTAAACATTCAGGTCGCAAGGCCCGAGGGAAAGCGACGGTACGAAGAGGCTGCCGGGCGAAATGAGCTCTACACGGAAAAAGATGATTAGGAGCGGACTAACCGAAAGGAGCAGTTGAGTCGATTTGAGTTCGATGCCCTCTGTGGAGAATGAGCCAGGTTCGCGTCCTGAGCTCCGGCCGCGAAACGCGAGGCAGAAAATTAAGGGAAAAGAAAGCCAGGAATCAGTCCATCACAGCGACAACAACAAGAAGAAATTCAAAGTGAGGAGGAAATCGCCGCCACTTAAACGACCACCCCCCGCGCACGGTCATCGCACAGGGGCCGCTTTCATCGTAGACGAACCCGACGTCCTGTTCGCGGGTGGCAAATCGAGTCGACACCGAGATCATCCCCGCCCGCAATGTCGGCACCTCAGGCCAGCTCAGGCCGAACACAGAAACAGCGGCCATAATCTCCCCAAGGACACTTTGACAGGTTGCTAACCCCTCCACCCCCTCGACGGCAAAGCGAAGAAATAAAATGAAGGAACGATCCGCACCCTTTGTGTCAGTGGCCCCTTGTCTTGGTCGCGGCCCTGGGCTGGTATGAGATACAGAAGAGAGACGAGATAGCGCATAGAGCAACGTTGAGTGGTGAGAATCTGGTCATAAGTGCCACACGAAGGAGAGGACTTGGAAAGCTTTTGGTCGTTCTTGTTGCCAAGTGTATCGACTCTCTCGAGGCAACCCAAAGAGGTTTAATATGGATGCGAGCCTGTTCTCCGGGTCAGGGGTTCACTGAGATTCGTGTGAGAGACTCGGCCGTGGAAAGTCGCCAGTAGAAACCAGAAATTGAGGGAAAGCCCAGAAATGCTCCGATGCCACCAGCCTAGAGTCCCAGACTCCGACTCTCCGAGTCAGCTGGTGCGATCCTTCGTGAACGGGAAGGCGCGAAGGGACTGGGATTCCCGTCCAGTGAAGGACTAAAGATAGTAGATTTCCACCCGGGTTCAGAGCATCGAGACTGACAGAGACGTGGTCAAGACGTGGTCGGCGTCAAGGACCGAGTGGTATACGTAACCCCACGGCAAATCAAACCCGAGTGGCCCGCAGCCGGGCGGTCCGGGCTCAGGTTTGCTCTTCGCCACCACAATCTCTTTTCTGAAACTCAGCTTTGCAACCCAGGCTTGGTCCTCGTCTTTCCGGTTTGGGATCCCCTGATATACTTGGACTGGGCTCCGAAGAACCCAAGTCGCGCTGGGAAAAACCTTGCTAACCCCGTCGCATTCTTATGAAGGCCGACATCGGACAAAAATAAAATGGTCTTGCAATCCGAACAAATCCCGCACATTCCCGACAAATCACCAACAATCATTGACACTCATTGATGGTCATCGCGAATCCTTGTCAATCCTAAGGATTGACGAGGAATATCAAAGAGTTCGGGCTTTTACAAATGGTTTGGACGCGAATGATCGCATCACTCGGCTCTTCGGCTGGTTCGCTTGTCTTCCACCCTCAAGCAAGGGGGGTCAACTCTGGGGTAATCTGAATCAGGTCCTAACTTGATGTAGTTTTACTCACTGAAGCCGAATATCACTATTCCGAAGCTTGAATGTAAGTCGTCGCAGAGTTTGAGGTCAAAACATTATTCCTATATCGGGCCTGATAAGACATTTGATGCGTCCAAATCCAGTAATTTATCATGTGATGACCCAAATGGTCTAGACTTTGGTCAAAGTCTTTTCCTTCCACAACTCCTTTTTCTCTGGTTTACCCCTCGGGATACATCCCGACAACCTCCAGGAAGACCTCTAGCGAAAAAAATCTGCGAAAATAGTCGTTTTGGCGCTAATATAAGCCACTTTCCCACGGGGGGGAGGGGGGGGGTAAGGCCAAAATGCCTGAAAAAAAAAAGTTGTAGGTGATATCCTTTTTTCTAATCTTTGACTCCCCTTGCCCTCAAGTACGGAGTTCACAACACACGGTAAGTTGACTCCTCCCCCGTTTTGGCTCCTGGATGCGTATTAACTTGCGGTTTGGCTCACGTGGGGCCTGCACTCAGCGTGGCTGCACTCAATCCTGTGTAGCCTTTGTTGCGGAAAATGCCGATGGAACGCCCAAATACTCGGTACGAACATTTTTCATTCTTGGATAGGGGCTGATTGAACGCAGGATTTTGAGAGCGCTGATATTCTCTGCTTCGGTTGCGAGCATCCCTGGATGGCCCACGCTTCCGACGGGGAACTCTCCTCTCAAACCAGTCTGTTTGCCCGTGGCGAAACTTTGGACGGGAGTTGCAGCGGTTTTTGGTCTGTGAGTACTCTCTATCCCTCTTATGCAACCTCGCACCAATATTTTTGTTCCACCAGATCGATAATGTGTGGAATATGCGTTCAAGCTGTGTGTGCGGACTTCCTTGGGCTGCTCATAGAGTCTTGGCCTCCATAACGTATGGCCTACTGCTGTTATTTTCTTTGCATGTTCTAACACCTTACCAGCACCGAAACCACCGCATCTCACGCTCCTGCGTCGTTCCCCGCCACGTCCGACAGCGCGGAAACCCATCGGCATGCACCGACAACAGCATTCACCGGCCTTCCTCGTCCTGTCTCTCTTCCTCGGACCACCTCTGTTCAAAATACTCGGACTCTCACTGTGCGCGACGCCGTTCAATCCCAGCGCCGTGTCTCGATTCAACGCACTCTTCACCCCAATGCCCCTGGAGGATCTTCCTCGGCATCGAGCAATTCGGTTGTGACCACCCCGACAAAGCGCAAGTCCGGTCCGCCTCGCCCATATTCCCGTACGACGGCAACTTTGTCCTCTCTGGATGACTTCTCTTTAGCGGCAGTAGTCAATTCGGCGCCTCTCATAGTTGTAATTCTGCCTAAAGTGGTGCGTCCCTAATGGTTCAATGCTGGCCCCGACACTTGCCCGACGCTAATGTTTCTTTTTCCAGCTCGAAACGTCTGACTATATCGACATGCTTGACCTTTCTCCACGCTATACCTGGAAGGGCGGAGCAGATATGGAGATTGCTCAGCTAACTCTCAAGCGTGCCAACTTGGTATTCGTTGTCGACGTGGATCTTAACGGTCCCATCTTCGAGACCATTAACGAGGGCTTCGTCACTCACTGTCGGACTCACAACATTCACTATGTCGCCCCGCCGCGCCCAGTTGAAAACACACCCAACACCATGGCCTGGGTTCTGCTAGGGCCCAAGGGACGCACTGGTAATCGGGTGTGGGTTGAGGATCCCAAAGGTCTCACTCGTTTCACGTTCACCCTTTCAAATATTTCCGCTCTTCCCTTCAGCTACACCTCAAACCACCTTGGTGAAGGGCCACTCATCTTGATCGGTGCGTACTTTTTTAACTTTTCCCAGCGCTACTGTTAATGCCCTTGACAGCTCCAAAACTGCGGAATCTATATGGACCAATCGATCCTCTTTTCGACCCTGTCAATCGCCTCCCTGAGCATGTACTTGCACACCGATGCTTTGGTCGCCGTATCTGTCACACGATCCTTGCATCTCTTGGCCACGACCCAAAGCCTGTTTGTGGTCCTTTGTGCGCACCAAGCTTGGATCCAGTTCCCCGGTCAACTACTCGCCGCCCGGCCCCTGATATACAGGTCATGTCTGACAGTGACGACGACGATGAGGTGAGCTTTCATCCCAATGTAGTTGCCTCACTCAACTTATTTTCTTTTCAGTTTCCTGACCCGGCGGCCCTAACCGATGAGGTATGAGCCAGAAATTACACGTTGGTCGTTTGCGCTCATTCCCTTCTTTTAGCTTGACATGGCAGAGGCATCTCCTCGGCCCGCATCGACTGTAAGTACTGATCTTCATGGCCGTGTCCAAGTTGAACGTTCTCGCAGATTGTTACACGTTCAGTTCGACGCCAACAGTGGCAAGAAGTAGGTCCTTGCCTAAATTCTGGTTCCTCTCACAAGTTATCACAGTTAACAGGAGGCTGCCATGCTCGCTTCGCCTGTTGTCCCGGCGCCAACAATTGCTTCGGTCATTGCTGCTCCTCAGCCGGTCCCCGTCCCTGTCCTTGTCGCCCCAACCATAATGCCATTTATCCCCGGTCCCCTGCTTGCTACCGCTATGGAGTTGACTTCAATCTCGGTGAAAGTGCGTCGTTGATTCTCTTTGTGTTTAATTACTCATCTCCACCTTAGCCACGTTCTTTCTCGGGGCCGGATGGGCCACTTGACCTCACCCTTCAGTCGCCGGGCTCTGGCGCAAACTCTTTTGCTGCATGGCAAGACCATATGCTGATTCCACACGAGACCGGAGACTATGTCTCGATCAACGCTCGTTCCGTCGATGAAGGTGCACTGGCTCTAATTACTCTTTCATTCTGGCTCTTTGCGGGGTGTCCCACCGGCGGACTGAAGTTGAAGGAAGTGCTGCAGGAGCAATTCGCATCACCTCGTCCCACCGTAATGGGGTTCACCTCAAGCATGGGTGCCCTCTTTGGCCTCAGGGTTTCGATGTGAGCTTCAACGTGTGTGTCAGTTTTAATCGCCAAACTGATAACATTCCCAGCGCTCTGGGCTTCGGCAAAGGTCCCCGCAACGAGGTCGTTGCGGAGGCCGTGAAAATTCTCTTGGTTGATGGTCGGTTCTGGACTCAGCGCGAGAACTACAAAGCCTTGAGTTTGCACCCATCGCGCAGCGGGGTTCCTGCGCGCGCATGTGTTTTGAAGGCTACCGGGCTTATTCTCCTTCTTCATGTTCTCTTCATTGGTGCACCGGTTGTTATTTCCCCCTTCCTTTTTTCAACTCTATTCGACGGGCGGAATGCGGCGGCCAAGTTTGATCCAGAATTTCTTTCGCGCTTCATTCCTCACGGTTCACTTTCTCTCATCAAAAGACTCCAGCGTGTCGCCATTTATATGCCCTTGTATACATCAGCGTCTGAGGACTGCGTTGAGTATCAGGTCCTCTTGAACGTCCCGGATGTTGATGTGAGTTCAACTTTACCAAAGCTCTTCGCATACTCTCAGAAATTATTTGCAGCCAACCATGATCTCGCCGCGACGCTCCCAGGCCGAACATGACGGGGTTTGTAGCACGGTCATCAGCTATGTCACACTCGGGACTGTCGACATCGAGCACCATCCCGACTTCCAGTTCATTTCGGATGGGTTCAATGTTGTCGTTGATCCATTCGATGGTCAAGAGCACCCGCACCACATTTTGGAGGTGAGGAGCAGACTTGATCATTAAATATCTATTGACTTCTGGCGCAGTGGTTCGCAACCCCGGCCCGCGAGCTTATCCTCGCCGCGTTTGACCGGCAGATCAAGACACCCGCCGATGTTGTTTCCCACCTCGAGTTCACCCAGACGAACCCGGAGGTATTTTAATGCTCTTCTTTCGCACCAACCGCTTTACTCATGTCCCATCTTGCAGGACGACCCGTGGATGGAGAACCAGGAGATTGTTGCGCTGGTCACCCGATTTGTTACCCATTATCTTATGGGGGTCGGGCACCCTGTCGATCCGCATCAAGTTATTCATGCGCTGATCGACGATAACGGCACCGTCGACAACTCTGTTTTACGTGCGACTCTCTTCCTCTCTGTTGTCACAGGCGCGAGCATCCTTCCAGTCAGCCCTACATGGACGGTCAAGGTATGTTTTAATTCTTCTACCGTCCTTTCCCCTCCTGATATTTCGTCTCTAGTGCCTGATCACCCATGATTGGAGCCAGGACTACCCGACCACGGATGCCGCCGGTCGCGATGACTACGGACCAGAAGTGTTGGTATCATTCCGCTCCTGCCTCAAGACATTCGCTATCACGAATAATGCGCGACTCCGGCACGTTCTGCTGTCTGAGACTCCGGTCGACGGTCGGGACACGGAGTTGGGACGCTTCATCCATGCAGCACTCCTCGCCAGTCGTGCGGGGTACACTGCAGCGTAATATGTAGATGCATTGCTGAGATCGATCAATATATTGTTGTTTCATGCACTCGGAATTTCTCCACAAGCCCAAGCGACCCTGACTTGATATTTACTATAAGGGTCAGTCGTATTAGCCTCAGGTGTGCTGCGGTGCGATTAGCATGAGTTTCACTCCCTCTCGTCGCCCTCACAGCATTATGTCTGGGTCAGAGTTGCCCTCTCCGCCACCGGCTGCTGGTACTCTGCACCCATTAATCTTTCCTCCGCTATCTCCGTCAGATCGGTAACTTAACAGTGGATTGTGAGTTTCCCCTCTGCACAGGGAAAAACCCTGCTTACTTGGGGTTAGATTCCAACACTTTCCCATCCGCACAAGATGTTCAAACAGGAGTTCAATCGCCGTTAACCTTATTAAAATGTGCATGATCTAGTTTGAGCTGAACAATATTTACCAGGTATTTCCGTTATCCGCCGTGGGAGGCTCAGATGAACGATACTGAACCCAACCCATTCAACGTTAATGCGACACCCCAACCGGACAACTGGCAGCGAGCGATGGATGATCTCCAGGCCATGGACGATCTGGAGGCCTACCTTCAAACCTCCCACACAGACCCCTCGACCGACCCCTCCCTTGCGAGCTCCCCTGCGCCGTTCGGGCTCACCCGTGTTCTGATATCCCGGAAATTTCAAACGGAGCTGCAACTCAATCTGGAATCATACATTCGCCGCAGGCGCGATACCCAGGAGTCCAATCAGTTTCAACTTCTACGTTGAGCAGTTCATTTGGCTTTACTCCTGCTTTCCCTCGTCACATCGAGCACTCTCTTCTTGTCGGTCCCTCGGCTGTACCACTCACTTCTGCACCATCCTTCGAGCAGTTGGTTGATCAGGGAGCACCTGAGGATGATCTGCTCGCAACCCAGCGGGTTCAGCCACCATCCTCAGACCTGAATCTTCACGCCCGCGGTAGCCTCGCATATATACGACGACGCACTCCTGCGCCCCCTGGCCCGGTTGCTGTCTATATTGGGTTTCCGTTTGACAATAATCCTGCGCGTCGGGGATTCTTCGAAACAGAGATTTATGTCGGCTCTCTCACACCCCGTCTCTCTGACCTGTTTCATGCGCTCCAGGTGGTTGGTCGTGTAACTGCCGATGTGCTGAACACATCAGGAAAAACCAAAACTGCCCCATAAACCCACATAGACCCACATAGACACCATAGACGTCATAGACAATGGGCGTCTATGATAGCAAGGTGGGATGGGGGGGGGGTCAACTCCATAGACACCCATAGACACCCAGAAACCCCTGTTTTCTATGAAACTGGCCTGCTTTCTATGAGATTTTGTCAACTTTTTTTGGTTCACAGTGGCTTAAAACACACAAAAATGACAGTAAAAACACATATCATATTGCATGTAATGCAGAGATACAAGGTTTCTGTCACCACTGCTCAGCCTTTGCTTACTGTGCTTACTTACTTACTGTTCAAGGTGTTTTCCATGTGAATGTGAAGTGAACTTAGTGACTTTTCGCTGAGGGACATTATATCACGACGTAGTCAAGGTATCTAATGTAATTAAAGTTCTAATTAAAGTAAAGTGCTTTTCAACGGGATCGAACTCGCGACCTGGCGGGTTCGGACAAAATACGGAATGAGGTGCACTACCAACTGAGCTAAAGGACCATATAGAGGGGTGGACACTATTCTGATAGGTGTGAAGTTCTTATTCTCCAGGTCAGTTTACTTCTCAAGTTCTTGCCTGTCCCATCCACATCTCCTCTGCTGAAAGCATCTGGGCATGAATACTTCTCTAGCAAGAAACTCAGCAAATTTCTCACAAAGGCATATATTTGCAGATGTGAAAATAGACCCCGAACCAAAAGCTCAAAAAGAGCTATAAGAGTTGTTTAGCACAAGTTTTCCTTCAACAGCCTAAGTGAAGCACAAAATGTGGAATCATTTCCTGGATGTGACAGTTTTGAAGACCAGAACAATTCAGAACAAGGACTTTCCAAAAAAGGTGGTTGACACATAGGCATTCATAGACCATCAGAGACCTTCATAAAAGGCTGTGTTTTATCATAGCATTTTAGTTTTCCTGATGCAAGAGCGTGGTTCAATGCAACTCACCGGCTAGCATAGTTTCACCCTCATTAGACTATGTATTCACAATCATGTTGCATCAATCAACAGCCAAAGAAAGCCATAAACAGTGCAGGTACATTGAAAGACATCCATAGCTCCCCATAGACACTCATAGAGCCGGGGGTTGCCTCATAGACACTCATAGACCATCAAAGACCATCAAAGACCCCCATAAAAGGCCATGTTCTATCATAGAATTTTGGTTTTTCCTGATGCACTATTTGCGCCGGCACCGATTATGGGGAGTTTCGTGTCGGCTGGTCCAAAACTATGGTCGAGGCCCATGAGACTGACACCCCAGTGATGCGGGGAAATGGTTCTGAGAGCGGCAACCCGTGGTTCACGCTTGCGCACGGTTACAGGGAGGTCGGAGCGCTGCAGGATCACCTGCATCACTCAGCCACAATGGTTGAGTGCGCAATTCATAACGATACCAGTCACAGCATATTCCACGTTGAACGGCTCAACTCGGAAACACCGTTCTTTGTGCTCTATGTTTTTCCGCTGGTGCGTATACCGCAGTATGTGTGCACACACGTCACCTCACAACCTTCTTCTGCCAGCGGGTTCAACTCTCTCGCATATCTGACATAGTTGTACGCGCCACCTCACGGACCCAAGGCCGATCTCAAACACCCGCACTTCCGCTTGCAACCACCAGCAGCGGATTCATTCCTCTTGCGACTTTTTTACCCGGGCTCCTAAAGGCCACAACCCGGCTGGACACGGGATTCCTGGCAGAAGCACATGAGCTCACTGCTCTTCGCGCCCGCGGATACGGACCTGCATATTTGCAGATTCGAGAGGCACTCATCATCGAAAGGGTATTCATATGAATGCATATTTACCCTTCTGAGAAGCACTTATCCTCACAAAGGTACTCATACGATGCGGCCACATGTTGAATTTGGATCGTCCAGACGTCGTGTCATGGGCAGGGTTTAAACCACGTACCTTCGCCAACAACTGGACGTTCGTAACTGATGCCCGTGGCACGCTGCTCCTCCTGATGCGGGTGAACTCCCAGCTTCAAAATCAGAGTTCAGATGTTCGAGAAAAGGAGAAACTGTTGAAGGACTGTCTGACCGCGTTTTTCCGTGCGGACTTACTACCCGCTGAGTGGTCCATCCACAACGCGCAGAAAACATACACCACCCACATTAAATTGGGGGCCTTCCACGACGAGCTGCAACCATACCTGCAGCATATGAAGGCCGTGGGGTACAAAAAGGAGCCCTATGTAGTACACGTAGTACCACAATAGAGCTACACCTCCATCCAACTTGGTTTCTGATGCTGTCCTTTGTGACCCCAGACTTGCACCCATTACATAAAGAGTTCTTGCATGGTCGGTTGAGGAACATGACTTGAGACCAGGAAAATCAGCCTCCAGTAGGCTCTCAAGGGCGGAAGAAAGTGGTGTCTGCTTGCCTCTATTTGGATCAGTCATCGCCGGTTGAAATATTCGCCGGAAATGGATCATCCACACAAGGAATTTCGACTACATGTAATGGTTCAGTAGTAAATAATCTACTCTGTACCACTGACAGAAGTATCCCCCAGGTTACCTCATGTGTAGAAACAAGTGCCTTCTGTTTACCTGTATTTGGGTCGCTCATTGCCCGTTGAAAATAGACGGGACCATCCGTGCAAGGAACTCTCAGTGGTCAGTATTGTGCCATTTGAGTTCTGTATTGTATAGCAGTACCCCGATAGTGCTGGCAAGGTTCGGTTCGGTTCAGGTTCGGGGCACTTTCCCCCGAACACTGAACTCGAACCTCGCGTTCGGTTCGGGCATTGTCGAACCGTGAACCTGAACCCGCTGAAACGGCGCAACACCAATGTACCGACATCTAGCTGCATTTTGCAATTTTTAGCGCTAGTTAAATGCAAGGCATACTAGGCTTCGAGTTGTAACAAGCTAGCTTTCTAATAGGTGCAATATTCTTATTGGGACTCTGTTTGGTGATATAAAGGAGGGTCAGAGTGAGCTCCGGCTGCTGACCGTAGTACAAACTTAGTGCTAGGCGCGTGAACAAGCGTTACACTAGGGGAGTATACGCATTAAGGAGGATTACTATGGTCTAGTACCTCATAGTGTGGGCTAGCGCGCCAATAAACGACTTCCAGAGAGCACAGGATAACGAGAGTTACCAGCTAGCGTAAAGAGGAGAGACATACGAATAGCCAGTGTGCAGCTAGCGGGATAACACCGGGCTAGGGGCCATGTTCCATAAATAACTTGGCGCTAGCTTCGGGTTTATCGGGCTAGCTGGCGATAGCGACGGCTAGGAGCAACTGTCGGCACGAGAATATGCCGAGTGATAGATCAGGTGATCAACGCGACGCGTTTGAAGGCAGCTAGCTGCACCAAACAAACTCAAAGAGATGTATTTATGAAGAGATGGTACGAAGACTGAACGGCTAGATGTTCAGTCCGTGCGGAGACGGAGATTGGGAGAGGGTTGGTGAGCAGACGATGGCGGGAATGGTTTTTCCGAGTCGTTTTGCAAATACAGAGGTTCCGGGAGCTGTAAAGCTGTACGGAATTGGCAATATACCCAGCCTAGGCCCCCAAGATGGTCAGCTAGCTGACTGTCTGGCAAGCCTAGCGCACGATAGCCCCGGCTAGCTCGCCGTAGCGGAGCTGCACGGACCAGTTTTTACTCATTTCACTTTACCTCATCTCTTTCTCTCAACTAGTATAAAAAGGACATGTAAATACCGCTGAAGACTAGTTCATGCCCCGCTCATCGTTACGACGATAAGGGTGTGCTCAGGCCTAGCTAGCGGAGATAAAGTATCTTCTTCGTTTGTAAAGTCTATAGAAATCGAATCAGTGTTGTTGGATCCGCAAGTAACTGTGTGAACCGATAAGCAAGGGCTCGCGTTGGGAGCTTGTGAGCGGCGACGACCTCCACGTATAAACCAGGACCGAGAGCACAAAGAGAACGTTCGAGAGTTGTCGTTGACTTCGTGGTGGACTTCGCAAGGGCTACGCATTGGGTGACTAGGAAACGCCTCCCGTAAAACGGACCACGACCAGCACAGCACTTTGGTAGAACTCCTTGGTCGATTCATCGGCCGATTAACGGAGCTTGAGTGAACCCTCTAGGTCCATTATAAGCCCAAGTGTTAAGGAAAAGAACTTAGATTCAAGGTTCTAAGTCGGCACCCAAATATCTGTTGATCTGGGATCGTCATAGAGAAGAGAATAGCTGGCGCAGCATAGTCCGTAACTGGAAGTTTTCAGAAGACGCTTTATCATCTCGCCTAGGACGACGTATTAAACCACGTCCGCCTAGTTAAAAACCCTTTTTACCCCAACCCGTTCATCCCATCCCTTGGGAAGACTTGTTTCAGTCAAACGGTTGAGCTAGCTCAGAGATTGGAGTTGTTTGTTGGGATAGTTGAGGCCATAAATCATTGCTCGTGCACTCGGGAATCAAGCCAGCAGTCGCATACTACGGCTCGGAACCCGAACTCACTAGGAAGACGCGCTAGTCTTAGTGTTATAATCATAAGGGGATTGGTGTGTTGTGTTAGGTTTTAGGTGTGGTGTGTTAGTGTTCCAGCTAGCCCGCATCTTTAGCTTAGCTAGCCCCAATTCACTGTTAGCGCATCTTGCCCATTTCACCGCGTTCAGGTTCGGTTCGACGTTCGAACCCGAGCGAGAATCGGGCTTCTCGGGGACGCAGATTTTGGCGCGGAAGTGTCCCTATATATTTTTTCTTGATAAGTAGACCGTACAGCAGCCGTTGGACCTTTGTCATAGTTAGATCACAAAGTACAGTAGCAGAAAAATTTCCCACACCAAATTGAACGACAACAGGTGTCAAAGTCATCGTACACCAACTTTAAGGCAAGCTGGGGGTCCCTTGAGTATGTATTTAAGAGAAAGAGGGTCGAAATCGGCACCAAAAATCATGGAAATTGCACAAATTGATCCAACTTTGGACCATTTAGGTTCGGGGTCCGGTTCAGGTTCGAACCTAGCTAGTCCAGCCCGAACGCCGAACTTCAACTCCGCGTTCGGTTCGGCCATTGCCCGAACCTTAAACCTGAACGCGGTGTTCAGTTCGGTTCAGTTCAGGTTCGAACCGATTTCCGAACCGGACCCTGCCAGCACTACCCGAACACCCGGCTGCTGCTTGCCTCTATCTGTGTGGCCCGTCATTGGCTGAGAAATATTATCTGCCAAAGCGGATCATCTGAACAAGAAATTCTGAGTACACACAATGCTTCAGCAGTAGTCAATATACCTTAAAACACCCATGCCTATATTTGCATGAGCATCATCGGCTGAGAAATATTGTCTGCCAAAGGGGATCATCCGAGCAAGGAATTCTGAGTACAAACAATGCTTTAGCAGCAGTCAATATACCTCAAAACACCCGCAGAAGTATCCCCAAGATTGCCTTATGGGCGGTAGAAACCAACTTCTGTTTGCCTATATTTGCATGACCATCATCAGCTGAGAAATATTATCTGCCAAAGCGGATCATCCGGGCAAGGAATTTCAAGTGCACACAGTGCCTCAGCAGTAGTCAATACACCGTAAAACACCCGCGGAAGTATCCCCGAGATTGCCTTATGGGCGGTAGAAACCAACTTCTGTTTGCCTATATTTGCATGACCATCATTGGCTGAGAAATATTGTCTGCCAAAGGGGATCATCTGAGCAAGGAATTCTGAGTACACACAATGCTTTAGCAGCAGTCAATATACCTCAAAACACCCAAAGAAGTATCCCCGAGACCGCCTCATGGGCGGTAGAAACCAACTTCTGTTTGCCTATATTTGTGTGGGCCATCATCGGCTGAGAAATATTACCTGCCACAGTGGATCGTCCTAGCAAGGAGTTTTGGCACACACAGTGCTTCAGTAGCGGTCAATCTACGTTATAACAGCCACAGAAGTACCCCCCCAAAATTAGCCCCAAAGCGGAAACATATTGAATATTATTCACCGCCCGCTTGTGATACCTCTCCCATTTGACTCAACACAAGTAGGATGGTTGAGGGATACCCATACAAGACATTCATATGAAACTAATTTATGGTTACAGGTTTGAGAATCCGATTCCTCTCCGCTGCCAGTCGCTGATCAGCACTCAACCGCCTTTTCTTTGGCTTGGGTTGAGCATCGGCAACATTCTCGTTCTCTTTGTTCTCATTTCCCTCCTCTCGAGCCCGCTTCCGATCGAAACCCTTTGAAAGCTTACCAACCTGGTAGTCAAACTCCTTGGACGTAGTGGAATCCATGCCTTGTCGACGTGCACCGGGTACCGGGGGCGGTAAAGCCCGACCCTTCAGATCACGGACAGCGTAAAACTCGGGTAAAGTCGGGTCCCCGTAACACGGTACAACTCTGCAGCAGCGTTAAAGGGATAGAAAGTCTGGTAAGTGAAGTCACTTACACAGTTGGGGCTCCAATACTAACTCGGTGGGCATTGCCGCAATATTCCAGGGGGCCGATTGCGACACGCCGTGTCTTCTCAATGATGTACGAGAATAGCATGTGCTTGCGCTCGTCCCCCTCGATTCGATACGGAAAGGTGGTATCCCTATTCAAGTTAAGAAATCATGTAGTTGGGGTACAATGAGCCACTTACTTGATATCCTGAATGCCTTGGGAGTTACCGGGGAATGGAGTAATCGACCACATCTGCTTTACATCCCGGTAGGCGTAAATGGTGCGCCGGGGAAGAGACTGAGAGGTGAGTTCGTTGGCGTCAAGGAAGAGAGGGTTGTAGTGGTTGGGTTTGAGAAATGTTGGCTGTACAACACCTTGAACAGCAAAAATGATAAATGCATGTGGAGAAAGGAGACCGAGGAAGAACGTACCTTGGCTTTGAAAGAGAAGGCTCAACTTGTCCGGAGTCCGTGAGACGACACCACCTAGTTGCACCCAAAGTACATCTCCGAAGATTAGATGACCGAGGTTATGTTCGAGCGAGAGGGCCGTTGAGATGAGACTAGGTTCCAAGACATCGTGCAGAGAAGTAGTATCGGCCCGAATCCAGTGTGGAAGGGAGGAAAGCTCTTCGACTGTTGCCTGTAAATGCAGATAATAAATCAAAGGATTATTTCGAAGAGTAGCACCACTCACCACATAGTCATCAACCAGAGTGGCCATCCGGCTTGGGAGACGAGCACGATCTTTCGCGTACACGTACAGCCAATCAATGTACTTGAGTCGTTGATTCTTTGTCGGCGCAAGGAAACCATCCTTCATTGCCGGGCGCAGCAGCGCTCTAGAAAGGAACCCCAGTCAGTCAATTCCAACACATATATGTGATTTATTGTGCGCACCTGAGACCAGTTCTAGAGCGATGCAAGTACTGTAGGTATGCAGCGCAGAATCGGGCTGTCCGGGACGGACTGGAAAGAACCTCTTCCTCGGTCAAGACCAGTGAAAGGCCTAGAAAATCCGATGAGATGAGTATTGCACTGCTCTCATCGCAGTGTAACGCACCTGAAGAAAGAACAACCCTACGACGGTGTACACTCCTATCCCGAGGAACACATCGTTTGCGGCTCGAATAGCATCGCAGGCCAGCCCGTTCCGCTCTGTTGTTTGACGAGATCGAATCCAAGTGGCCAGTGTTGGGATAAAAGCCCAGTTCACACTGTAAAAGTCGTCGGGAGGAGGAGGAAGTTCGCTGCGAAGCTTCCTCCATGTTGGCTAGAAAATATGGTCAATAGAGAGGTCGATGGAAATCCTTAGAAATGAAGCACCTGAAAGGCGAGATCATGGGTCAGGAAGGCGAGGACGTAGTCCTTGAAGACAAGTGCCAACCCAACCTTGAATTTGCGAACCTGAGTGCTTCAACGGTAAGAGAGGTGAAGAAATAAACAGTTACTTACCTTCTTATCCGTCACTTTGACAGTACTTTCCCAGCCAGTGCGAGAAAACAACTGAGCGGAGGTATGGGTCATCCATTGAATCTGCGATGAAGTGAGGCCTGGGGGTTTGGTGGAACAAGGAATATTACCATAAGGAAGAGTGGTCCAAGATTCAGAATCAAAGCTCGATGAGTATATGAGATTCCCTGGAGCGCGAGCGTCGGAAGTAAATCCTTGGGCTGTTGCTTTCCTGGTGTGCGCCACATTTCAGGATAGACGTAGCCCTGAGCCTTGTTGGTCCCTCGTTTCACAGTACACTTCGAATCGATGGCATAGGGTAGGCCTTGATTAGCAGGATGGTCTTTGGGGAACCGCTTTTGCTCTTTTTCAGAAGCATCCAGCTCGAGTTTCTCCAGCACCAGGGGACCGTCTTTCTCGAGAATAGTGGTAAGACCCTCGCTGACAATGATGTAAGATGCTTCGGATTCGCGTGTTTCAGGCATAGAACGCGTCGAGGGAATGAGGAGTGCAGACGCGAGATGGGAGAGCGAAAGAAGAACCAACACCTCACGTGTTGATCCGTCACGATCATGACATGATGGCTGTGCACTCTCATCATTCGCGCCCATGTCGTTCACGCACAGAATCCAATCCTCACCACTCGTGCTCCCTCTGCCCACCGACAACCTCAACGAGAAATCTCTTCCTGTTTACACCCATGCAGAGTTGCACACCGCGTGCGATGAAGATCAATACGAGCATGGGGCTCAAATTTTAGTTGGCTTGAAAGGTATGGATGGACCATATAACGTTGTCCCTCTGGAGCTGATTTGTCCCCCAGACTATGTCTTCAATGTTTCCCTATTGAAGGAGTTTATGGGTCCTGCGGGCCAGCTCAGTAACTATCCGTGGAACGATATCTCATTTGCCCTCGTAAAATCAAGCAATCTACCCGAATATACTGCGGTTGAAGGATACAACAACCTTTCTGTGAACGAATTCAAGACACTTGAAGAATGGACGACGGTCTTTCTGTGCGTCTATTCTTCTAGGTTGCCATTACCACTCACTCACACTTGATGCATCTCACAGCCGTCGATTCACGGTGGTTGGTTGGCTATTGAGGATTAATACAGATAGTTTACACTAAACAATATCGCCCTGTTGAATCCTATGTGCAAGTTCCAGCGCTCTAACCCATACCAAGCGGCGAACGTTCATGTTTCGCGGAAACAAGTTGACTGATGCGCTGAGGTGCGCGTCAAGAAGCTGTAACTGAGCGGGGGTAAATGGGCAATTGGGTGGTTCACACAACACCTCCGAGAGATTAGCAGGGGTACTCGCAGATGCGAATGGGTCGTTGCCGTTGGCGCGCTCGTGCGGGTTGTTCTCCATCAGATGGGCGACGAGCTCGGCCTCCTGGTTCACCTCCCAGTCAACGCCATACTCATTGATGTCCTCTATCTCCTCCTCCTCCAGCGTCAGAAATGAAGAGATCCCACGAGGGCCCTCACTGAGCATACCAAACAGAAAGAGATCGCGAGGACTGCGCTCACGTTGACAGCGGATGGTGAGTTGATGGGAATTCCAGGCCTCTGCCCACTCCTGCGCATCACGATTGACGGAGGTAAGGAAGAGGTGGTGGAGGAGCCAAATGTGGCCGGGCCGGGTTGGGTTAAGACCGTGGTTGGTCTCGAGGTCGAGAAAGAAGACCTTCCACTTCTTACCGAACCCGTGTGTAATGTCGTACCACAGGCGCTCGATGCGGGTATTGTGAACGCTCCTGAACCGCGGATAAGCAAGGCAAAGACATAAGTTGGATAGGAAACGCACCGGCCCCAAATGAATGAACCACGGCCAGTGCCATTTAACTCCTCGATATAAATAGCGACCTCGATGTTCTCGACACCGTGGTCACCGCGTATGCGGCTCGGGCACCCATGGGTGGCGATGATGTCCATGAGAAGTTGGAGGACACTCGCACCGCGGTTGTTGTTGTGAAACCGAATACCGAGCACGAAGCGGGAATATCCGTCGATGAAACAATGAATGACCATCTTGTATCGAATGAGGCCTTGGGAAAAATAAATCGTCAGAGATAAAGGTGTAAGAGAGGAAAGAAATCCTACCATGCTGACCGTCCATGTGGGCTAAGGACATGGGCCCGGGAACACTATACTTCTTGCGACTGATTTGACGATCACCAAAGATGGCGGGCGCGCCGTGAACACGGAGGTAGGAGAGGGTGATGCGGTCGCGAGGGATTCGATAACCACCAGATTTCAAATGTCCTCGAAGCATCCTCCGTCCAAATTGAGGGAACACTTCGAGCGCGGACGCGATGAGTTGATCGAGCTCACCGTCCAAAATGTCAGAGACCTGGGGTGTTGTTGAGGTATGAATGCGCTCAACTGTGCCGGCGGCATTAACGCGTGACTGGAAGACGGGGGCACCAGGCTCAACCAACCCTGCGCGCAAGGCAGCGCGGCGGACGGTGCGGGTGCTGACACCAATCTCCAGAGCGATACCAGTAGGACCGCGAAGATCAAGGGCGGCACGCAGAAACTGAGTGTCGATTGTAACGCGTGGTCGCCCCCGTCGTCCGGTACGCACGAGATGGGCCACAACTAATGGAGGTGCATCGGGGGGATCCATGGACTCGTGACATGCGAGGTCGGGGGCCGTGACCATGTCGGAGAGAGATGTTTGAAGGAGCCCATACTCTGCGGGGGGGTAAACTCCTCGATGCTGTATAAGAGCTTGTGGGAAGAACTTAAGAAGGGAAGTCGAGAGAATGTACACACCAGCTCCGCCGCCGAGGCCAAGGCTAAAGCCCGGTCTCTGACAGCGTTCAAACGAGGTGGATCACCAACCATAACGCGTAGTGCAGAGAGTACATCGTCATTGAGGGAGTGGTAGGCCCCCCGGAGGTTGTTCAGCCTTGTGTCAGGGTCCATGAAGGGGTGCGGAGGTAGAGCACAAAAGAATCTATATATGGCGCAACGGAAAGCAGGGAAAAAATGAACCGTGGTGAGTGTTAAGGATTTTGTAATGATTCGCTGGGAGATGCAATGATTCCGCGCAAAGTTCAAGCACAAAAGTGAGGGATTTACAAGGAATCACCCAGATTGATGGAGATTGTGAATGACCCAAAAATTCAGGATTTGCAAGGATTTGCTCGTGAACACCGGTGATATGCGAGGATTGGGCGGGAATGCACGGGATAGCTGAGGATTGGTAGTGAATGGTCAGGAATCTCAATGACGATCAATGATTGTTCGGGATCATCAATGATTGTTGGTGATTTTCATGCAAACTGGTATTTTGTCCAACTCCGGCCGCCAAACATTCTCCATTTCATTGTACTTATTACTGTATTCGATATCATCTTACACTTCCGCAGGAAATATATTTGCAGCCCTATCGCATTCAGCAAGATGGCCGAGACCGCCGGCTCCAAAAATCAACACCTTCGTGCCATCGGTTACCTGTGCGAACATGAGCCCCGTCTTTCTTCAATGCGGATTGACCTACGTACCCCCGCGGTGTGTTTAACAGTGTTATACGCGGTGGTTCCTGCATCACTAGCCACTGCGGCAACCTCGGGCGAAGCATTCGCGGGCTATCGAATCGAGTTAAGGTTGGCCTGAATACTACGGCCCCACACTGACCACTTCAACCAGATTCTCCGGTTTCACGATGACGTACTGCGCGTATCCGCCATCCATGCCCTGACCGACTGAATTATCAGGTACCCCTCTAATGATGCTGACTGACGAACACCGAGTATAATTTCCCAATTTGGATCTTCGGATCGACTTTGGAGCCAAGTCTGTTGGATCACCGTGACACATGAACGGTAACCCCGATGAGGGAGAATATCTTACTGAACTGGCGTCTCAGAAATCTCGTGTCCCAGGACGTAGGTTCGAGTGTCAAGGTCCACTCCGCTAAGGAAGAAGATGTCGCTATGGTATACTACGTCGAAATAAAATCAATATGCCGCCGGCGCGCAGGAGATACAGTACCCACCCCCGCAAGCAGAAACTTTGAGCAAGATCTCGTCGTCTTCAATCTTTCGCAGAGGATAATACTTGTCCATGATCAGGCCAACGTGGCCACGCTTGTACACTGCGGCAGTCATGGTGGTTGGGATAGTCTGAGCCATGGGTGATTTCGCGGATAGGTGAATGGACGAAGCTTGGTAAGTATAAGAAACTTAGAGCGCTTTCCGTCCTTTTAAAGTCAGCCAGGCCGGTGCTGGTGAAGCGCCAAGCTCGTTTCGAACCTCCGTAAAGGTGCCTATCAACCCGAGTTCCACCTGGATCTGGGTCTGCGACCCGCACACAGGTTGGACGCGAATTGTTTTGCAAATTGCGCGGTCTGGAAGAAAGGTAAAATGCGGACCGCAGTGTGGTGGAGCCTCGGCCGGACCAGGGTGAGTATAAATCTGTTCGACGGCGAATAACATTGAAAGCGCCCACTGCCCAGATATATTTATATTCATCGGACAACGCGCGCGAGCCCCGCGGGCTAGTGCAGGTACGGGTACGGGTACTGCGGGTACGTACGAGTACGGGCTCCGAGTTTTCCAATATTTCCGCCGCAGCGGCTGGTTTGCTCCATCTGCATCACCGGCTGTGGTTTTTATGGATGCGCGATGGACGGGTATTACTTGTGTCGCTGCTTCCGCTGCTCAACGTCCGGTGTTGATCTTTTCATGAGTATTCGAAGCTTATCTCTCCAGGAAACCAGCGCTTCAAGGCAAGAGGGCAGTCGAACGACGCTTACTGCTCCTCCGCCCTCGGCGAGCTCGTGCACCGAAATTGTCAGTGGGGGGCAAGTGGGGGGCTACAAATTTCGCGTCGGTTCAGGGTTAGCTGAACGTCACGGGCCCAGGAATAACATCACTCACAGAAATCAAACGAACCTGACCAAACACAGAACGATACTAGGCTTCGAGCATAGTGCACGGCGCACGGTGGCAGTTAGCCAAACTTACTGTTCACGGATCGGGGTTCAACTCCTTGTGTTCGATTTGGTGAGGTCTCTTGTTCCAACCCAATTCCCTGACCCTCCCGAATATTTATTCAAACACTCCCGTCGGAGGATCTATTCATCAGTTATTCAACTTCACTGCTCAAGGCTCGCGACCTCCTGCACCGTCGTCGGGAAGAACACGAACATATTTGTTGGTGAGCACACCGGTTCAGAGTTGAACGTTCAACGATATGGGAATTGAACTAACCTAACCACACTCAAAATTTCACTACCACTCGAACATGGTGCACGGCGCACCGTCGGTGGCAGTCGGCCAAATTTATGCCCAGTCATGGGACGGGGTTCGACTCCCTGCGTTCGATTGAGTTGGTGGGTCCGACACACTTTTTGTTTGGACCCGATTCCCCTACTTGACCTAATATAAATCGTAGGCCCCGCGCAATCTTTATTCTACAAATGTTTAACATCGCTGTTCAAAGTACACCATGCAATAAAAAATTGAGCTAACTAACCAGACCATCTATCCCACTTACCTCACGCCCTGCCAGATACGTTCGGCTCTCAGTGGCTTTACTTCCAGCTTCAACTTAGATGTCCAGCCGTAGACCACTGAGGCCCCCAGAACGGGGTTCGACTCCCCGTCCGTACATTATAAGGTTGGGATGGTATTCTTTTTTCTGCCTCAGCAACTGGACCGCTGTGCTGATGATACTACCAAGAACCGCCACCATTCGACCATTCAAGCACTTGTGCATTTGCGATACGGTAATACTGTACCATTTCGTTCAAATCGACAGTCACGCGTCACGCACCCCCCTGTCGATGTCGAATTTTCGTCGAGGTCACGCGTCACGAGGGCCAGTGTCGAATAGGTCCAACGGTTCGTCACGCCACCGAAAAATCGCGCAAAATAGCGTGAAAATTGCTGTGGCTCCACTACCCTTGCTAAGGATGATTTAAACCAGTTCCTGGCAAGTTCCTGGACCATTCCTACTTGCAACTCTGAAATTTGAAGATGTGTTTGGGTTTCTGGCCTGAAATCAACCTAAAATAGCCTTCAGAAAGAACTAAAAAAGAAATATGAGTGAGGAATGGAAATATTGGCTAGGTACCCCAGGGAATCATCTGCAACTTGAGGGCGGAATTTTGGGGCCGCATCGAATTTTTGGTGTTGTCACGCACCTCTCGGATCGCTGTCGAATTGTCGAATTCGTTAAACATGTCACGCGTCACACCCCCCTACGATTTGAACGTAATGGTACAGTAGACGTTGGTAATGAAAAACCATCCGGTAAACAAATCTAAGATATTCACAAATCATTCAACGCCCACCATACCCGTATCCCACCGCCAACATCGCCAATGCGATATTCTTCTTGTACTCCTCCTCCGACTTGCGGCGCCTCTCCGCTTCCTTCGCAGACGACGTCGCGACCGGCGGGGCAGTCTCCTCCCGCGATCGGCGCTTGATCACCTGCTGGCGCCAGTGGGTGGTCTCGCCACGGGCACTACGCCTGGCCCTGTCGCCTTCAGTCATCGCGCGCGACCTGCGCTCCTTCGGGAGCCTGAGCGTTGCGTGCCGGTGCCTGGTGCGGACATTAGACATGAATGAGAGAGAGGTGAGGGCAACAGGTGAGCAAGCCGTAACTTAAGAAAGGTGGGATCTGCCGCCTAAAATTGTTAGTGTTGGTTCAGAACGCGAGTAAAATAGAGAGGGGAGGCAGAAGAACTAAAGGACTTACATCAGCGGGGGCCTAGTTCTCCACCTGTACAACTACGCTTGCGCTTCGTCCCTGGGAGGTCGGACTTGCATAGGTTGAGCAGGAGTGCCGAGGAGAAATGGGAACATACAACAGCAGCACGAGCGACCACAACCTCCCCTCGGCCGATGGTGATTAAATTTAGGCGTCGATTTCATTCTCTACCCGTATTCAAAATGTAAGGATCGGACCCCCCATTTTCACATGCTCCGAAACGCCCTGTGTAGTTTTTAGAATTTTTTCTCCAGCGTAAGCATGAGAACCACCAAATTTCATCGGACCGATGATGCGGTCCCGAACAGCTCGGCAGAAATTTTGGCTGCGGTCCGACCTCCGGAGGGGGGGGGGGGGGGGGTACAGCCACCACTCCAGATTTCGGAGGTTGATATCCGGAAGTTTCGGTCCGCCCACCTCTTGTTAAATTCACCTCCGATCGTAGATGACCCCGGATATTCCCTAATTTCTTCGCGTCGTTCAAAAAACTTCGCCCAACCAGTAAGCGGATCATTGGCGGGCCGGGATTATTCTCACGGTTGCATTTTGACCTGAGCTTTAGGAATGCGGGAACCGAGGTTAAATATCGGGGCATGTGGGCAATAACAAAAGGGGAATGGGGGGTTACATTGGAGTAGAACGCCTTCCGCCGCTAGCCACATCTGCTGAACTTTGTTGACGAGAAACGCGGCAATGTCGGCCAGTAGTCCGAGATCCCCGAAACGCAACCAAAATATAAACCTTCCACACCACCAAATAGATGTGGTGAAGGGACTGATACAAATAGAGCCTACGGTGAAAAAGCGGGTCAAGTCTGTGGACAACACCACTCCAAAGGTGATTAATTCCTGGTTTGAATCAAAGGTATGATGCCAATCTCCAAGGCTGTAAAAGCTGTAGAGGCCCGAAATAAAGCTGTTAATTTCAATGTGCACGGCAATCCGCGGCCAGTTCTCGACATCCTCGGTCTCAGGGGGCCGAAATATCTTTGGCCGCATCGCTGGTGCTGCCGCAGCAAAGTGTGTCAGCGAAGCTTACGACCTTCTCTGTTCGTCCCCTCGTCCCCTGGCTTGAACCGGATATAGCTACAGTCTGAGACTCTGAAGCCCTCAGCAGTATCCGCAAAAAATAAAATCTCTCACTCTTCCAATCCGGACGCCAGGGCTCGAACCCGTTCTTGGGATTATCCAGACTCGGCAACATAGTCCACACTACCACGTCCGCTTCTTTGTGTGGTTTAAGTTCTATGTCAATGGTTAACTGAATTCATTCTACTACCATTCAGGTTCCTTTTCGTCTTCTGGCTGCCGCTACAGCAGCCCTTATGAGTCGGAAGTATCTGCCGGAAAAATGCATTAGTCTCGACACTACTGTATCCGGACGATTTGAAGGCGGCCAAAGACATGGTTCCCTTGACTTAACCACCGACCTTCAAGCTCAAAAGAATGTACCCAGAGCCTGATTTCGGTGTTAAATACATCAGTTGCCTTGTAACTGTGATCATGAACTAGGTGAGACGATCATCGAGCGGAAAAAAGACTTGAACTGTACCGGCTCCAACCATTTGCTGCCGGTTCCTGGCCCGCAAGCCACCAACTGTTGTGGTCGCCTGTGTGGACATCGAGCTTCTTGAAGGACGCAATCTCAACGTACTCCTCGTGTTGAAGTCGGGAACGCGAGGGAATGACCGCTCCGAGATCAACCGCCACGGAGGTAGAGATAGAGTGGTTTCGACGTTGGGACAGATACAGAGCACAGATGTAATGATACTGTTCCAGTGCCAGGGACTCGATAGCAAAGATCTCCGTGTTTGGTGGACTCGAAGGAGTGACTGTCTTCAAGAGGAGGGAGGGTCCGTAGAAAGGAAGGTAGAGGGGATATAGAATGACCTTAGGACGAGTAACCGGGGGAACGGGGTCTATCGAAAGTCGGCCGGTTGAGGCATGTGCCCACATCGTACAGTCCACGTGGCGCGGGCTCTGAAAACGAGTTAGGGTTGGCTTAATTTCAAATATTGTGCTGACCGTTTGCAGCGTTTCAAAGTACTCGTTAACTCGCTGTGACAGGTTAGCGGGGAGGCAACCCATTTTCGAATTTTCATACTCTAAACTCCTCCGTCTTCACAAAGGTCAAATTCAGACGAGGGAGGGGCGACAAGGCACGTACATAACACCCGTATAGATACACCGTCATAATAAGAGATTGGGAAGCGAGGAATTGTTTGAGTGGTAACAGATCTATAAAGGATTGACTTCAAGGTGCGCATTTGGAATCGAACACCGTACCGCCGTGGAATACTGCGGCGTGTACATTTCCATAGCTCGCACCCGCCCAAAGTTGAATGATATTCGGGTGGCTGAATGCAATTTAGCAGCCCGTGGTACAACACGCGAAGTACGAGCGGGATGTGTTGTAGCGTCTGTCTACGAGAGACTAAGCCCGTGGCAGGAACAGAGGGCTCACCGAACAGACATATACATCTCTGTGTCTCGCACCCAGTCCTGCGATGTTGAGCAAAAGTGTTTCAACGGAAGAGTATTCAACACACCTCCTCTGCGCCTTCGCCCTGATACACCGCCACGGTGACGTTCGAGTTTCGGCCGTCGATCTTCGCAGAGTATACCCGCCGAGCACAGTTTGGTGCACATTGGCGGCCCACAACGCCCAGTTTTTCGTTTACCATTAGTTCCTGCTGAAGGTCGATATCCCCTATCGGTATCTTGCGAAAGTCTAGAAAGAAGTAAATATTCTTCTAAACTCGTGAAAGGCATACCAACTCGGGGGCACAGTCCGTGCCGGATTCGTGATATTGTTGAACGTCCCTCCAGCTATTGTGAAGTACTGTGAGCGCGCAAACATCCCACCATACCTAAGTTAAGCAAGCGCCCTCAGTCACGGACCGGAGCCACGAGGCAGTGATAATTCAAGAATGGGGGAGAGCTCACGAGGTGAATATGGGCTCGTCGGGGTCTGGGGGTGACTCGGAGATGTGTTCGTCATCTGCGTAGGTCGCAGCGTTCATGGTGAGAAGAGGAATGTAAGGCTCCCAGATGCCAATAGCTCGATGAGGCGGGATCTATATAAGCACGGCTGTTGCCGCTCGGTAGTTCCCTGCCAGTGTCGATGAGGCGATGCTTTACAGCTTGTTCCAGTTCAAGAAGTCATGATTTGCTCCCGATATTTCGCTTCATATGCCCCCGCGCTCCTTTACTTCTGACCACCCCATCGTACAACTGAGATCTGAGAGTGCAGGACCGTCCGAAGCAGAGAAAAACGTCAACGTGGATTGGAATACGGTCGGATCCTTGCCCGCGGGCTGATTGATTCTTCTTCGCATGATAGATATCACAGCGCCTTCGGAAGAATATTAGAACAGAAGATCCGGGCGGAGTTCGGACTGGACATGGCACAGCGTCAGCCTCAGCGGAGTTTGTATGTGGTGGGAGGGTCAGTGCGCGAGAGGTCGAATTTTAAGCAGCCTGAGATGCGAAATTGCGATATCTTGCGCAATTGTTCGGCGGAGAAGGCATCGTTCCACTTGAGCGGTCGGTAGAGAGATGGATCATGGTGGCGTGAAGCAAGAGGCGGGAGTCGGCCCGCGCGCCCCGACTATTGATGCCGACGTTTTTTTCCCACGCCCCTAGGTCAAGGCAGAATCTGTATTCAATATTACCATGAAGGCGAGCTGTGCTGCTCATCGGAATCAGGAGACCGGACAACATCGGTGCAGAGGAAAAGTAGTTCAAAATTTAAGTAAGAATTCAACCTTCAACATTGGGCCTGATCGTTGGAAAATAACTCGTCACTTCATCGATATTGACGAGGGCGTATGCGAACAGCACTGGAAGAAAGAAGGCATCCAGTGGGTGTTATTCAGTGGTCCGTGGTAAAGATCGCGCTCGCTTCGTGTTCACCGTCACCTGTTTTTGGTTCGACTCCGAGTTCAGACATTCACAAAACCCAACGGGGCATCGAATTCCGCCACTATGTCGGTGCTCATCCATTTCCACTCTCTCAGCGCGCAGGAGATGTTTTACTTGAGACAAAAAGTAATCATAATAAACCAACACACTGTATTGGCAGTTTCCAAGCCAAGCGCGAAGTAAATCAATCACGAAGATAGACAAGGAGGATTATAGTCTTCAAGTAACCACCCGAGCTCCGCCTCCTCCTCGGAACCGTCGCTTTCGTCGACGTCGTCGGAGCTGGCCCAATCGAAGTCGCAGTATCCATCACTGTAGTCGTCCTCGCCCTCGCCCTCATCCTCTTCTTCATCCGAACATGCTGGCTCCGACTGCAGCTCCCACTTCCCCTCCGTGTCCGACAGCGCTTCATCGTCCCACGAGGGCTCGGCCGCGTGATTCTGGCCCCACGCCGCGCCCACCACAACAATCGGGCCTGCGACCTGTCGTGTGCCTTGCTGCTTACCGGAGTAATCACCTGTACGGGCTGCAATGGGGTCGTGCACTCAATGGTGCGGTTTCTGCGAGCGAACAACGTCCTTTACACTTGAGGTAGGCTCGTCGGAGCAATGACGCGGAGGTCCATCCATGTCGCATCACATTCTGATCGTTCGATAAACGCCGCAAGCTTTCTGAACCAGGTTTCAGGCATATCCAGGCGCGCGAGAACCGGAAGGGTAAGCGCGCTGAGCAATCCATTGGAGGTGTCCGACTTGTAACATATCGGCTTGAAGACCAGGGACTGGAGGGCGAGCAGCGGGGGAATGGGCTCGTGGGCGAGGCGCTCGTCGGTCATGGCTGAGATGTCCAGGTTGGACACTTCGAAGTGTACGAGTGTGGTAGCCGACAGGCGCAGGATTGCCGCCCAGTCAGGGTACGTGGGCGATCAGGGTCGTCAACCGCGTGCACGGAAGCGCGAGGTTGACGTCCAGGTAGCGGATTGTGAGCTTGAACAGGCGGGGGGCGTCAGGCAAGATCAGAATAGGCTCGGCTTCGTCCTCAATTTCGATACACTCCGCAGAGATCTTGAGACTCTCGAGCATCGGGGTGGAAATTTGTCCTAGAAGCTCGATGTTGAGGGATGAAAGTGGGATGCGGACTTCGAGGTGTTGGAGATTGATGTAAATGCAGAGTAGCGCGAGGAACTGCGAAACCAAGGGTAATTCGGGCTCTTCGTTGGGCTGTTCATGGTCAAACAAGGCCACCGAGGTGGTGAGCGCGCGCGAGCGCGAAAGCCAAGTATTGAGAAGGTTGATCTGTTCTTCCGCTCTGCTGCAATCGAGCGTGATAGAGACGGAGCGCCAAAGCGTCGGTGTTGAGCGGGAAATCTCTCGCCATTTTGGGCATACGTGACCTGAGGCTGTCGGCGAGAGGGGCCCGGTGGTTGGTGGGGGAATGGGAAAGGGCGAAGGAGTGTGGAGAAAGAAAGCGGAGGTCATCTCATTCGGGAGGGAGAGGATGTTTGCCCGAGGATTCATGACCGGCTCGAGACAAGGATGGGTGACTGAGAGAGCTGAGAAGAAGCGGGAGTCCAGGGAAGGTTGGCGGACCAATGGTACCAGGGCGTCGACTTGCCAGCGCTGAACCAGAATTGAGCAAAGTCGTCAATGTGGTTAAGGCCGAAGGGTGTTGCTGTCAAAATTGATCCGACGCTGCCGCTCGGTCTCGGTACCGGTGCTTTCGTGACGCATTGCTCTCACGGTTCGTTTTTGCCCACTTCTCGGTCGCGGCGTTTCCCGAGGGATACCTGCCACGCGGTAAACACAGGCCGCATCCAAAATAATGTGCTTCCTCCAGAAAACGATATTCATTTCAACTTTGAACTGCCCCGAGATGCCTGAATCAGGTGGGTTTGTGGCTGTATCCTCGCAGACTTTATTCTCGGCGTAGGAGATCCTGTGGTATACGAAGGGTGCACGCAACGTGTTTTTCTTCCTTCTCGTAAAACGCTGACTGCATTTCCTCAGAGCATTGGACAATGTCCGGAACGACGAGTCTTCACCCAGGGACATACTTCAAGTTCGAGGCTTCGAGCTCGTTTTTAGAACGACACAACTGAAATCTGGTTCTGTTACAGTTTTCTCTGGAGGTACAATGCTATGTGAAGAGGAAAATTCAGGAACACCACCGGGGCATACAAATCACGCTCTAGGACGAAATCGCAGGATCTCGTTCGTCGTCCACCGTTTAGCGGGATCGTTGTCCCAGCACAATTGGCAGAGCCTCCACCAATCATTTGTCAACCGGTTCAGCGTCGAATCGGTATTCGGCCGTCGAGGTCTCCTCCCGTTTTTGATATCTTGGATCATGTTCTGGCTGGTTTCCCCTTGAAATGGATTCTGTCTTGTGAACAATTCCTGAAATAGACAGGTCAGCATATACGAGGTGCATGTTGAGGCTGCTAATATCACCAGAGTCAACATTGCGAAGGAATAGACATCTGTGGCCTCCGAATCATCATAACCATCTAATTTCTCGGGGGCCATCCAGAGAGGCGATCCTCCGAGTGGCTGGCTTATGGAGAGACTGAAAGAACTGTCACCCAGGGCGGAGAAGCCAAAGTCGGCCAGCAGCGCTCGCCCTCCATTAGAGATCAACACGTTCTCCTTCAGAAGATTGTGAGAGGGCTAGACGTCAAAGTGTATTGGCTTACGCCCTTCAAGTCCCCATGATACACTGGATCGTCCCGGTTGTGCAAGTAGTGCAGGCCCTCGGCAACGTCACGAAGCTGGAACGCAATTAATCTTCCTCGATTATGAACGTTATATGTCGGGCCTACCAAAGGGCCCGGATCGACAGCCCCGGTACTGACGTAGTTCCTAGCACTCCCGTTCGCCATCCAGGGTGATATTATAGATAAGGTCCACCCAAGCTGGGCGGTAACCCCGCGTAAAGGCAGGATATGCTCGTTTTCGAGCTTGGACCATGTATGCACCTCTTTTAGGAATTTCTGAAAACGGACTTAAAAATTCAGTTAACGTGATCGAAGCGGCAAGCGTGACGAACCCTGAGGACTGAGTCGTTGAGCGGGCCTCGAACCATTTTCACGGCTACCATTTCTGGCTGGTATGGACCCTGGAGAGCGCCCATGTAGACATCGTTGGACCCCTGTCCAGAGGTAACCGCTCGCGCGTTACTTGGCAAGGCGACTCTGCCATCGAGAATCGTAAAGGGATGGCGCCGGATGTGCTCTTTGTATCGGCGAGGCCAAGAGTCAGCCATGGGGAAGTTGTTCTCAGGGAATCCATGGGCTTACTTGGGCGTCGCTTATATCTCTTCCGTGCATCCTGTGCCCCGCGTCTGAACACAGATCGTGCAGGGGAAAAAAAAAGCGCTAAACAAGGTTCTATGCCTGGAGTTCCATCTGGACCTGAATTGCGTTATGATAGTGAGTCTATATCTTATGATTAGTATGTACAGCTCTATACTTGGCGAGATAGATGCCAAAAGTCGAGACATTGACAGCAACGGAAGGCTGAGCACTGTCATGCTACTTCTCATGAAACCTGTTTCATACATGTGGGCCCGGTAACTGCCCACCTCGATTGCTGGTTTAATATTCGTCATTGGAATTCACAATCGAACGGAAAGCGGAGTTTCAACCTGCCGACCGGCATGCCGAGATCACGTCATGATTTGCGACCATCACTTGGCCTCTCTACTCCGCCACGAGCAAGTACGCAGATGCAGAGTGGCGCAACGAGAGCCCACAGAACCGCAGGAGATGGCTACGAAGCTTCCACGGACTCCGTATTCCGCCGGACGACAGACCCGCGACGTTTTAATAGGCGCCTGGCGCTTACCCTTTTCTTTTCTTGTCCGCCCCACTCACGAACACTGTCAGGCGTCAGTTTTTCCCTTCCATTCTATTCATTCGATCCCGGTGTTCAACCCAAACTTGCGCGAAGCGCCCAGGGGCAATGCCACCGTTACTAACATTCCACCTTTCAGATACACGTTAGAACGCGGCGCCCGCGTGGGTTTAATTTGGCCCAGTTCTGGAAAACTGACGATTGATCAGCACTTGGTGCACGAGGCCCGGTAGATGCTGTCCAACGTCTAGTTTTTACTGACGGTAGGGGTCATTGGACCCGTTCACTACTCCCATGTCCGACATCTGGCGCGACCTATACAGGGACCACATTAACCGCCATCGCTTCCAGATTCTCGATGGGAGAGTCTCCTTGAAGGAGGACGAGCCACCGATCAGGGACGGAAGCTACGGCGATGTTTACGTGGGCAGCTTGTCGCTACAGGCGGGAAAGCAGCCAGAGAAAGTGGCGGTCAAGATGATTCGAGGACGCTCGATAGACGATTCAGATATAAGGGTTCGTTGTTTCTGCTCAGATACCTACATCTTAACTGAATTGACAGCCAGAAATTCTTCAAAGAGGTGCACACCTGGTCCAAGCTCGACGATGATCATATCCTACCGCTGCGTGGTATCACCTTGGAGCTTGGAGGAACTTTGTCCATAATTTCGCCTTGGATGGCGAACGGAAGCGCTAAAGGATACATACATGACGGCAGCAAAGACCCTGCTCCTCTGGTATGCTTCACATAACGTGCGCGGTCGGGAAGCCCTGACTAACTTCTCTCAGCTTCGCGACGTTGCCGCTGGGCTGCATTACCTGCACACCCGGGAAGAGCAGGTCTTTCACGGGGATCTGAAAGCCGTGAGCCGCTCAATACATTGCCATTCAGAGCTCACAATTATCATGCAGGATAACATTATGGTTACCGAGGACGGCCGAGGCCTTCTGGCAGATTTTGGTTTCTCCGTCCTGGTTTCGAATTCATTCAGTCTGGCTATCACTCATCCAACTGGAGGCACTCGCCTATGGATGGCACCGGAAAAATTAGCTGGCGAGGGCGACTCTGCGGCGGCGGATATTTATTCTTTCGCCATGTTGACTGTGGTACTATCGGCAGCTCTTCAGCGTCTGCGGAACGGATATTGATGCCTCACTCTAGGAATTGTTCACAAGGAAAGATCCATTTCATGGAGAAACCCCCCGGGTGACGTTGGAAGCCGTTCAAGACAGGAGAAGACCTCAAAAGCCGAGTCCTGTTGTGACGCTGGACCGATTGAGGGATAATTGGTGGAACATTTGTCAGGCGTGCTGGGCTCACGACCCGTCGGAACGATGGACCGCCAAACGGATTCTGGAATCTCTCACCCAAACGACGATTCAGACTATGGTCGGCCATAATTTTTTTTGCTTCTCTATATTCATGCTGGGAACCGCAGGACTCAATTGATGCTCCTCTAGAGACAAGGAATGAGAATGTAAATTATTTGCTTATTCCATGTTTCCGAGTTTCTGATTCCGCAGGCAAAGACCCTGACTTTCGTTCTACGCGAACAAGCCCGTCATAACCTAAAGAGCCAGGCCAGTCGACTTATATTCTTTTTGTCTTGAGCTAACTATGCACGGATAGGTACGAATATCGTCGAAACTTCAGATAGTTTGCCGTGATAATGTTTGTTTAGATCCTGTTGAGCGTTACTCCTGCGGAGCCGCTTCCCGATAACTTCGCTCCAATTGTTTGGAAGGTGTGTTCACTGTTCAGGGCTCTGCATGCGATGTGCCGCTGATTTTAGCCCAGATTCTCACGTTTGATATCAGTGAGTATCTTGTCACCCGATCTGTTCATGGATCTGACGACCGCACAGATACCCCGAAGAAGACGGTGATTTGGACAGGAGAGTAAGTGGTTCGTCCTGGGTTCGGTCATCGCCAACCCGATCTAGGTTCGGGTTCTCTACGATTGATCACCAAGAAGACAATAGTTATATCCCAGGCAGTGCCGTCGAAATGAAGGTATACAGCCTGAGTTGTTGGTATGACTTTGAGTCGACAATTCTTCCGAATACAGATCGGCGAGATGGCGCGTTTGACATGGGCAGAGGGCAAATTCACATGGTCCGTGTCTGTGCAAGAACAGGGAGACGGCCGCCGTCAAATAGCAGCTTCCAACGAGACGTGGGCACCGGTATCTTTGGCTCTCTGTAAGCTTTGTGGTCTTTCGTGGTCTTTCAGCCGTATTGATCCTGACCGTGCATCAGCCACTGTCGACCATGGCAAATACTTTCCAATCGTCCACCTAGGGTCTCTCCAGTATGCCCCTTGTTTTTCCAATTTGCGAGTCTTGCAACGATGACGCTGTCCAGACGTGATGCCACGGTTGCAAGTGGCATCCCACAAAACCTTCAAGCCTACGCAGTATCCGACAACAAAGGTCCGCCCCTATCGTGTAATTCGTTCCTTGACGGCGATTTAACACGATAGCAGTATACACAGAGGGTCAAATCATCGAGAAGCGGGACCTTAACTTTCCCCTCCTCACCACGGACGAAGACATTTCGGCGCCGTACGATCTTCAAGGTGTTCGGAAGGTGATTTTAATCTCGCTCGGCGTTGTGTGGAGTTGAACCCAGGTTGAACCTGCATAACAGGATGTTGAGTTTTCCCTTGAATCTGATCATACGGGTAGAATGATGATGAGCTTGACCTCTGGTAAAGTCTAACGAAATGTATGTGGAACTTAGACTAGTAGAACCGCGTCTGAAACTTCGCACATAATTACAGAGACGAAAATCATTCAATTTTGGCCAGCCGCTTTTGCCGGTAGATAGATTGCTGTGCCGGCGGCACTTTTGTGATTGATTCGGCTCACGGCATGTCCGCCGAATCCGCGGCCTAGCCTGATCGAATCTGCGGCATCGCTTCTCACCAGCAGCGCCTTGAGATGGATTTTATGCGCACCGAGGGCTGGACTTGTTCGGGGAGTTTCCTTTGGACCATACCGTCTCGTTAGGAAGAACCGGTTCAATCTAGATAGCTTCTGGCCCCGTGCGCTGCTCGACTCATCCCTCGCCGTGGTACCATCTATATACTCTTCTTTTCACTAACCACTGTTTCCCTTCGTCCGCTCAAATCTGGCGTAGTCGCGTTATTGGTATAACACACAACGAATTGCGGTTGCTTACCCTTGTTCGATCATTGATGGATGGTAAAGTCGTCGGGATGCGTGTCGTTTCGGGCGCGCGTCGAGGTCCGTTATTTTTTTGCCGTTGGGATAATGAGCCCTGGAAATACACGAGTTCAGAGAACGTGAAAACAGCCAACGGGGTCAAACTTACGGCCTATGGGAAGAGATATGCGTGCGGATATATGGATGAGGAAACAAAACTCACTGACTAAGAGAGGGATCAGCTGGCATGCAGACATTGAGGGACACGAAAACTTACGTGCTGTTCAAATTACGCGGGCTCAGGTCGGTTCACGAATATCTATCCTTAAGACTCACCATCTATTAGGCAAGACAGTTCAACCTAAGTGGGGACATTAACGGACAGGAAATCTCACCCGCTGTTTGGGGACAGAGCATATTTCGATCAGTCATGGCACGGAAACTCAAGGGCGATGAACTAACTCGCTGTGGGAACCGCAGGTCAGAAGCGACATCACTAACCAAGGGAAACGAAAAACGCACCAACTGTTCGAAGGAGTACGCGGGTGAGTCAGCTGGGGTATCAGTTCGAGGATAATACTGACTGGTTTCTGCAAGAAAAGACGCAGGCGGGTTAGTTGATATACAGACAGTGAAAGACAGAAAGCGCACGATTTGTCCCTGCGCGCGGTGTGGTCAGAGGTGGAACAATTCTACAGAGATGCTGAAACTTACACGCTATTCGAAGGATGGGACCATCGTCAGGCGGATACAGATACCCAGACATCCGAAAAACCTACCTTTCGCTAGATTAGGTACAGGCGATGAGCGAGCCATAGGCATTCAAAAGATAGAAAACCGACCGGCTGTCAGAAGGAATGCATGAGCAATTAATTGACGAATACCGACTTGAGAAGGGGAAACTCACCACCTAAGGAGCGCAAGTTATGCGTTAGTTGGAAAATAGATATCGAGGGAAAAATGAACTCACCGGCTGTTGGAGGGACATGGCGGTTGATTAGTCTAGATGCGGGCATTCAAAGTCACAAAAGAAACTCCCCTGCTAAAGGAAGAATCGGCAAATGTATCACCAAACAAACGACCAAAAAACTCACTGACTGTTGCGAGAAGCGCCCGGGCTCAGCCAAGATAATGACATTCAATGGGAAGAAGACTCACGACCTAGAATTCGCGGACATGTCAGCCGTGGAGAGAGTCAATGGCAATAAAACTTACGGCTAGCTGTGCAAGAGCATCCTGAGCGGCAAGAAAAGACATATTTGCTCGGATCGATGATGGTGCTGAAGACACCGGCACTCACATATACAGCTTCGATTTGGACCAGGCGAAAGAATTCCGTCCGATGGTCTTGGTCTTGGGTACTTTGAAAATAATTATTACACGACGACGAAATGAAGCCAATATTGCATACAAAGTTTGGGGCGAGAAAGTCTCAACTTTAGCCACCCTGGCCTTGGTAGTGGTGATTTGATACTTTTGTCCGCATGTAACGGTAGAACTGAAGAAGAAACGAGAAAATGATTAGTATACGAGCCTTCATGAGAGTTTCGGCCTCTACCAGTGAATCCAACCGTTATTCCGAGAGCCCTGATTGGTGTGATTGCACTGAGGGCACTTTCGGGGAGTGGGCCGGTCCCTTCTCCGTTTTACAATGCTGATGTCGAACTGTATTCCTGCTCTCAACTTCGCAGCCAAGTCGAACGGCCGAATAACGACGCCGCTGGGTGACACGACGTTGTAATCGCCCCGCTCGACGTATCTGCTTCCCGCTTGGGGGCGATTGTGCAGATGAGCCTTGAGAATTCGGTCGAGATCCTGCACGAGTATATAAACGAAATCCGATGAAGAAAATAGGGGCAACCTACATTGAACCCGTCGCAGTAGGACAGCTGAATGGTTATGGTTCGTCCCAGTGGATCCGTTAGAAAAAAGACGGGATCCAAAATATCACGGGGAGATATTTTTTGGATGAGCCGATGGACCTGCTGCACCTGAGATCCAACGCTAGAAACATGCCGGACAAGAAGATGCGAGGCTGCTCTGTACAGATAAACCATGAATCAGTTGGCGAAGCAAGCACAAAACACATGAAACGAACATGCCCCAGATAGTTAAAGCCCTGGAATTGCGGACTTCCGCTGCAATATTTTGGACATGCGCGTCGACATTATGAACTTCCGACCCAACCTGAAGCACTTGGGACTTGATGTCAAGCGAAAGGGAGCTGCAGATGGTTCAACCTCCGGACACAGGTGTGGGTTTCTTCGCAAACCTGCTTAGTAGATCCAAAAGTACGTGGAGCGCGTCGCGGCGCTCGGATATTTCGATCCGCCAGGATATCAACTCTGTTTCTTGTGAAAGCGCCATCAATATCCGGCCCATGACGCTGTTATCCCTGTTCATTTTGGCGAATAATCGTTGCATGAGTGAATGACAGGCAGTCAATTCCGCCGCTAGTCTGCCCGCAATATAAGAGACGTGCGGTGAGGATGAATCTAGGTCGAGGAACGTCGACAAAGTGGCAACGTCGTCGTGAATCCCCTTCAACGCTGAGATAACCTTTTGCCGTTCGTACGATGCTCGGCCGCTGCGCAGAACATCGATGATTCGCTTGGCGATTCTAGCGGTCTCCACAATATCGCCGAACGACCCATAGGTAAATGCACAAGCCATGTCGAGTGAGGGGACGAGGTGAAGGGTGGCCGAAGCTGCGCCGCTGAGGGAACCTTATGACAAGTAGCATGACACCGCATCTCCCACAGCACGTTCAGGAGCTTCTACAGCGTCGCGTATAGGGTCCGGACACGAGGTTGGTCTTTAAGCTTTAAAGGGGTCTCGGACCTCTTCAACACACAAAGACCACACATAAGGCTCACCCAATGACTTTGAAATATATTTTTTCATCCAAACCGGCGCTGAGCAATCCAGGCACCGTTCAGACCGGAGTGGCGCACGCTCTTGCGGAACCATCGATGAGAACGGCCGATGAGGGGACATGTGAGAACAGGGAAAAACCATAACAGCATCCTGACACCGGTCATTCATGCTGTCGGCGCCATTGGAAGCTGTCCGTTCATAAGTGGCTAACCAATCAAAACATAATCCCTTGCTGCGGTCCAGGCCGGCGCTTGGGACTCTCCGCGCTTCTGTCCTGACGGTCATCGCCCTGAGACTGTATTATTGAAGATTCCAGAGTATTGGAAAGTTACACAGCTTGCAATCTTTTTCAATTTCCGGCCGCTCTGCCGTTGGCACCATTGGAACCAGTGGGCGATGACGAGGGTCAGTGAAGAAGGGAAGGAAGGGAGGTAAAAATGCTGTTCACGGTGGGAGGACACGTCATCGCAGCGTCTATCGGACAAGCATCCGCAAGATGTCGCCCCCAATTCTTGGCCCATCGTTCGCAGCACTTGCGATGCTATTCTGATGGTTCCATTGGATCCTATGGAGATTCATTGAGAAAAATGCAGTAGTGTTCGTCGTAAGGTGTATGCGTCGCAGAGGTTAAAGATTGAGAATTTGAGGTGGTAGACAAGGCTCGGACAGGCCCGAGTCGTAGGGAAGTATGGGCCGGATAAAAGTAGTTATACGACCGGCAGTATGTTTCAGGAGGGCCAAAAATCGAGTCTTGTCTGTGGTTTGGGCGGATCCGGGCCGGGCACCGTGTTTTCGACGTTTCGTGGTGACGGAAAACGAAAGAGAGGAGATGTCACGCTCAGTCACACTCTCCCACGCTATTGTTCAATTTCGGTTGGATTTGGATTGGACAATGAGTTGATGCCTGTTCAATCTTTGAGATGCCGTAGAGTAGCAAAGATGTGGAGACGTTAACAAAATAAAGCTGTGATTAAGCCGAGGTCCGATATTTTCAGATGGATCTCAACGTTGAACAGGAAGTGCTTTTCGATGGGCTCTGCTCGCAAAATTTGTGCTAAGCTCTCCGTTCAGTGAGAGAACTTTTATTATTGGACGGACAATAAATTTTGGTGGTGACGGGCGACAGACAGGTGTTCAACGAACGTGCATCGCGTCGTTAAATTCCCTGAATTCCTCATGCCAATTATGACGAAATCGACGCCGGAGGCGCGACATACCGTGTATTAATAGGGCCCTGCTGGGTGCGAACGCAAGTAGATCTCATGAGCCAGGGTGGATATGGCGCGCCACATGGTCTGTAGTGTCAAATTCCTTCCCGACGCTTCTCTTAGTGTGATCAACTTTGGCGCCAGACCCTGTGCTCAAGTTCGAGAGATATCTCCGGCTGCTGCTGATAGCACTTACCTTCTCCCTTTACGTTGGACAACCAAAACTCTGAAAGTTTAAACGCCGGATTCTACGGCGCCGAGAAGAACTGACAGGCGCATAACTTTGGTGTTCCCACTGCTCGTCTGGCCGGGGATGAGAGAAGTACAAAAAGGACATAATTTCTAGCCGCGATGGTGCCGCCGGCCCTCGCGATACATGACAACTAGAGAGATGTCTGGCATCTTCCGTGTCTAGTAGCACTGATAAGGCACACGAAGCACACGAGGCGTTTGAAACAAGCGCTGAACTAAATCAGGACGCGAGGACGGATATAAGTCCAGAAATAAGTCCAGCCACTTTTCGTCCCTGCGTCTAGTGCTCCTTTTCCAATGCTTTCCTGCTACATCTTTTGTATTCTCGGATGGTTTATTGCAGCCCGGGAAGTCCACGCTGTGCTCACAAACATTACGCTTGTCCCGCCTTCAGACAATATCAGGTGCTTCGAATGGTTAATACCAGACTTAAATTTTGACCGCGTTAACAGTCTGAATGGCCCTGGATGGACGAGCGGTCCTGGGTCGATACAGTGCGGTGAATTACCCACCGTTGCTATCAGCCTCGCCTCCGACAACACTGGAGCTCAGAATGTCTCGGTTACCTTCCAAGGTAAGCGGCGCACCGACCTACCCACATCCAAACTTAATACTTATGCACACAGGGATTTCTGTGTATTTTGTCGGATGGAACAATGGGCCTGATTTCGTGTATCAGGCATTCGTTGACGGGGTGCCTGATCCGCAGTTCACAGCCTACACGCCTTCGCAACCTGAAGGTTGCGGTGTCATCTTTTACTCGAAAACTGGTCTTGTAAACGCCGATCACACCCTCGTGATAAAAAGCGTCGCACCAACAAGCCTAGAGATAAAAGGCTTTATGTGAGTTGTGTGTCAATCTTCGCCGCTCTCCAGTGTTGAACGAGAGAGAAATAGTGTCACCACCGATGATAACGTCTCCGGAGGTTCCTCCGGCTCGTCCGCAAGCACTCTCAGCTCTGTTGCTGTTTTGTCTAGCACCCCCGCATCACCCTTGTCGGGCACCCCTGTGTCTTCCTCGAGCACCGCTGGACCATCCAGCTCATCCAGCTCCAGCAACCCCGGTTTGTCCACCCAAAACGGGCCTGGTTCTTCTAACTCCTCGTCCCCTACGGTTCACTCCGCCGGATCGTTTCTCTCTCGTCCGGGAGGTATCGGGACTGTAGTCGGTGGAATTATAGGGGGTCTGGTTGTCCTGGGACTCGCGGCGCTATGGGCCCACGGAGTCATTCAGGCCATGCTTGGAATATTCCCCTGGACGGTTCGAGAGTTCAAATTCGGGTCTACGGACGGATCACATCAGGTGCGACGATGCTTGAAATTCCCTTGCCAAGGAAACTCAATATAGTCCGACAGATTATTCTCACCCTCACCCCCGTTGAAATTGACAAGGCTTACCCATGCGAGCAAGTCGTTTGGCAGGTAGGGCTAATTTTTTGTGCTCTACACCACTACGATCCTGATGGCAGTCTAGGAATTCACCATCAGCCCCGAGTCGCGAGAGTTCACCGCGAAATTGAAATACCAGTGAGTTTCACGTTTTCTACACATTCCCCACCTCATTCTAGCAGACGTGCCTTTGGGATCGCAGTCATAGACCGTGGCGCAAGGGCCCTCGCCGATGAGAGGATATGTAAAGAACCTGATGTCATGAGATCGGCCAAGGTGCAACCATTACGTTGGACCTTACCTTACCTTGACGCCTTCGTCCTCGCAGCCCGGCCGAACACTGCCCTTCGACGGATCTGCCTGGGCCGAGCCATTGCAATTTATGCCCTGGAAGCGAACTCGAATCATTGCCAGAAATAACAGTGCGAACCGGATTCCTCAGCGACTAGTTATAGGTGAATATCTGTACCACGCTTCGGGGATAATACCGATATGTTACGCTTTCTTAGGGTCGTACATTGGCGACGAAGTTGACGAAGAAAAGGAAGATACAGCTCCCCTGAGGACTCTGGCGCGCTTCCAGCCGTTCGTAGTGATGGAGGAAAATGTGCGGGTTAAGTGAGTGAAGATGCGTCGAACTTGATGTGCACTCACCTCACGGACTGCAGATATGACGAGGAATTCTCAGCAAGTGATGATCTCATCCTGCGCGCCTACAAGACCAAGATGCACAATGTTACAGGTAAACTTTCAGGAGAGTAAATGCTCGAGACTAACATCCCATTAGTCACCCAGATCCTCTCGACTGAAGACCTCGAAGATACGGATAAGACAGTTCCTTTGCTAGGGAAAGAAGGGGTCCGTGTGAGCACCCTTCCTGAGGTCCGTTATAATCATGTTCGTGAATATATAGGACTTACGAAGCTTGGCAGAAAACGACGTGGGTTACTGCTCGTAGGAAGGGATCAGAGCTGTATCTGAAAATGAAAAAAAACTGAGAAGTAGCCGGGAACGATCCGATAGGCTTAACAGGCGCGACGAATTTAGCGCGAACGATTTGGCGGACAGTTTGTGTAGAGTATAATTAGGCTTGTACAAATTAATATTGGCAATTTGTGGTGACCTGGTGTGAGGTACGGAGTTTCCTGGTCGGAAAGTCGTATCCACAGAGACTCTTGATGTCGTTGGTGTAGACTTGATACCAAAGTTGAGTCGGTAAAGTCTACGTGTTTGGAAATCAGAATACTGTACTGCTAACTAATGTGAGTATTTATACTATCTACGGATCGTACGGACCCGTTCTACGTGACTCTTAATGAGTCCTACTGACTAGGAATAAAGAAATGACTACATATGACTGAACCACAGAGAGAAAGTTGAACCGTGGTTCAACCGCAACCGAGAGTTGCCGGGAGTTGCGGATCAGGGCCGCGAGCACGTGGTGGATCCTTACATTCGCCCTCGAGGATCCCATAGGGATCATCTCTGGAGACACCACTGCTCCGGACTAGGACCGCTCTTGGGTGATCCGCTTCACCAAGCATCGTCGGATTCCTCGAAGCTGCCGTCCTCGTCTCCCGATGAACCTTCTTCTCCTTGCTGCGCGCGACACGCGCCTGATTCATCATCCTCGGGCAGATAAGCCCTCTCATCGGCATATTCTTTCTCATCCTCATCGTCTGTTGTGCTCTCGTGACCGTTATGCTCGGACGAATGTTCCGAATCCTCCGAAGAGTATTGATACCGCGCCGCCGCCACCGACATTTGAGAAGGTCTTAAACCGCTGTCCTGGGGACAATTTCGGCCTATATGCCCCTTCTCAGTACATCTGAAGCATCTTCCTTCTGCCATCAACCGATTTCGGTCTTCGTTTGATAACCACCGACCGGATTCAGAGCCTGCATCTACTCTCGCGCCTGTCTCAGCATCTGAAATGCTGCTCCCACTGCTGCTCTCATCCTTGTCCGATGCCTCTGTATCACTGTCAAGCGTCTCGCCTTTATATTGCACTCTGGACCTCTCGCGAGTTCGTTCCTCGCGAATTAACGCTTCTCGCGCCCTCTCAAATCGAACCGCCGTCTTGACCAATTTCTCTAATTTGGAGTCTTCCGGGCTCAAGCCGTTATCTAGCCACTTCACCCGGATGTACTGGCGAACCCCATCCCAGAAGATCTGAACCAAATGCCTCTGCGTGACGTCTGGAAAGCGGTTTGCCAACGATTGAATATCCCGGACAAAGTCTCGAACCGTATTTTTGCCTTGGTGCGCATTCATTAATTTCTTCCGCAGCCTCTGTTTAAAGTCCGCAGGAAAGCAATATTCGAACAGCGCTTGATAGACCTTCTTTACGGTCCATTGCCTCTGATCCGTGGCTACATGGTTCATGAAGAATTTGCTCGCATCTCCCCCCATGAAATTAACCATCAACTTGAGCGCAAGCGAGTCTTTCAGGCCGCAGAGCTCGACCCATGTATCCACTTCATAAGTCCAATGATCAAACACATCCAAGTCTGGTCTTGCGTCCCAAACAAACGGAGATTTCAGTTTAATCCCGACCATGGCCCTCTTAAGATTTCTGCGCTCCCTCTTTGCCTTTTTACTCGAATTCTTATGCTTCTTTCTCTTTTCAGCGTTTGAATGTGAGTTGGCTAAAGACTCTGGCCAACTTTCACTCTCGGGACCTGAACTCGACTCCGTGTTACTCGAGTCACTCGTGGTTTCTTCATCAACACCTTCAGTTGACAGTTTAAACCACCCGCCCTCTGGAATTTGCGACGGTGACCGCATGTAGGTCTTTTTTCTATCTCTCCTGCCCTTCTTGCGCTTTCCTTTATTGCGCTTTTGAGGCTTGCGATCACCGCTTTCAACGCTCACGGCCATACTCTCGATTTTTATTCTCCCTTGGAGTTCGCCGATGGCTTGCTGAGAACCCGTCGCCTTATGTTTGGAATTTCCTCCTTTCCAGTCATTTGGAATCGGACCAAGCTGGTCCTCGTCATCACTCAGGTCAAACCAAGTCGGGACATTATTGCATTCACTTCTAACTAGACGAACACCTCCCACTCCTGAGTACGTATAATCTGCCCGCTCTCTGAATCCCATTGAACGTCTTATAACCTCTTGAAGATCGGAATCCTCTTCATCCGAATTCAGGCTACAATCCTCAACATTACAAACGGCATTCCGGCTCACCTCGAACCATGCAGGAAAGAGTTGACTATTCTTCCTATCAAGTGACGCTAGCTGATCGCTTGAATCTGCAGCATAAGGGGGAATTTTCCCTCCCCGCTTCTGGGTGTGCCAACCCGTTTCATGCGGTACCTTGATGCCTTCAAATCCAGGTGGCGAGCTACTGCTCTCAGCCACAAGCAGCGATCTGCTGCTTTCAACCACCAGTCGTGAGCTACTGCTCTCGACCACTAATGGTGAGCCACTGCTCTCAACCCCAGGTGGTGAGCTGCTGCTTCCACCCGCCGGTAGCGAGCCACTGCTCCAAGCCACAGGCAAATTAAAGTTCGCCGCCGAAGGTGAGTCCAAACTCGAACCCTCGACCGAACTGATTAATAACTCAGATTCGGATTTCGCTCCATCCACGGCCTCGTCGTTTTCGCCCTCGAACATTTGGAACCAGATTACGTGGTCCAAACCAAAAGATCGAATCGGAGGTGGAGAGTCAACGCCTACAGCGTTGTGATCTATGCTTGCCTCGGGAATTTCACCCTCCGAGTGCAATGAGACTTCGGGGCTGCGGACTGCGTCCCGCAGCACCCCGGCTCCGAACACTTCCCAAACAGTTGGTGAAGTCCGAGCGGTCTTCTGCACCAAACTACACGTCGTTGGGTGCGGTTCTACCATCTCAAGAGACGGTCTGCGTGGTTAACCTAGGTTTTGGTGCGCCAGCGCTCAATCGGATGATCAGTCCGATTGGTTCAAACACGAGAAAAAATGAACTCAAAAAAAATGTGAGGTACGGAGTTTCCTGGTCGGAAAGTCGTATCCACAGAGACTCTTGATGTCGTTGGTGTAGACTTGATACCAAAGTTGAGTCGGTAAAGTCTACGTGTTTGGAAATCAGAATACTGTACTGCTAACTAATGTGAGTATTTATACTATCTACGGATCGTACGGACCCGTTCTACGTGACTCTTAATGAGTCCTACTGACTAGGAATAAAGAAATGACTACATATGACTGAACCACAGAGAGAAAGTTGAACCGTGGTTCAACCGCAACCGAGAGTTGCCGGGAGTTGCGGATCAGGGCCGCGAGCACGTGGTGGATCCTTACACCTGGAGGGTTGAATCGCGACTCTCCTGATTCGCAAGATTGAGATGGTGCCAGCTTCCGAGTCGTAACTAGTACAGTCGCAAACGGCGAAGCGAAACGGTTTGTGTGCCCGGCAGATTGTGGGCACAATATGGTGCAAATTGCCACGGCTATTGTCATACATCGAGCCCTTGGCATATGCGCTACACTGTAGTTCAAAGAATCAGAGGATTTCATACCAAACTCGTGGAGAACAGAGCGAGTTTCTCCGGGAGGCCAAATTTGGCCCATTAACGACGTAGCGAAACACTGCACAACAGTTCAATTTACCGGTTTTTGGCAGTGCAAAGGGCCATTGAATTTATATTGGGCACCAAAGGACTAATAAACAACCCCCAAGCATGCCCTGGGTGGTATGAAGCACTTCTGTGAGCATCTTGAATTTTTCGACTGAAACGCTGAAAATGGTTCAAATGATGCTCTCAAATAAATCACGCTGTGTGGGCACAATATTATGGTTTCACCTAGTTCCTTTTGCAGGCTGAGGTTTCCCAAGGAGGACGCTCACCTCCCCAAATCTTGAGCCGATCTGAGGCCTGCGATGTACCGAACGGCCCGGTGTTTCGTTACGTGATGACGTTTCGCTTCCGAGTCGCCGTTTGCGACTGTATTGGCCGGCTGAAAAGTCTTGGAAAGTCGGACGTGCATTCATAAGGAGCCAATGAACCGGTTATCCCTTGTGGTTGCGCACCGGGCAGGCTGGGCAGCATATTCTCTTGCGGTGATGGATCATTCAAAAACTGAGCCCAGTTCTAGTTTTTGCTCTAGATGTACAAGAATGTCCGCCAAAAACGTGACCAGTTGCCATACGTCATTCTTGATACCATCATTTAGCCCCTATCCTCGGTGTCAAAACAAAAAATCCAAAGAAAATTTGGAAGCACTGAGGGTTGGTTGGATTTTTTTTGTTTCCCTTATTACATTATTTCGAGTCTTTGTGTGAAAACTTGAACACCATCATTCAAATCATTGATCAACACACCTCCCAGCAGCTTCAACAAGGGAGTTCCGAGCTTACCGTTGAAGTGTCTGTCTAGGAGAGACTACCCAGCAGCAACGTAAACTCATTGCAAGGTGCAATGGGTTAGTCCTGTTGTTATCAAAAGGGTTCGATCGGGTCAGAAAATTATGACAAATCATTGGTGGCTGTGCGTCACGTCAGTACGTCCCCTTCGCTCCTGCGACGCGCCTTGTGGCTCTTCCACGCGTCTGTATGCTCCAATCACGCACGCTCACCCCTATATAGGTCCCCCCGATGTCCAGGATTTTTTTGGAACGCACGGCATACGACTTCCCCACACATTGCCACCAATAAAAAGCAAACGGGTTCCTGGCATCAATTGCAACAGGGTTATTCGTCTCAAACCAGTTGAATACTTGTATTACTAGATCTTCTTCTTCAAAAGGAATATATTCATATTTCTACTGAATACACTCTCGAACTCACACAAGTGCGGCGGACAATATTCGTTGCTGGCGTTCATGAACGGAGCACGCCCGGTACTGGGTCCCGTCGGTGCTCGTATTGGCCGCCGACCTCTGCGACGATCCTCATAGATTGCGGCGGCGCCTGCGCGAGGACGGCAAACGGCACCGCGCAACGAAGACGAGGGCCTTTGCAAAATAGAAGAACGGGAGGATGAGATTCGGGCGAAAAGGCGCGCGCGAAACGGTAGATTACACACCTTACATTCATCCTCACCCCATGCTCTCGTGGACATTTCCAGCCCCTCAGCATATGATGTGCGATTCAATCATCGTTTGACTGATATCGGTAGCCAGCGGGATGTATTGGCGAGTGGATACGCCATAAGTGCAACTCCAAGCCATCCATTCGCGGCGAAAGATTGCAGATAGAGAGCCTGAGGCAGAGATTGGGGTGGAAGAGGTGGGAGGTGGGGTGGATACAGGTTGCAGTACATAGAGATTGTCGGCAGCCTCTATAGAGTGTGCGCTCCGTCGAGGTGTGGTCCCTTGGCGCCGTTTGCACGTACAATTTAGGCCGCCAGAATCCAACCAGAGGAATTTGAAAGGCGGGGCAGAGCACGGGCATCGCCGGGGAAGCCGCGACAGAGTGGACAGAGAGGACAGAAGGACGCAGCTGGGAGGCAGCAGCGACGAGACGAGCTGTCCGCGCGAGTGATGTAATGCACAGCCACCAAAGATTGGTCATAATATTCTGACCCGATCAAACCCCCGCGCTTACCAACAGACTACAACAACCGAGGGACGAGGAAGATTTTGTTGTAGCATCTGTCTAGGAGAGACTAGCAATGGGTACCACATAGCCATATTTCCATATAGAGACATCTCTAGTATACTGTACCATTACGTTCAAATCGATAGTCACGCGTCACGCACCCCCCTGTCGATATGGAAATTTGGTCGCGGTCACGCGTCACGTAGGCCGGTGTCGAATAGGTCGAGCGGTTTGTCACGCCGCCGAAAAATCGTGTGAAACTCCATGAAAAATCCCTGCAACTCCCTGACCTTATTGAGTGTGTTTTAAACCTGTTCCTGGACCATTCATATCCGCAAATTTAAAATTTGAGCATGTGCTTGAGTTCCTGGCCTCAAAATCAACCTAAATGGCTTGGAAGAGGAACCCAGAAGAAAATATCAATGAGGATTCAACACCCTGTGCAAATATTTCTCTGCCATCCCGAGAAATTACTTCCAATAGAAGGGTAAAATTTGCGACTTGTGTCGAATTTTTTGTCTTGTCACGCGCCTTTGGGGGGGCTGTCGAAATGTCGAATTGGTCAAACCGGTCACGCGTCACCCACCCTGTCGATTTGAACGTAATGGTACAGTATAGGCACTTTGCGAACCTTGAGATGCTGAAAACAAAAACGGTGCGGCACCATGGCGAGGCAGATTCTTGAAAATGATCAATCCGAGAGTTCTGTTTTTGCCCCGCCGCTTGCCGGCCACTACCAATCATGGGTGGAACGAAATGTCACATCACGTGACACATTCACTGATTGTCTCACGCTGAATTGATGATTGGTAGTGGCCGGCAAGCGGCGGGGCAAAAACAGAACTCGGTATTGACTTGGAGTACGTAGTTTCAAAAATCTGTTCCGTCACGGTGCCGCGCCGTTTTGTTTTCAAAAGAAATCACTAAGTTTCAACTTTCGGCGCATTCGGCATCTCAACGCAAAGTGCTTTAGGTGGAGCATCCGGAAAAAAGCCTCAAGCTACGGCAGCTACCGCCGGATATGTGGTGCTACAGTAATTATCTGTAGCCGGCGGTAGCTGCCGTAGCTTGAGGTTTTTTTCCTGATGAGCCGTGGGTATTCGGTACCCATTTCGTCTTATAATGAGTCGACTTGTTTCATCTTGCCGGCGGTGCTGGACAGCAAAATTTTGAATCCGCTGGGGTAGAGGATTCTCCAGAGAATTTCGGGTAGACACCGTTACCCGAACTCGCGTAGAGCCGCCAAAGTTGGAGGTGTTCTGAATCAAAGTTTGATGCATCAAGCTTGTCCGTGGCTCAGTTCTATATTTGGTGTGCACTATGTTCAATTGCCTGGAATAGTATTCCAAGCTCAAGATCTCTCTTTTTCTTTGGTTTTTCTCTGCCCTCCGACGTGACTAGTGCCACAGCCCGCGCCGTGTGGCTTCAAGGCATTAAGCTTATGTTTGCGCTTCGATGTCTCGCGCTCGGTTCGATTGTGCTGGCCTCCTGCCTCAAAGCACTAATCCAAACCGTTTCGTTAAATCTAATGGTTGAACCCAGGCAACGGTGGAGATTAGATACTTCCGTAGCATACGCTGCCGCCTTGTGTATGTAGTACGGACACCGGCCGTTCCGATCCGGGACCTGGCGTCGGAAATCCTATCCTATCCTATCCCTTTGCAAATGACTATTCACGCCATCAGAAATGTTCAACATTGCCAGGCTATTGAGTCTAAAACGTCTTTGATATTGCCTCACTCTTGACAGATGCTCCAATTGTCTTTGTGAAAGCCGCCCGCTCCCGAGCCCAAGGTGTTCAAATTATTGCAAGATTCGGACTCAAGAAAAAGCATTACTTACATTCTCCGCCGCACTGCTTCTCCTTCACACTCATTTACCTCTTCGAGGATCTGCTGCAAGTCCATGGGAGAGGGCATCCCGACGCGTTGTGTGCATTAAGCTTTATGATCCCAACAGATCCAAAGCTCTCCACTGGACAGTGGACGGGTGCGGGGCGACATGCTGAATGATTCAAATGATGGTCTTTTGACATAAAGACTTGAGTTCCTCGTAGATCTCTTTGAGACAATACAGCCGGGGAATTGCAAAATGCAAACCAAGACTTAGTAGATTTCTTTGGATTTTTGTGCTGAACATAGGGGCTGAATGATGGTATCATAGACGACGTAGGGCAACTGGTCACGTTTTTAGCGGACATTCTTGGAGGTCTAGAGCAAAAACTAGAACTACGTTCTGTTTTTGAAAGGGTACATTTATTCTCGTTTCGCACTTCGATGTGCGCCGAAAAAACATGGAGTTATGGAGAGCTCAAAATAAACGTGAATAAGCCTTAAACTCGATTTTTTTTTTGAATTTTAACGGGTGCCCTCCTTTGCATCTCTCAATATGCAAGAATCGGGGGGCTCACATTTAAAGATCCTTCATGGGAGTAGAGATACTTAGATACATTGATCGAGCCGGAATAAAAAATATTCAGAGCCACAGCGCTGCGAAAACTTTACAGTAGTTTTCTCAGAACTTCCGCTGCATCAACCTCAAGTCAACCTCAGACCTTCTCGACCATTGGTCTTCCCGAGGTGTGTGAATACACACGGAAGACAGTGACCTGCAATGCGTCGTGAGTCGAAGTGCGCGTTAGGGGTAGCCAATATCCTACCTTGGAAGCATCTTCCATGTTCAATGGCTTGGGCTCATTTCTGTGATCCTTGAGGAGGAAATGAGCCTTGTGCGACGAAGCCTTGAAGGGCTGACTCTCTGATTACGATGGAGTTAATGAAATATCAGACAACAGAACAAGAAGCCATACCTTTGTAGCCCGTGACGGCGTATGCCTGAAGAATCGTGGGGGTTCGACACTCGATTTTCTCTTCGTGTCTGAAAGATACTTCAAGCTTAAAGCGAGAGTACGCGCTCGGAGAAGACATACGCGACACTGCCCAAAGAATAAACCGGGGAGAAAATTGGAGGGTTTTGAGAATTGTCCACAGAGCCTAACGGGGGGATGAGGATAGCAAGTTCATGTTTCAAATAAGATCGCACATAACGAAAATTGTTTTGGAGTGTCGGAACTATTGACCGCTACGATTGTAGGCGTATCATGCTCCTTCAGCGGGTTCGACCACGCTTGACCGGAGCCAGGTTCACCAAAGGAAGTCATATGCTTTCGCTGAGGGGCAGTACGGCTCTCAGAATCCTCACGGAGCAGGTAGGTGGAAGCGAACCTCAACGATCTGACTCTGAGTCCTCGCTGACAGTGTACCATCCTCGTTTTCGACGGCCAGCCAAAATCCGGCTCTGCGATTTATGAGTGAAGAAAACGGAATGCGGTTCATGAAGCATACTCCTCGTGCCAAATGACACTGTGTTGGATCGGAACTTGACCACAATATCAATATCGGTTGGAGGGTAATTAAGAGCGGCGAAACCTACAGTTCGGATCGAATCTAAGGACCTGCGAGTACTGCAGTTCAGAAACGATGCCCATTCGCTAGATTATCGCATACCTTCCAAGCGAGCACATTGGCGCTGTTTGGAAGATGGTCAGAATCGGCGGGGCTGAGGGTGAGGACAATCTTCACGAAGAGAACGGGTGAGTGCGGATGAGCATCGATAACATTTTTGGAGACGCACGTCGGTGGCGAGATTGAGCCTCTTCCTGTTCTCAGAGAGGTCTGTGTAAAACACCACCGACTTCGATCCAGACATGTTAACAACAGGGTGTGGAGAGGAAAGAAGGGGACAAAACACTCAGTCAGTCGGCTTTGCGGCCTATGATTATACTCCTCTCTAATCACCGGTTTCTCCGCGCCCTAGCGTCAGCGCCTATCTGGCACATCTTGAAGCTGTGTTCGATCGACATGTGTTCAACGCGTGATTCCAAATTGGTTATGAACACGCATCGCCCCGTCGACTTGCCGGAATCCCTCATGTCAGATGCTGAAATAGATGATGGAGGCGCGACATACTGTATGATTCTCGGGCCCTAATTCCCGCGAAGGCAAGTACATCCCCGGGGATGATTTATTGCCCGGCGCTCCGCCAGCGGCAACTTTGGCGCCAGACCGCTCTATTTCACAGCGCAATTTTTGAAAAGAGACAAAAGTACGTTTATCAGTACTTCCCCTCCGACCGATTGGAAGTCTCGATCCCGGAAAGCGCTAGGTTTAATTATTTCGAGAACCTGTCAGAGGCACAAGTTTGGCGTTCCCACTAGCCTGGCCGGTGATAGGTGGAGAGGTACCATAATCGAAAAGACATAGAACGTTCGAGGATGAACTCAAGGACCGCCGAAATGGAATATCCAGTGAATCTAGTCCAAGTACTGGTTGCCGCGCATTAATTACCCTGTTTAGCGTTCGGTTTCTCACCTGAGGTACCGGCGGCCGTTCGCGATTCACCGTTGACAGCTAAAGAAAGGCTGTCATTTTCCCTGTCGCTCTTAGTGCTCGCGGGCCGGCAAGCACGCACGAAAAGAAAATGGATGAGGCGCTAATAAGCGCTTAACTCTGCACCCTAAAAGTAGGACGTGAGAGTGGAAATCAACAGTTATAAGGTCCGGTTCCCTCTATCCGGCAATCTTTCGATGTTTTCCCGCAGCGTCCTCTCCATATGGTTCGCTGCAGTCCTGGAGGTTCGAGCCGCCCTCACAAATGTGACGCTTGTTCCTCCGTCCGGGAATATTAGGTGCTCTTCATTATCCGCAACTTTGAGTACCTTCTGACTCCTTCCAACAGTTTAAATGGCCCTCTATGGGCGTCGGGTGCAAGCGGGTGTGGTGACTTATCCTCTGCAGGAAACCACCACAGCTTCGATTTCACTGCTTCAATTTCTGTTGTCTTCCAAGGTAACTATAACCTCACTATACATTCTCCAGATCACTCAGATTCCTACCTAGGGATAGCCGTTTATTTTGTGGGGATGAACTATGGCCCAGAGGGCAGTATTATGTATCAAGCCTCCCTTGATGGAGTTCCCGATATACAGTTCCCATCCTACATACCTCCACAAGCTAACGACTGCGGGGTCATCCTTTACTCAAAGACGGGTATCGCGAACACGAAACACACCCTCGAGATAGCACATGTTCCTGGTACTCCCCATGATACATCCCTCGGAATGGTGGGGTTTTTGTAAGTATTATTTAAATCTTGGGCGGTTTCAAATCCTGACGGAGAGTGAAATAGAGTCACCACCGATGATGGCTCCGGGGCCCCCACCGGCTCGTCTGCAGGCATCGTCACCTCGGTTACTGCCTCGGCTGGTACCCCTGTATCGTCCTCGAGTAGCGTCGGCTCCATTTCCCCCTCCTCGTCCAACCCAGCCGGCTCATCAAACTCGAACTCTCCCGGCTCGTCCAACCAAAACAAACCGGGTTCCTCTACTCCGGGGAAGCCCGGGTCCTTCCTGTCTCGGCCGGGGCGTGTTGGTAGCGTAGTCGGCGGTACTATAGGGGGTCTAATTGCCCTGGGACTCGCCGCGCTATGGGCCCACGGAGTCATTCAGGCCATGCTTGGGATATTCCCCTGGACGATTCGAGAGTTTAAATTCGGGTCTACAGGCGGCCTCGGCGGATCGCATGAGGTGTGATGATACTCGATTCCTTTATAGTAAACTCAACATCAGCTCTTAGATTATTCTAACCCTCACTCCAGTCGACATTGACAAGGCTTACCCATGTGAGCAAGTTGTTTGGCGGGTGAGCATCATCTTTAGTCGCCGCTAAAATGCTGATAGAAGCCCAGATGTTCACCATCAGTCGTGAACATCCAGAGTTCACTGCGAAATTGGAGTACAAGTGAGCATAGCATGTCGTCTGCACATCGCCCACCTTATTCGCGCAGACGTGCCTTTGGAATTGCGATCATTGAGTCTGGCGCGGATGCCTTCAACAATGAGAGGATATGCAAGGAACCCGATATCATGAGGTCCGCTAAGGTGCGACAATTATTGTTCAAGTTGGACTTGACCTCACCTCGACTCCTTCTATCTTCATAGCCAGGCCGGGCCCTTCCCTTCACCGGCCTTTCCTGGGACAAACCATTGCAATTTATGCTCCAGAAGCGCACACGAATCATCGCCAGAAATCAAAGTGCGACCCAGATCCCACAGCGTCTAGTCATAGGGTCGTATATTGGCGACGAAGTGGATGAAGAGAAGGAGGATACGATTCCCCTGTGGACTCCTGAACGGCCAGCGCGCTTCCAGCCGTTCATGGTGATGGAGGAACATTCCCGGGTAAAGTAAGTAATTTTAAACATGCACTGAATCCAACGCATATTATTCACCTCGTGGACTGCAGATATGGCGAGGAATTTTCAGCGAGCGATGATCTTATCCTGCGAGCCTACAAGATCAAGACGCGCGATGTCAAGGGTAAATCGTCAGGAGAGAATATGTTCAGGACTAACTACCGCCTGATGATAAATAGTGACCCAAATCCTCTCAGCCGAAGATCTCGAAGATGAGGACAAGACGGTTCCTCTCCTGGGGAAAGACGGGATCCGTCTCAGCACCCTCCCTGAGGTCCGTTCCCATCATATTTGCCAAAATATAACTCACAAAAGAGTTGTAGAAGACGACGTGGTTCATTGCTCGTAAAAAGGGATCAGAAATCGAACTGACAAGGGAAATACCGCGGTGGAAAAAATCCGTAAAGTCCTTCAGGATGTAGAAGTGACTGTGAATAAATGCATCGACTTGACGACGGCCCACATGAATTATGGTCCGACGTAGTTTCTTTGTTTCTACTAGGTCATCAGTCTTGTACAAATTTCAGCAGCGCGGCCCACCAGGTCCACGCGGCCTAGACTCATCCGCGGGCGATTTAATGAAAGCAAGCGTAGAGTCCTGTGAGTGTTCGTTGAAGAAGGGAGTAAAACGAAACTATCCCACCACATTCGCGTCCGCCCGGATGAGTTTTTGGAAAAAAGATCATACCTTGTCTCGTTTGTGTAACCGCACCCCGAACAGGTACCTAGGATGCGCAAGGCCATCGTGCTACGGGTTGATTCAGGGATATTAATGGGATTCAACGGCTATACCTTCGTAAAAATGCGGTGTGGGCGGACTGAATGAGAGGACTCACAACTAGCATAGTGAGGAGGGATGCCTGCTCGTCCCGAATAAGATACATGTATCCCTTCGGAATAATAACGCACGACGTCCGGTTCGACCTGGCCACCCGGCGTCCCCACTTAAAACTCCCAGTTCGCATCGGCTGTGTGACTGCAGGGTCGAAATTTGGGAGGAATAGCCGATAGACGCCGGAGTGGTTTCTTCCGCGAGGTGTTAGTTGGAAGAATGCTTCGCTCCCGGAACATGGGTCAATTCGAAACTTCACTAGATACGACCGATTTAACCCACCGGACATAAATCAGTCCGTCCGCGCAGGAGAGCAGGGACCCATCCCAAACGATTCTCTCTGTGGGGTTCAACATATTCTCGTTCAAATCGCGAATGCGTCCAGGTTGCGTCCAGGTCCGTCCGGGTGAAACGGTGATCTTGGGTCCTCGTCGAGAGGGTCCTGTCGTTGTGTTAGAAGGACTTGTTGGGACGAGTAGAGTATGACTTGACCAACATTGGCAATCTACTCTCCAACGATACTCCCTTTCTGTGCGAAATAGGATAAACTTGGAGAAATCTTTATCTAAGGCCTGGGCCGCCTGGTGGTCGCGGGACCAAGCCTGGCGGCAGAAGGGCTGCTATAGATACCTACTAAAGCGAAGCGTTCGTTTCCGCGTTAAGTGCGCGCTGTTGCTTTGTGGACAAGTGCCAAGTGGGAGTCGGAAGGAAAGAGCAAAGAACTTGTTGATGGCGATGCGTTGGATGCGATGGGAACATTATTGACTGATCCGAGGAGATTCCGGAACTTGCCGACGGCACACAAATTTCTCAAATTTCAATCATCAGGAACAAACAGTAGTAACAGCGACCAAGTTGACAATACTTGGATCTTCGCGGGTGAAACTCGTATGTGCGGACCAATTGTGGACGAAAATAATAACGCCGAAGATTACGAACGTTGCCAGCACAATGCCAGCACTGTGCGAAACCGGCCATCATTTCCGATTTGACTCAGTTCTGACTCATTTCCTCTTCAACGACTACCACGAGCAATGTATTTCTTTGAATCCCTGCCAAAGCACATACCGCGCCCTAAAGCGATTTTATCCCCACGCGAGGCGAGTCAAAGAGCGGAAGGTATCCGCAGCCACCTTTTCGCGTCTTGGGGACGCCTCCAAAAAATTGTCCTGGCACACGAAGAAACGATACAGAAGCGCTGGAAAAAGGTGAGTACCTCAGAGTTGACTGGTTTTTTTTTTTGTGTTCAACGATGCACAGAGGACTGGCGCAAAACGAAAACAGCTGCTTCAGGAGATTGAGCCCACACTCCCGGAACAGCATGCCCCCGAGATAACCGCGCTTTCCCAGCCCTCTGCGACTCAGAAGCTCAACGCCTTTCTCTTTCCGTATTTGAACCTTGAGGATCTGTCTATCAATAACGGTGTACAATGTGAGTCTTATCTTATCTCTTCGTCGAGATGATTCGTTGACACGGAAGCAGTCCTTGGTCTCTTACATGCGCGAACACATTATGCCCCGTCCCAATTTGCTTGGTTCGATTACAACACCGTGAGAATTCCACGATGGGGCGACCTGTATTCTCATCATGATTTAGCTGCACTTCGGCATAGTGGTAGGCGGCATTGACCGATATCATGCCATGGATTGTGGTATGGTTGTGTTTGGAGACGAGGACACATATGGCAAGGTTTTGGAGTATTCCGAGCCTCTTGAAAAATCGGACGAGACCGCTCCCGATGGAGGGCAGATGGAATTTATTCTTCGCGAATCGATGCCATTCGGAGACGGTTTGGCGGTCCTGCATACGCAGTTGAAACTTGTACGCACTATCCACACTCAAGGCGACGGCACTAATCGTTGAGCTCAGATGGATTTTCTGCTCGCCGTGGTATCCAAAATTCTGTGCGATGTAGACCTCGCTACTTTCACCCCCGTTGCGCCCCTCCCTCCCCCAGACATCCTCATTCTTAACACCACGTTCCAATGGCAGTCTCGCGCCCGTTTAAATGCCTTGAAACCCTACCGTCCTCCGCCGGTCTTTTCCATCGATGAAATTACGGTTATCATCGACTCACAGTACGAACTTGCGGTCCAGCATCTTGCTGATCTGCGCACTGATCCTATTTACCTCGCCGAAACCATCGCATCTTATTGCGCTCACCGCATCGAAACAATTCTTACTGCGCCTCTCCCCCTCATACGAAAGCGCGCACTGACGCTGATGCTCTCAGATACGTATTCCTTCTTCGTGGTCAGTTTTACTTGCGATGGAGATGCCCTGCCGCTCATCATTCTCATATACAGTTCTATCACGTTGCGAAAGAAATTATCGCCGAGTTTCGAGTGGTACAAGCAAAGTTCCCTGATATACCTCGCGCTCGGGAGCTCCCCAAGGAGTATGAAGATGCGCTCAAAAATCTCTACCCAATCTTAGGCCTCATCGAAAAACATATCACGAAAGTGCACCATCAGACGATGTGCGCATCCTCTGCCCTCAGTGCCGGTGAGTCATTTGTGCACCAACTAGTATCTTTCTGACTGATGCAGGTCGCTCGATTGAATGCAATGACCCTACGTATACAAAGCACAAGATCACCTTCAGTCCTCAGCCCGGAGACGAGCTGTACGCGTATATGGTGCTCCTCCTCCAAGAACAGCAGACGCACATGTGGCAGGTCTCCCGGATTTTCGATCAGCTCGACCGCCTCACGCAGGACGGTACCGCGCGCGAGCGGATTTCCCCGCTCATAGGCAACCTCCTGTCGCAGTGGGGTGTGGTCAACGATTGTAAATTTATTCTGGAGTTGCACCGCCCCGCCGTCGAGGACGACCAAGATCTTCAGACGGGCATACAGGAGCGCCTTACAAAATGGCACCCGCTCATCGCGTCCATTGTTTCGGGAGTTTCGCCCCCGACACCGTTGGCCGACCTAGCCTTCCCGCTAACGCGTTTCGCTTACCCGAAAGGCCCGAAGGACGGCGCGTGGGCGGCCAAATGCCAGCGGGTGGATGATGAATTCTCCGCGTTTTGGAGGACCGCGGACCAATGGTTATTGAAAGTGTGTGGGCGGCCGTTGTACACGCTCGGGGCGGAGGTCATCGCACCGTACCGCGTCGAACCAACGGACTGGGCAGCAGTTGGTGCGTCTCTATTCCTCGCGATATTAGATTCCGCGCTAACCCTTTCGAATTGAGCCGCGCGCAAGGTTGCGATCCGTCTAAAACCGACCCCGGATGCCCTTGTACCGTTTGGAGGGGCGGAACAGAGTCCACCGACGGAAGAGGCGGTCCCAACGGTTAAAATCAAGGAAAAGACGCGAGGTGCGATTGCGACATCGGCGACTGAAGAGGATGTCGATTCCCGTGAGCGAGAGGTTGCGCTAGTGGCCCCTACGCCCGTTTCGACACGCGCGTACAAAGTGTTCTCGGCTCTGTTCAACGCGGCGAAGGAGTGAGTTCGTCTTCGTTTGTTCCATGGACCGTACTAATGGTCCTTCACAGCGAAGAAATCGCCCTGCAACAAAGCTCTGTGCCGTGGAAGGATGTGCGTCTCCCTCCTTTTCTCCCTTCCTTCTCATTATTGACACACTGGTTTACCGCTGCTCAGATTCAAACCGCATTCGCTCAACTCGGCTTCGAGTTACACAAGACGCGTGGCTCGGCGTGGACGTTTCGGCACCCGGATGGACCGAAGACCGTCACCGGTAAGCGCTGCATCCGAATATGCTCTCGCAAAAACTAACCGGCCGCATTTTCCTTCTAGTTCACGAACCCCACCCTTCGCCGACAATGAGTTTCTGGGAAGCGCGACGTTTTGGCCGGCGGTTGACACGGAGATTTGGGTGGACGCTGGAGTCGTTCGTTCTCGACGCTGCCGCGGCCTAACTCTCGGTATAATAGACTTTGGCGGTGGGGAATGTAAAAAAACGGTTTGAATATCACGGCTAGAAAACAAACGACCAGACTAACAAGGCAAGTTTGTATGCTATGATGTGATAAGAATTATTTGCTGTTCTTGAATTTAAAGCACCTTGAGGAGGGATTCGCACCCACCAACATTCCTTTGTTGATGTTTGGTGGAAAGGGGGTGGCGGTGCTCTTTCCACGTGCTCCGAGACTCCGAGTCGGCCCGGACAGTTGCCGCGTTTCTGCTTCCTCCACAACCGTTGTTCTATGGCTCGCTGCGTTTCTAAGACCGCTCAATACATCTGATTCGCGGTCCATCCCTTTAATCTCTCGATCTCTGCGGACCGCTGGGACTTTAGAGATCTGGCCCTGTATTTGGTGTGCTTGTTGCCGACCGGACCCTCAGATTTCCGACCGGCCGTCGGCGCCAATCCGATGTACATTTACCAAGGTCGCCAACCGACGCGTTATTTCCCATCCTTTTCGTTAAACACTTTGACTCGTCGTGGAAGGTTTACCCGCCCTTTCGAACAGTTCCTGTCGTTCTGCTGAACGCAGAGTCATGTTTTCCAGCTCCATGGCAGACCGCCCGGGTTATCTTCTTCTTTGTTTATCCGGTCTCGGGAATGTGGTATCGGTCGCTCGATCTTGCGGCTGTGAAGAGCTCAACATAAAGGAGGCGGCGCACCTTGGACTCTCGTCTATTTTTTGACTCCGGCTCCGCTGCTTTATGTGCCAAGACGTTACTCGGCATCTAAGACACCCCCACCCCATCCTCAACTCGCCTCCAGTTCGTCCATTATCCCCGTCCTGCATCTGAATTGCTAATAACTATCACCCTAACAGTAAGAAATTGACCTGTGGACAGGATACATGCTGAATTACTGCGCCACTGCATTGCTTCCACGTTCTGAAGCTCCACAGCTGATGTACGTATTTAGCTTATGTGATCTTCCTCTCCTACCACTCTTCACTCGCCTCCATGAGCACTCAGGCTGAGCCCAGCTGGAACGCTGAGTACGTCGGTTCTTCATCCCCCCGGACATCATGTCGTGATGAGCCTGTGCTCACATCGGGAGACCTAGTGAACCTGACGGCGTCTCACTCAGATCTGGCAGCGGCATGTTCTCGAGGGCGCACGATTTCAACGTGTTCGGTGGAACCTACAACAACAACAACAACATCTATGTTGCGGACCCAACCGCTTCATCAGGTAAGTCACTTTGTCCGTGATGTTGCATGCATTACCTACTAATCGGCAGATCTTATTCGCATGATTCCGTTGGAGGATATCGTTCTCCAGCGCCTATTGTGGGTAAACAAGGAGTCAGGTGTCATCGGTCGGCGACGTGAACGGACGTGTGTTCGGCGAGTGTACTCTGCGACGATCAAGCACGCAGATATGAACACAGATATTATGACCGTCGGCTTGTATGAAGGGGATGGGGCGGAAGAGGTGTGTTGAATATTCCATTTGTCTAATCCAGTTGCAGACTGGGCATCGTAGGGGTGGCGGCAAGATATCCCAGTGTACACATCGGTGCGGTGAGTGCAATGTGCCAGCACTTCTTTCCTGCGTTGCGACTAAGGTCCCCTTCCTCAGCCATCCGAGTATCGTGCAAATTTGGAGAGGAGCAAGAGGGGCTCAGGGGAATATGCACGCGGCAATCTTCCATGGAGGTAGGTATGCGGCAGTTGATTTCGACGAGTGCTGTTTATAACGGTGCAACCAAATAGATCTAGTACCGCTTCAACAATTCCTGGCTTCCTACTCCCCGGTCATGACGGTGTATCTTTATGCTTGCTATGTATGTCCGTTGGCCCAAATACTTCGAGTCCGATGTTGATTTTCTTCCAGTGGACGGAGTGGGAGGTGTGCAAGTTCGATCCTCTTGAGGTTTCCATTGATTCGGTCGCAGGAGGTCGCTCATTATCTGCGCTCAACCCTTCAAAGGGTGATGGTAATTTCGGTGCTCCACAGTCTAGACCGTATGCTGAGTGCTTCTAGGCAGATTGGGATTGCACAATGTTGATACGTAACTCAACTGGCCAACTTTCCGCAGACCTTATCCCCCCGGATCGCAGCGAACAGTACACAATCAGTTTGGGTAACACATCCTTCGGGATATCCCTTCCGTCAACCTTTATTTCTTCAAGTCTCGCGGCCCAGGAGGCCCTAGCCATCGATTCTCTGACGCCTGAGCAGTACCATCTCATATGTTACTTCTCTCTGCGACGATATCAAACACGGTTCATTCCTGCCTCCGCAGCGGTGACAATGGGGGCGGTCATCCAGTGGTCCTTGCACCAGCAATACGAGGACCATGTTGAAATTGCCACATTGGCAAAGCTCGACATTTCCTATAGCGGTTGGAGCCTTTGGAAAAGGAAGAGGGTGGGGAAGCTCATGAGAAATGATTGGACGTGGTATTTCAAGTTTCAGTTAATCGTATCACAGATTGCTGACCCAGTCTTGTATCAAAGTTGCAAAGCCGATGAAGTATTCAACACCGAAATTGTCTTCAGCGTCGTTTCCGAGGACCCACAGACTTGGTTGAGTCAAGCAAACTACATCTTTAGTCGCCTTCAGATCACATCCAACCTCGAAGATTATAGTGCGTCCCAGTCTCCACTTGCATCGCCGGTCGGTCAACTCTTCAAGCAGATCTCGTCGATGAAGTTGATTTCACGATTTTGATTTCAAGCCCAACGGAGATCGTGCCACCAGGCTTTCTATTTCTCTGTCCCGAAGAGTTCTTTTCCTGGCAAGGTGCTTTCCGACAAACCCGTAGAGGATTAATCGAATGGCCAGAGCGTGCGGCGTATTGGTCTCTTAATTCGTCGGGTGCTGACCCACTGAGCGCGGAGGAGGTAGCAGCTCTCGGGTTCCCAGCTATCCAGCGAATCACCAAATCATATGGGCCATCCTGGCCGGCCAGTGTTTATACCGGTCTTCGTCAATTCCACGAGGCGAAGGGTTTTGATCCAGAAAGCCAAGACATTGCTCGAGATTTGCGAAAGCCGTTATATCAATTATCCCGGGAGACAAACCCTCCTTTCGCGCACGGTACGCGGGCCAACTACCCCAGGGATTTCTCGTTAATTCCGAATTTTAACTCCCAAGTGGAAGAATTGAGCAGAGCAGAGGAAGACGGGGACGAGGTCGACACAAACGAAGAGTGGGAGGACGCGCAGAGCTCGCTGTATGATGGTATGAATTGAACATCCGGCTGTCGCTACTGCTGACCACCGAGTACCAGGACATGAATTAGGCGAGGAGTCTGAAACAGAGAACCGGCAGGGGGGAGTCAAGGTCCCCTCAGAAGGGCACGAGAAAAACGGTCAGTTTGATAAACATTTTTTCTACGCGCTTACCATGTGACCCTCAGCGGTAGAAGTTCCCCGAGAACCAGTTGACCATGAATTTCCCAACGACAGCTTGGCTGGCAGTTTCATTCGGATTATTCGGGGCTTGCGACTCGGAGAAGGTCTGGACGTTGAAGCTGAGACCGCAGAGACTGATCCCATTTCACCATACCTTGTTTGAGTTTCACCGCACCTTGTTTGACTTGAGCTGGCTTCAGTATCGAAATACGCAATGTTCCTTCATTACGTTTTACTGGAAACTGAGAGACGGAGAGTCCATAGCGGTGAACCAACACCGTGTCGGCCCCAGAAGGCCATGCAATGTCTCTCCCGGTCCTGCCGGAACACGGTCATCTTGCAGACGCCATGCATCACGGCGCTCGCAGCGGAGCAGAGCTGGCAGATATCGCGTTCCAGATCCTCCATTTTGAACCCTCGATCCAGGAAATCAAAGCGGGAAAAGAGTTCCCCAAATAGTCATCTCACCCTTTCTATGGAATTGTGCCTGTTCAGAGCGTATCGGCCCTGTTGAAAGTTTCCAGCTCCGCTGACGGCATCGCATTGTACTGTCGATCATGATATTCCGGCTCGCTACCGAGGATGCCGGGGGTGAGCCGAGATCTGCCGTGTAACGGGTTTATTTTCGGGTTTCAATAGCTTTTATTTACAGCACTCCTACTTCTTCAAACATCATCCGCTCAAATTCCAATCTGAACCGAAGCGGTGACGCAATGCGCCCCGCTGCGCTCTTGTTCAAGACTTCGATTGTGTCGGAATAAGTTGAACGTCGAGTCGACTCGTCCTGCCAAAAGCACTCATAAAATTTCACCTGCGATGCTCCTCGATGTCGAATATAAGCCTAATGTCCTGGAGATCTCATCTGTTTGTGATCCGACAAGCGGTCGGAATATGCCTGACATTTGTGTACATCAACATAAGACCGCAATAAGCCGCGGAAAATACATGTACGCTGTCACCAAAGCGGAAGTATGGAGGCAAACGTACATGTATACTCGGGCCGGGACGACGATGTATCAAGCACCAGGACCCACAACGACATTTACAGCAAGAAGAGGTCTGACACCTGAATCCCGACCACAGCCCAGTCTTCAGGCCACCAAATCAAGTGCGGGCCAAACGCCCGAGGTCCTGTGAGCCTGCCTACCTACGGCCGCCAACGCAGCTATATATGCTTGCGCAGATAATGCAGTGCCGAGTATCCCTTGGCCGGGGCGAATCGAATTGACGGATGCAGCGCATCACGGAGCGCGCGGCATTCTTGCAGCGCGACGACAGCGGTAGGGCGACGCGCGGGATCTGGATCCGTCATTCGCTCCAGGAGGTCTACATATCCCGGGACGAACTCCTGCAGTACTTGATGCGCTGCGGTCGGAAGGCCCTGCGGATTTCCGAATGTCTGTTGGTCCGCGGAGGAGTGTCAAATAACAGCATTAAATTAGAGTTCTCCAACGGCATGCAGCGCCGACGACGTACCTTGCAGTATATTTGCTCCCAAGACAAGGCGCGCGTGAACACGGATCCGAGTGCATAGACCTAACAGTGCGTTCCATCGGCATTTGTGGCGCTGATGACTCGGAGCTTTGACTCACGTCGACGGGAGGGAGGTGGTATGGTCTTTGAGAATCGCGACTATCTGTCCGGGGGACTTCGGGCGCTGCGTGGTCCACCGTGCCCCAGTACCCTGTGCCGGTCCATGTCGCGGGATCCGAATCGGCGGGAAAGCGGCATGCGCATCCTAGATCGATGTACGCCATGGCGACGTTGCGCCTCGTAAACGACGAATACACCCCCGGCACTGCGGAATGAAGATTCAACAGCATGTTTGCCACCGAGATGTCCTGAAGGGGAGATACAGTGGGTCTCAGTTGACCAACGAGTAGGTGCGTACCCGATGAATGATCCCGTGCCGATGCATAAAAGAAAGGCCCTGAACCATCGGGAATTAGCCTCGAGTGCAATTCAACGAAACATGAGCGCACCTCTAAAGCTTGCGTCAACCTAGTGAAGTAATCTTCGACCTCCCAAGGGATGCAGTTCTGTGCAGATCGCGGCCAGTACGGCATTACAATGAACGTCCATTCTTCGGTCATGATTTTGTCCAGAAGCGGGATGGTGTGGTTGTCGGCGCAAGACCGCATTTCGGGCGAGTTGAGAAATGAGATGATGTCGATTTCCGCACGCGAGCGCACGTTGTGCAAAGCCTTCAGCGCGCACTGTGAAACGCGTTCAGCTCATTCACCAGGACGGGCTCGGACGACTCTTACCACTCGATCTTGAGTATCATAGGCCATTTTTAGGTTCGCGCACTGTGATTAGGAGTCGGACGAGGGAACCGAAGGGGATAGTTGACCCACTTGAGTGAGCCAGCCCGTTGTCTGGTCGATGCCGCTCTCGTGGATGTTCTTGTCTTTGTCGTAAAAGTGAACAAAGCCCTCTCTACTGCGGGGGCGAAAGGGATCCTCCGCGACGGGATAATTGAGTGATCCAAGCCTAAGAGGGGTCTGCGGACGTTCACGCGAGTAGTATCTCCAGCAGAGGCTGTAGCCGCGCGAAGCAAGATAGGGCTCGAAATGTCGCCAAGGTTCGTCCACCAGGTGCGCCGTGCTGTTGTGTGAGTCCAGTCGTTCCCAGTGCTCTAGATGTGGCGGCAGAGGGGCATCCGGATAGAATCGAATCGTCATGGTGGAATGGTTGAAAGAGGGACAACTGCGTCGCTACAGCGCTTCTTGAAGTAACCTGCTCTATAAATTGCGGACCGGTTGACCGGCGTCTGCTGAAAAGCGTTTGAAAAGAGCGTGGGATCCCGTGGCGGAGGTCGGGCCGGCGGAGAATTCCCGAAACGCAGCTACCCACAAAAGGCCTGAATGAACCAAGATTGGACCAGTTCATTCCGATTTTCGGTTGGTCGCGAGTCGGAGTCTCAAAACTAATAGTTCCTCCAGATTCGTTAAGTTCAAAGAGATGGTGAATGAACAGAAGTAGTGGCCACTTTGGAATTGTTTGGCAAAAAATTGACAGTCAGGGTCGAGATACGCGAGCCCAGAGCGAGCTGAGATGGAGTGGATAACGTCAGGATAACGGCGGCAACGATCATTACGACAGACTCCGGGCTGTTCCGACTCGCAAAGGTCCGGGCTGGCGCAGCAAAGTTTTTTTTTGCCTGAGGTTTAGGTAGTCCTGGAGTCCAAGCGTGTTTTACTACCCTCTGAACAACCGTGCCCTTTCTTCTCCAGCAGGTAATCATGCGTGCATCCAAGTACAAACCTAGCCGATATTTTTCCGGCGTTCCCGAAACGGATTCACCGCCGCTTGCCCTGACATGCTTCTAATTGTTTGAATGAACGTCGACCCACTTGGAAGTAATCATTCAACGGATGAATCACAATGAATCACTGACCCTCGGCCCTTGCACAGCGCGCAACATCCCGGAGTCAAACGCCCGCGGACGAAGGCTGTGCACCGGGTTGAACTCGAACAGTTTAACATGCCGACCAGCGCAGTAGTCCAGCGGCGAGTTTCTCCTCGCGGAAGGGGTTCTGTCTTCATGGAACCTCGACTGCAATTGATCGCACAAAGGTGATGACTCTGGAGACCGGTCGAGAGCTGAGCGAGTACCCAGCTTGTGTGTTTGATTCTTTACTCCATGTGTTTTTTTCACAGGAAGAAACGCTGGGACCTTATGTAAACGATAAAATTTATTCATCGGCAACATCGCGTGGTGTTTGGTCGTGCTTGGCACTTTGAAGATGTTCGCGTTCGTCATGTGACTCTTATCAAACGACGCCATGGATCAATTCGTCAATCCCTTAGTTTTTGCCTTTTTTTCGCATTCCAGGTTGTTCCGCTCTGAAGCCGTACCAACGTGCCTTATTGTGATGTTCAATGCACAATAACTCCTGCAATAACTAGACGCCTTTGTTATCTGACACTTTGGGGCCACTCGCGATCGTTGCCAAAGTTGTTGCTGGAGTGTGCTGGGGCCCTTGTTACTTGTACCCGACAACATAAAGTCCAGGCACCCTCCGAACACCCTGCGCGTCCTCCGCCCCTCCCCACGTCGACATGCCTCATCAAACTCATATGTCTGCGCAAGGCCGAATCTGCGACTGTTGGGACTGCCGACGTCTCACTGAGAGGATGCACAAGCTCTGCGCACTGTGGCAACGATATGTCTTGATCTCGCAACCCACCTGGACGGAAGGGAAATACAAAACCCTCTTTCACGGAACCTCAATATCGGACGCTCAGCGGATGCTTCAGCACGGCCTTTCGTTGCCACGACATAGAGGACAAATATCTCCTGGGCAGTTCAGATACGAAGGTTTACTTCATCTTCTTTCTCTACTTCTGCTCCCCGAATAACCTTGCTATACATAGGTGCATTTTATCTGACCGATCGAGCAGAGGCAGCCGCCCAATTCGCTCAATTCAAGACCGGACAGCCACGGGTCGTCGTCCTCGGTAGTTCCCCTCCCGCGTTTCGCGCTGATAACTCAAATAGTTGTCTAGCTTTCAGATGGGACCGGAGTCAGATGAGGTACCATCTAACACCTCCTTTATCATTCACATTCTACCTGCTGAGTCTGCTCAGAATCCTTGAATTTGGACAAAAACGAGGAATGTCAGGGTTCATACCCTATTTCATCGTGCGTGCCAGGTCCACAGTCCTTTTATCTTTTAGTACCTGACGCGTTCCAAGTTCTCGATGACGAATTGGGGAGAGGACGTCACCTCGATGCTTCCAACTCAAGCATTCCAGCAGCAACGACTGGTCGTCGGCCCGGGGTATTTTCAACGACCTATGAACCTGCAAGAACTGCGCCGAGCGACCGCCGTTGGAGTCGCCATGTACGATATAATCGCAGGGTTCGCTTTTCTTCCCTAGTGAACTGAGGCGATTGATTTAATTGAACGGCGCTCCTTTCAGGCCTATGTTGCGCACGGGGGGTATGTGTTCGCCTTGGTTTAAACTTATTATCAATCTATGCTGATCGTACCCGTAGACACAGAGGCCCACGTCTGTCAGTATGCAATCGTGAACTCGCGCGGTCTTTCAAGACTAAGCGAGCCGTACGCTAAGATTTACGACTGTACTGCCCGGATGTGGTGAAAGGAGGAACAGAATTCTTGTTTTGCCTCATGGAAAGCTCGTGTCTGTTATAATCCTGGTTGTCCCAACGTGCCTGAAGATACCCACTCGTTCACCCTTGATGCTGCCTTTGCTAATGGAAATCGACCTCCCTATCAATGGTCTTCTGTCTCTGCAGATCGTCTCCCTTGGACTACAAGCTCATTTCTCGATTTTAATCACGCCATTCTGCCGCCTCTCTATCCTTCAAATGGCCAGGTCGGACCCCTACAGACGCAAGGAAAGTTCCTCTAAATTCTCAATACTCACGGTTTTATTTATTTATTTTTACGACCAAACGTACGTGAGCATGCCGAAGGAGACAGGTGAATATCATAACCTTGGGGATAATGACTCAGTTCAAACTACGAATAACCGATTGCGCGTCACGGTATCCGCTTCCGTTGCTGGTGGGCTTGATGACTTTTCATCGCGATCGATTAAGCCGTCGGTACTTCGTCTGAAGCTTGATCGGTGTCACCGGCAGATGTGCTGGGCGCCACCGAACGGCCTTTTAAATATTTTGTCAATGAGGTTCAACGGCGATCAACCGTGGAATCAACGGGTGACTCAATCAACCGACCTTCGAATACGAACATCGGCACTATACGGATCTTCGTGCTTCACGCAGATCCAGAAGTAAGACTCCGAAATTCCTTGATGGCTTACTTGACACTGCACAGCGCCGAATATATGGACCCGAAGTGCATGACGGGCTCAATATCCAGCTCGTCCGTGTTCGTCGGCTGGTCTTTTTCCGCCATCTTATATTCAACTCCGCAAAGGAAATACTACATTGAACAGTCCCAAATTACAGAAATCTGTCTGAATGTACATAATACAGATTATTTTGAAGGGCGACCCGTAGGCAAGTAAACAGAATTAGCTACGAGTAGTATACACGGTTGAATTACGTCCATCCATCCCTCCGGCCGTTGATGCGGCATCTTGAAATGAAGCCTGACGCGGTCTAAGATGGATTATTTGTCACCCGTTTGAGGATGCTTTCGCCCGGCGGAGACGCATACGGCGGGGGCAGTTCGCGCATAATAACCGGCGGCGACGCAGTCGGAGACACCGTGGGCGAGCCTGCCGTAGTACCCGTGTGCGTGGACGAGTCGATATGTCGAAGCTGCCCCGCGCTTTTCGAATTCGAAATAGCCGTCGCCGGCGGGATCGTCGCACTCTGGTACCAGCTATCGCTCGGCTCGGTGCGGAAAGGCGAAATATCGATCACGCCCGAATCGCCGTGTGGGCTATTTCCGTTTTGCTGGTATTTTTGGCGTTGGCGCCGGAGGGCCCAGAAGACGAGACTGCAGAGGACGAGGAGGGCGCCGAGAGTGGCGCCGAGGATGGTACCCAAGCGCTTATGGGAGGAGTGTGTTGGTTGAGTGCCATTGGAGCCTGGGACACCAAATGAGCTGACTAAGCCTGGGCAATCGACGTTCGAAGATCCTTGGGTTCGCACGATTGGACTTCCGGTTGCCCAGCGTCCGTTCCTGTCGCGATAATCAATCACTCGGGCGCCAAGAAAACGGGGGGAAGCTCACGAATCGCTGACAGAGGCTGGTGAGAGTCAGTTGCAGTTGGCTTAAAAGTTGTAAAATATACATACCAATTAGCTGCCCGTTCGGATCGGCTCTATCGATGTAGGTGAAAACCGAGTCGGGCGGATCTGGGGGAACGACAATTTTAGTTAGTGCGACTTGAAAACACGGCGCTTAAGAAAGGCAGATGGATGTGTACCCAGTGTAACATTGGTGATGACGGGCGCATTCAAAGCCGCCAGCGTCACATTGTAGGGCGGGGTCCCGCCGCGAACGGTGAGGCCCCACGGTTCGCAAGTCGTGAGTGTGTCCGTGACATTCGCGGTAACATTGAACGATGGTTCCGTTACGGCCGGCGGAAGACACTGTGTCGTCGATCCCTCTGGACGCGGTAAGCGGGTGCGAGGCGGCGAAGTCGGGGAAGTAATATACCAGTGACGTTGTAGACGAGGGAACCGACCCCGGCAGCGATGCCCGTTGAGTCGAGGACGCTCAGAATGAGGCGGGTTCCTACGATGGCAGATCTCCAGTTGAAATTTCAGAAAGAATTTATAGAACGGGGAACTCACCGACAGGATGCTGCACCTGCCATGACAGCGTACTCGCATTCTTCCCAATGTACGAGGTTATCGGAGCTCCGCCGACTGCGAATGCTATCATGTAGAACGGTGGGACGGGATGCGTCGACAAGGGTGTCACTGCGATGGGGAACGTTTGGCAGGAGGGCAGCGAGCTGAAAACACTTTGCTGTGATATCTGGATTGGTATCGACGCCAAGCTTCTGGTCCGAGGAACCTACCGTCCCAGAAAACCCCCACTGAAAAGGTGGGTTCGTGACCTGCCCAGCGACGGTGGAGACACACGAGAGGGCGACGCCAGTGTACAGAATAGTGTCCAGGCGGAGCATCGTGGTGGGTGCGGAGATGGAGGGGATTTCGAGGCGGGCCAAGGGGCATACTTAAGAGAAGCGTTTTTACACAGCCTCGTGCCACCTCGCCTTCGAGTTAATTCGAATAAGTGATGAGTATCAGGACGAAAGCCAGATGTGTCTTCCTAGGCACGAGTCTTACGTTGGTATAGCGCCTGAGCCGACCGAATCGCAGGAGGGATTGTACGCCCAATAGGGAGGAACACAAGATAAGGAGAATAAAGCGACGTTCATCCCAATGGCGGCCGAGCTTGAGCGCTGAAGACCAGCGCAAGGACAGTGGTAGGGGTGGCGCAGGAAATGAATGATGGTAGATTGAACGGCCGTTTACACAACTGTCCATCCGTCCAAAGGAAAATTAATCGGGGAGTAGGCACCGCGGGAGTGCTGCTAGAAATTTGAAATGACGAAGATGAAACGGCGAGTATTGAATGCGGCTGTGCCAAGGTTATAAGCGTCGGACCCGATATCGCAAAGTGCGCAGTCAGTGCGGTCGATCGCTAGGGCAAATGTAGATAAGCCTGAAGTAAATTTGGAGAACGGAGCACCTCTACGCCGATCGCGGGAAAAATTGACATGGTCAACGGCGGATGATCCTGGTCTTTTTTCCCCGGAGAACGGAGCGATGAAACTTGGGCGGGAACATACTTGAACTTGCTGCTAGCAAGGTATGCATTCCTTCAAGTTTCTGGTGGTGGTGGGAAGCAAGGTGCGGAAGTCGGCCCGAGCGATCCGCGCGGTATTTCCCGGCGATCATTGTCACTTGAACAAAGTTGACCATATTTTGAATATTCAGGTGGTGACCGAGAAACTGACTTATGACGGGCTTTCCGGCGCCATGGAGGATCCTAATGAAGCTCAGTAGCGGTACCACCCATAGACACAGCTTGGCAACAGCTTCATCGAAGGCGATGCCGAGTTCCGACAGCGTTGATCTGCCAATGAGCTACATTTCCACAGCTGTGGGCGCTCTTTCTCACCAACTTTCACCATCCATGGCCGACGCTCACCCAGAGCCTGAATTCGCCACGAAATCTGACTCGGACGACGGATCCTCAAACGAGTTCGTACATTGATATTGTCTTTGGGCCTACTTAGTACATATGCTCACAGGTCCACTGGCGCATTTTTCCCCGGCGCGCGAGAGTTCAAGATCGATGGTGGGACATTCTCCAGCACCACCAACATCTATCATTCCCATTCCTCCTCAACGATACCTGCGAGTACGGACTTCCGAATCTCCTCGCTATCCCTGAGAATTTTCGGTCTGACTACCGATTCATAGATTTCAGACGTATTCCCCTGGGGGATGTAGATCTCCGTCGGGAGATAAGAGTAGACTCTGCATCCGGTATTGTGAAATTCAGCCCTCCTGCAAGAAGAGTGTACTCTGCTCGAATCCACGGCAATCCATCCAACACAACTGCGGTATTGTATCAAGGGGAGCGCGCGGAAGAGGTGCGTTCTCTGCTCATCATTATGTCAAAAATATATTCATTTTCAATAGGAATGGCGAGCAGCCGTATCATATTCACGACTGCGGTGTGTTTTCTTCGTTCCTTCGTTGTTGCCTTTGCCAACTGCCTGCAGCCATCCCCACATCGTGCAGATTTTTGGTGTTACGGACGACGCTGCCTGTCGCGCGGTGCACTTCAATGATGGTAAGATTCCTCCTCCTCTTCCTAATTACGTCTCACGAACGGGTTAGAGTTGATACCAGCACAGAAGTCGTTGGATCAGTGTCGTGAACTTGGACTCTAAGCCTTGTATGGGTCTTGCTAAGGTCCTGCTGGTACATCGAGCTCACTGATCTATAGGCCGAACAGCTCAAGGTAAACTCAACGGCCCACAAAAAGAAGGCTTGCAAATTACATCAACCGCCTTGACAGGACGCTACGGAATACTGCGAATCACAGGGCCTCCGATACGCGGTGATTTCTTTATCGTTGTCTTGGTTCTGGCTGGGAACCCTAATCCGACGACCTTCAGCATTTTGACGGGACCGAGTGGATACGACTGTCCACCGGACAACTGTGCATCGAGCTTGGAGTATCGTCCCCTCACGTTTCACGTCTTGCTCACACCTGGAATACAAATGTGGGAGGAAGGCTATCGCTCCTGGAGCTTGACGAAAATGGGGAGTTAATTGACGCATTGTCACCGACCGTTTTCTACACTGCCTGCGTTCACTTAAAGGCCGAATGGCCGCACCTTTCGATTTGTGCTGATGACTCAGAGTCCATCGAAGTTGGGGCAATTGCGGCCTGTACGCCGTTCAACACCGTCAAAATTATTGCGTCTGTTGCCAATTTCTTAGTGAGCTGTTGCGTCTGCGCCTTACATGACACACCTTCATTCATCATGGAGAATGGATGGACTCGGTGAGGCGCAATATTTTGTCCGTTATGAGTTTCTAATTATTTGCCAAAGCTTGACCTCCTGTGCTCTTGGGGATATTGGGCCGATTCCCGATGATTTCTCGTCGATAATCTACTCAATTGATGTTCGAGACAATGACGAGGTCAACGCTGGTTGTTCGTGGCTGTCGCAGGCCAATCACGTCTTTACTCAACTCGGTATACATTCGAACCGTGACCAATATGGTAAGTACTTTATGTTCCTGAATCTCGACCTGACTTTTTCTTAGTGCTGGTAACTAATATCAACTATCACCTGAGATCGTCGGGATCTGCGGCGTCCATCCCTCCCGGATACCTGTTTATTTGTCCCCCGCGCGATCTTCAAGTCTCAAATAACTCGCCAAAATTTCGGCCGATCAAAGACGACGATTTCTACTGGTCTCTTGACCCATCTGGAGTTGAACGCCTCAGTTTGAAGGAGGCCCTGGACCTCAAATTCCCGTTCATCGACTTCGATATGGAGATCTGGGGATATTCATGGGATGACACCGTCTACGCTTGCCTTGGAGAATTTCACGAGAGAAAGGGCATTGAGGGGGATAGCCAGAACATTGCGAGGGACCTGGACTTTCCAATCTATCAGATCTCCAAAGGATTGCATATCCCATTCGCTCTTGGTGAGTTTCTCTGACTTGGAAACTTTTTTATTTTAAGTTAATAACTTGGCTCGAAGAACCGTACGGTGAACTCGGGGGAAACGATTCGTCTATTAGAGAGGAAAATACCACCAGCAGCGACGAATTAGGTATGTGTTCTGTCAGAGTCAATGGGATCTCCATCTCATAGCACCACCACTAGTGGTTAACTTCGCTCTGACTTGTGACGACCTGGAGGTGTTCACCCCATCCTGGATCTGGAATATCCTCATTTGCTTCCAGATCGGTCTGATTGTCTCCCTCGCCATATTTTCTTTCGTCGATTGTCTGCACATGTGCATGTAATATCGCCGCAGTTTTTTATTCGGAGTCCGCAATGTTCTCAGTATCTACCTCCGTTGTGCGTTTCTGGTCAATATAACCCTTGATTTTCACCCCTCCGGCGTCGGGCCCATGGGTCAACTTCCTGCCCTTTATTTCCCACAACCCAAGGGCCAAGGTCAGAACTTTTTAATATTTCGAACGCCGGCCAAACGCCGGCGGCACCCCGACTCCAAAAAATTGAACGGTGTCCCGTTCCTAAGGAATCCAGCCAAACAGGGTGGATCAGGTGTTATCTAACTATTTCGAGCAACTCGACGTCCTTGTTCAATTTCGAACAGGCGGCGGTGCAACGGCGGAGGTCGGACCAACAGATTACGCATCATGTTCCTCAGTTGCATCGCCACTGATCAACCACTGACGCGGACGAGCTGTCAAGTGAGTCCTCTCTTCCCTGCCCCGCTTGCTTGCTGGAACTTGAAGTTAAACAGCACCAGAAAGACTTGTGAGGGCACGCGGGTGTGCTTCGCGGCCTGGAAGACGTTTAAAGCTCAGACTTTTTCCCGATGGTGCATCCAAGCCAAGTCCAAGCAAGTGCCAAGAAGACGGATTTCAGACCGATTTCAAGTTGCCGGGAAGAAACTTGAACGCGTTGGGGTAGTACTTCGGAAGGCTAAGAGCAGAGTTAAAGCAGAATTAGGTGCGTGAACGCTGGTTGACCCACCCGTATCAGGTTTCCTTTGCTCCGCAACTTGACGGACAGTCTTGCATTCATACCTGATCCGAAAGCACTGCACGTTTGAAGACCACCGATTCTTGTCACTCTTCGTGCTCTCCCCCCACTCATGTTCCTGATTCTCTTCGCATCCTGCGCTGCGGCGGTCGCTGCGTTCGCGGTGTTCTCGATCCTACGTGCGGTGTATCGGGAGTTCAACTCACCCATACGCGATCTCCCCGGACCCGAGTGCAGTAACCTTCTCTTCGGACATCATAAGGAACTCACCGAGGAGGTAACGGCTCTCCTGAGCGGCTATCGTCATGCTAAAGGTGCATTCCAGGACAGCACGGCACTTCAACAGCAGTGGGTACGCGAATATGGACGAACTCTGCGACTTCGAGACCTGTTTGGTGTGCGTTTATGGCTGGAGTTGGGATTACATTATACTGACCGACTTATTTTTCAGCGCACGAAGGTGTACACCGTGGACACGAAAGCCATAAGCCACTTTCTCACCCACCCCGAAAGTTATCAACGACCTGCCCTCTCGAAGTATCTGCTGTCTCGAGTTGTTGGCCCAGGTACGCACTCAAGATCATCTGCTGCATCTTACCTGACTTCGATCATTCAGGACTCCTTGTAGCAGAGGGAGCCGCCCACAGGCAACAGGTCAGTTCTCATCCTTACTCACAAAATGACGAGTTGTAATTCGTTTCCAGCGACGAATCATGGTATATAGCACTCACTGTAAACGAAGAATCGAAACCTGAACTTCAGTAGAGTCCCGCGTTCGGTACACCTCAGATTCGGGAACTCATCCCCTTGTTCCTGGATAAAGCCATAGAGGTGCGTGACTGCACGATTCCGCCTGAGCTTAAATGTATACCCGTGAGTAGCTCCGCGAAATCTGGGGAGAACGAACGGCCACTGGGTCGGGTACCACTCGCGTAGACGGACTTTCGTGGTTGAACAAAGCCACGCTGGACATAATCGGCCTCGCAGGTGAATTTCAGCCTAAGCTGGATGCCGAAGCGCAACGCTAATGCTGTCTGTGTAGGGTTCAACTATAACTTCAACTCCCTCAGAGCTCAGCAGCCGACGGAACTTGCCACTGCCTTTTCTGCGGTCATGGAGGCAAGCGCCAAAGTTGACCTTATTCGCGTGATCCAGGGGCTCGTTCCCATACTGCGTATCATCGTAAGAACACCCACACCACGAATAATATTGGATGCTCACAGTTTTCACAACCAGCCTACCAAATACGACGCAATCGTCAGTGGGTCTGAAGCGACGATGACGAGGATCGGGCGCCAGATCCTTCGCGACAGCAAGGCGGGGATGGCAGAGCACGGCACATACGCGAAAGGGTCTTCGCGCTCAAGGGACCTGTTTTCCCTCCTTGTACGCGCGAATAGTGCGAAGAACGTATCGCCGAGTCAACGTCTGTCTGAGAAAGATGTACTCGCTCGTGAGAAGTCTTCTACAATATTTGCTTGCTTGCAATGACCAGTCTACAGAGGTGCCGACCTTTTTGGTTGCAGGGCATGAAACCACTAGGTTCGATGAACTTTCTCTTCCAATTGTGCCAGATTCGATAACGGCTATTGTTCAACCACAGCACCGCCATGATCTGGGCATTGTTCGCCCTCACGCAGAACGTACCCGCGCAAACGCGCCTCCGTGCCGAGCTTCTCCGTGTGCCCACCGATCTCCCGACGATGGAGGAACTGAATGCTCTCCCCTACCTCGACTGCGTTGTGCGGGAAGCGTTACGTCTTTATGCGCCCGTCCCATGGACAAGTGCGAGTTTTATGTATGACACAGCGGAACATCGACTAATGATACTTAGGCCGTGTAGCAACCGCTGATGACATCGTACCACTGTCGACGCCTTGGACCGATGCGAATGGGACGGTCCACGAGACATTGCGGTTAGCACCGGAGTTTTTCTTGATGACGCTGAACCGACTGCATAAAATCAGGATATCAAAGGGCCAAGCAATGTCCGTATCAAATTATTTCAATGATCTTTTCCTTCTATCTGACTCCCTTCACAAAGAATGATCCCCATCGCCGCAATCAACCGGGACAAAGAAATATGGGGTGCTGATGCAGACCAGTTCATGTAAGTCTCCTCCGTCCCTCCTTTACGCTTGCTATCTCGTAGTAATTATACAACACCACAGCCCGGAACGCTGGGACTCAGACCCCCGAATATCCACCGCGATCCCCGGAATATGGTGCGAGATGCTCACCTTCATCGGGGGACCCCGAGCCTGTATCGTACGTCCTTCCTCACCCGCCGATAGAATTTACTTGACCTTTCTGTAGGGATACCGCTTCTCCATCCTCGAGTACGTGCTTCTTTCTTGCTTTCTCTGCTTTCATTGGCTGACAAGGACGCAACGCAACTCAGGATGAAAGCCCTCCTTTTCACACTCGTCCGCGCCTTCGAGTTCGAGTTGCCCGTTCCTGCGGACGATATTGGCGTGCGGGTGGCGGTTGTAAGGCATCCTTTTGTGTTGAGCGAGCCGGATAAAGGGCATCAGATGCCGCTTGTTGTGCGGGCGTACACGGGATGCTAAACCACACTGTCGGGACTCGGCAATCTAATTTATTATATTTTAGGACGATGTCGTTTGAATTTTCAGCCAAAATCTTGGCTGAAAATTCAAGTTGAACTTCTCAAGCAGCTCAACTCGTTGTAGTGATTCGATCACAAGATTGCCGCATTAGGACGATACCGATCAGCCGGCATTTTCCGAAACCCTCTTTCTTCCCGCTCTCATGTCGCAGACACCCAAAGACGCCCCACCGCCGTTCTCTGGCGCGCCTGAACCCGACGTTTCTTATCCTCCTGATATCATTATTTGCTCTGTCGACGGCGTTGACCTGCATGTACACCGGGCAATAGTCGGGCATGTCTCTCTGTTTTTTGGCGGCATGTTCGACATTGCCAACAAGGGAGACAGTAGCCTCGACCCGGACAGCTATAGGGACGGAAAACCTGTCGTCCTCTGTGATGAACCCCTCGATGTATTGCACCGACTTCTCTGCATTGCATTCCCTCGGGTCACGGACACGCCACTCGCCGCAGAAGGCTTGGACGGTATTGCAGAGGTACACCGAGTAGCAAACAAATTCCTGTTTGTTGGTGTCGAGAAACTGTTGGAGAACCTCCTCGCAAATCCCACCGTTCTGGAAATCCCACCGTTCTGGAGGCGCACCCCCATCAAGTATATGCCATCGCGCACCTCCGCAACCTCTCGGACCTCGCGCGCACTGCCGCGCTCTACACGCTCAAATCCCCCGTGTGCCCCGCAGATCTCCGGTTCCAAGAGTTGGCCCTCCTCAGCGCTTTGGCCCTGCAGAAACTGTATGACTTTCACGGAGAAAATTGCGCAGAACTATTGTCAGTCGATCGACGCCGATAACCCCCCCCACCGCCATTACCCACGCGCCGGACGGTAGTTTCGAGTACGTTTGGTTGGAATCTGCGCGTGACGGGTATCACGATGGCGAATGCGGACCGTACCTTATAGAGAAGGGCGGCCCAGACTTCAATTGGATTGAACTCCTTCCGGTACCGTGGTTCCAGAACCACGCCAAGTTCGTGGGCGCGAAGTTACGTGCCGTTCCTAGCCCAGCTACTGCAGAGACGCAGGCCGGTGTCATCGCCAAGGCAGAGAGCGACATGATCGAGCATTGCCACGCGTGTAGCGAGGCCGCCGAACCCCGACTCCCGTTCTGGGCAAAGCATCTGGCGGCGCGCGTTGAAGCATCGAATGCCGAGCTGGGTCCGTCCTCTATGCGCTCCGGGATCTTCAAATCGCTGACATCCCCAATTCAGCTACTCGTCTACTGTGACCGCTGCATGAAGCTCACTGCGGTAGCTAACTTCTTGAATACCTGCGAAACACCTATTTCCAATCAATTTCTGCTTTCCTGTCTTGCGTTTGCGGCGCTCCGCAGAAAAATAATTCCACTAACCTCTCCGACTTCATCTTGTCTTTTGAGCATTGGATCAAGTTCTGTGGCGACGGTTCATCGAGCTCCGTGCTCTAAAACGAGCCAAACTGGACGAAACTACTGAAACGACTCGGAGGCGGATCACTTTCAGTATTCAAGCTATCATTTACTGGCTCGCTCCATCCTATCCGCTCTTCGCCCGCTTGTCCCCCCCTTCACGGGTCCCTCCGACTGGGAGGCGAGTGGTTCATGTTGCTACTACACTACATGCCGAAGAGGCTTACGATTAGCTCCGATACCCAGAGGTCATCGGCGGGACACTTTGCTCACCCTAAGCGTTATTTAGTTCGAGTCGTCAATATGATGCTGAGTGCTGACGGTGATTTAAATTCGCGTCCCATGTGTACTGAAGTTTGATTGCAGTAATTCCTCCAAGTTGAACGATTGCATTGCCCTATCGCTGGATAAGCTGCTTAATACCCTCTCGAGCATGCTGAATCCCCCTAACCAGGATTTTAACCGCGGGAAGATTTCGTTCCATTGCGCGCTCTCTCTGGAGTCATTGAACAGCCGTTTTTTACACATCCTCCTCCTCCCTGCATAACCACAAACACAAATATATTTGAATCGATGCTAAACTTTGCCGGAAGCAGACAATGAAGTTCGGTCGCGTTTGTTCATGATGATATTAATCGACAGGAAAATATCCCGACGGGGTCATAACACAAAGGCACCGTTCTTGGCTCTAGAGCAGCCAGTTCACCCAACCACGCAGATCATGATTCAAGAGTGCGCAGGATTTTTACCGAGTTGGACTGCTCAAGAGTGTCGCTCGGAAACCACGGACCTTGGACGCGTCGGTAAGCACTGTCCCCCCTTCCAACGAAATGCTGACCGGCTTCAAAGTCGTCGAGGCCCGTACGGAAAGCGCAGTGGAGTTGAGGGTGTCACGTGTGAGAACGCGTCGCGTCGCGTCCATCATTCCATCACTGAAACACAACCACACACCGCGATAATCTATTGTTTTTCTTAGCAGAGTAAGCACATTCATTTGCTGGTACAGGGCATATATGGAAACAGGATCTGCAGCTCACGTCCCGGCGAATTGTTTGACATGCGGCCACCACGTCTACCTCGCAATTTGCAACCCAAAATGAGTCGCTGAACAATAATCCAACGCTGCTTCCGAATACATACATGTACGCATATGCATTTTGTCTGACTTCGATCAAGTTAAATATTTTCTCGAGGTCGGCTCAGCGCTCAACCTCGGGGGCCGAGCCGCGGAAATGAACCGTGAGAAACCCTTCGGCAAAACTCACGCACGCACGCAATGTTGGGTTTCGTTTCATTCGTTTCATCTTCGTCAAGTCATCGTCAAAAGCAGACTGATGAATCCCATCCACTGGCAAACCTACTTGTATTCGCCTGGAAGGCTCTTAGAATTACAACCTCACAGGTCCTTTCTTAAATCCGCCACTAGGTCGTTCGCGGGAGAACCTCAGCCTCGTGCTCAATCACTCCGCATCAACGCCACTCAGGGTCGGATTCATTTCCTCTCTGCTCGTCGTTTTCTCCTCCTTCCTCTCGGCCCTCTTGCCTTCAACGCCAACTCTCTTCGCATGCCAGTGTCACCCATGAACGACCCAGAAGACGATGAAAGGTGCACATACCCACACCCATACCCCTTCCCATACTGCACTGAAAACGCACGAGTACTTACCAGCGGTTTGGTGCAGATTCAGCAACGAAGACGACGGCAGGCTCGCGAAATTCCTAGGGGTTCACGGAACTCGCGTCACGGATCGCAGTGGTGTGCAGATGTACAGCGTTCTCGGGCCCCAGGTTCGTCTGCACACATACCACCCGTTTTCTATGGTACATGTAGAGTTTGACGCGGACTTGCAGGCCTCCGACAAATTCGCGTGGAGCCGGCACATCGCTGCCGAGGCGTGGTGCAGGAGGTACAAAGCGCATGCAACGGAGTTCGATGCATGGGCCGAGGATCTGCAGCGCGCGGGGGAGCAGGAGCAGCGCAGACAGGAGCCGGCGCCGACGGTGCCGCCGGTGGTTAAGATTGCGACTGTGTCCTCGACGGCGGGGGCAGAAACCAACGCGAAGCCTAAGGTGAGGACACGCGGTACGGCGACGCCTAGATCTTCTGGCCCAGTACGAGAGAATCAGCTGGGGTCCAGCCCTAGTGCCGCTGGGAGCCCGCCGACGCGCAAGAAGGCGAGCCAATCTTGGGGGAAGTCTTCGGCGCCGCCCACCGCCCACGACGCACCTCAGCCCACACCGCGCAAGCAGGCGACCCAATTCGCCGGGAAGGGCTCCGCACCGCCCGCCGGGAGCTCTACATCTCAGTCCACACAGCCAGTCGATCAGGTCAGTCCGACATCTACTGCTCCATGGCATATTATCCTAACTAATTGACTTTTTTTCGCCCATAATTCCAGCTCAGCCCAGCCGAAGCATACGCCGTCCACCGTAAACTGCGCGCGCGGCGCGCAAGACGATGTTCACCACCGACTTCGCGTGGGCTATCTATCTGGAGACGGGGTCGCTTGAGGAGACGAAGGCGGTGCTGGAGAGGATGGCTGAGGCTGCGGAGGCGCGGTTGGCTGGGATGCTTCAGGCGGAGGGGGACGTCAAGGCTGCTGGTGGCGGTAAGTGCACCGATGTTACCGTTAACATTTATTCGGACATCTTTTTGAATTGCGGCCTTCAGATATTGAGAAGAAGAAACGGAAGGCAGTAGAGGACTCGAGCGATGAGGCGAATGGGGACGATGAGGGGAAAGCAAAACGTTCGAAGAAGCGCAAGGTATGATCTTCACGGTCTTTGTGTTTTCTGCATGGCTTATATGAACTTTCACTAGGTTGACCGAACTCCGTGAAGATGTTACCTTGGCTGTTATTCCTCAACTATTTTATCCAAGAATATTCTGGTTCGATCATCGACAGTTGAACCGAACTTTGCGTTTGAATCCAATAATAATCCCGCAAATCATTCCGGTTGCCCATTGCGTACCTCAGCCTCAAATGCCACATGGTCTACGGTGAGACTCGGTTGAGGGGTGGACGAGGTCGGATATTTTTCAAGTGAAAGCCCGAGTGAACTTCAAGTTGACAGCCTCGAGTGAAAAATAAATGGTGGCGTGAGTTTGCACGACGACGCGTCTTTGCGGGCAAGGATCGATCCGATATATTGAACTACGCGCTTATGACGCTAATTTCAAGATTTCCAACCACGTTCAACTTGTTCTTTGGGGTTGTTTGCGTTGGATCACACGCTGTCCGGCTAACCGTTCTTAGTCGCCGGTTTAAATGCCGGTGCCCCCTTGCCCTGACCTTGACCACCGTTGCGTTGCCTCTCTGCTCGGCGATTCTGCGTTCAAACTTCGGGCTTGAATCCGCCACTAACGATCTACATCGCCCCGCCTGGCTGGCCTCATCCCGACCTAACCTCGACCCCGAGAATCCAGACTCTTTTGATCCCGGACCCTTTATAAAGCTGCATGCCATAACCAACTCTCGCGCCATCCTTTCCTGCGGTACACGACGTCCGCAATCCTCCGTCCCTTTACTGCGCTCTCTCGTTCCTCGGAAATGACCTCCCAGCGTACTATTGTCGTCGGTGGTGGCCTGGCCGGTCTGAGTGCCGCCCACACACTTCTCGAACGAAGGAAACCCGTCCTGCTGCTCGACAAAAAGCCATCGTATGCCAGCCTAATCTCTACGGACTTGCGCAAGCTCAACGAGGTCCAGACTGGGTGGAAACTCCGTCAAGGCCAGCTCTGGGATTAACGGCGCCGAGACCGAAGCCCAACGCGAACATAAGATCGACGACACCGTCCAAGCGTTGTAAGTCCTCATCGCGTCCTTCCACTCAATGTCTCGCTCATCAGCATATCTCGTCCAGCTACGCAGACACCTCCGCCTCCGCCGGGCCTGATCTCGCGCGCCCCACTCTCATCACCGCTCTCACCTCCAATTCCGCCGCCGCCATCGCCTGGCTGACGGACACCTTCAGCGTCGACCTGTCCGTCGTCTCCCGCTTGGGCGGGCACACCAACCCCCGCACGCACCGCGACAAGTCGGGCGCGCCGGGCTGGGCGATCACCTCTGCTCTCATGAAGAAGCTCACGGCGCTTGCCGATGCTGCGGCTGCTGAAACTGCAGGTCAATCTCCGCGAGTGGAAATCATCAAGAGCGCGCGTGTGGTGAGGCTGCTCGAAGACGGCGGCGCCGTGGTGGGCGTCGAATACGAATTATCGGGTGGCGTCGGGGACATCATCTCGGCGCGGGGGAATGTCATCTTGGCGACAGGGTACGGCTTACTTCCTGCAGCTCCATTACTATAGCTAACACCCATCCCTCAGCGGATACGCGGCCGACTCCTCCCCCACCGGCCTCCTCGCCCAGCACCGCCCCGAGCTCCTCGCGCTCTCCACGACGAACGGCGACCACGCCACCGGCGACGGTCTGCTCCTCGCCACCGCTGTCTCCGCCGGCACATGCGACCTCGACCAGGTGCAAGTCCACCCAACCGGCTTCGTCGACCCTACCAACCCCGGTGCGAAGACCAAGTTCCTCGCGGCGGAGGCGCTGCGCGGGGCGGGGGGACTGTTGCTCGAGGCGCATGGGAAGCGATTCGTGAGGGAGGTGGAGAGGAGGGACGTTGTGACGGCCGCGATGCAGAAGGCGGAGGGGCCTGTGAGGCTGGTTTTGGGCGCAAAGGCGGCGGCGGAGGTGAAAAAGCATTGTGAGTGGGCTTATTTATTTTTCATCCTATTTCTGCGGCTGAACGTGAACCTTATAGGTGACTTCTACGTATCGAAGGGCCTAATGAAGCAATACGCCGACGCGGCGGCATTTGCCGAGGATGTGGGGATTCCGCTCGAGACTATACTGGATACGTTTGCGGGTTATGGAGCCGTTGGGGATCCGTTTGCTAGCAGTGGTTCGGGTGCGTCCGACTTGTTCTACTGTATTTTGTCCGAATCTCGCTCACACCCTCGCAGGTAACGACACCATCGCGCCTGCGCCCTACACCTCCACTGAATCCCTCCACGTCGCGATAATTACGCCCGTCGTGCACTACGTACGTCGTTTCCGCTCCTGCATCCCCCTCCCATTCCCATTTATTTACGTCCTGTTCCCTCCTTCCATTTTTGCATACGTACTGCGCTGAACGGAATTCGCTGACCTGATGACACCAGACGATGGGCGGCCTCACCGTCGACGCCTCCGCGCGCGTCCTTTCCTCAAATCCCAACCAGCTCCCGATCCCAGGCCTCTACGCCGCAGGCGAAGTCATCGGCGGTGTGCACGGGCGGAATCGGCTCGCGGGCTCGTCGCTCCTCGAGGCGGTGGTGTTTGGGAGGATTGCCGGGGGTGAAGCTTGAGTATGTGTATGTGTACTGATTTAGTAAATGGGCGCGGGGCGGGGCGGATGGCGCAATGTAAAGTATGTACTTGTACCATGTACCTGACGGTCTTTCTGTTGAATTTTTTTCGTCCAGACTCGCCTGGTGTTTGCGAATCGTGATCCTATTCAAAAGTGCTGTCCTGGGCAGTGTCTAGACGAACATGAGGCATGTGTTTTAGGTTGGTAAAAATCAGGTACACCTTTCCGTCTCGACCTCGTTACTGATATAGTATTAACAGTACTAGCGAGGAATTCATCTTTACCTATACGTCGAAGATAAGCGCTACAGGCAGAGGGCCGGAAACGCAACGACTGCTCAGCATCCCCAGCAGAGAATCGCGGCTGCGTCGGAGACTACTACTTCCCAACTCCAATGGGGACGAGATTTCGCTCATATCTGCTAGTTTTCTGTAACAGAGGTACGCATCTACTCCGTCATACAAGAATCTGAATAACGAGGGAAGACATCTGATAACGAAGTACCGCACGATTGACAAGTTGTGCGCACATAGCACCTAAATATTCCACAGGATGCCTATCGTTTCAAGTTCTACGAAAGGGTCTCTTTCCCAGAGTAGGCACGGTGGGAGTTCTTTGTTCCCGCGGGGATTTTCCGGGCTTGGCTAATATCAAGCTAATATCTCCAAAAGCGGAGATTGGAAGCCGGACCGCGCTCAGTTTTATAAAAGGACGCTTTTCCCACCGAAAAAGAAGCTGAAGAACGGTTTCGTCACTTTCATTGCCATTTGGACAAGCCTGGAACAAAAGCTGTAGATTATCCCCATCCCTCATCTCTCCTTCGTCGACTGACCCACCTCCTTCTCCCTCGTTCTCCACCATGCCCCCTCCCCGCCCTGTCACCCCTCAAAGCATCCATAGCTGGTGGTCCGATAGCAAACCTCTCGGGGCAACAATATCCCTCCATGCAGCTGCGAAGCCCTTAATGCGGCTCATGTATCACAGACAAGCACGGCTCTTCATCGAAGAGAAATACAGCCAGTCCACTTTCGACGCCGATGGTGGATGTGTACCTGAGCTATCTTGAGTAATTGTCACTCGCGCGATCGTTTTCGCTGCGTAAAGCTAATATATGCCATGCAGGTACAAATACATCGCGGTGACAACCAAGGTACTGGTGTTGAAAGAGCTGGACCGAAGAGCGAGAGACGATGCTGGCGACGCGCGAGCACTGATTGATTCCCTTGCGATGGAGTGGGATTTGCTGGAGAGTTTGCTCTCATCGCCTTATCCCGCCATTCGCAGCTCGACGTGTTGGATTTTCGGGCATTTGGCCAGCCGCGAGTCCAGTGCAACACCTATGCTTAATCTGAAACCCTGTGAACGGCTATTACCATTGCAGTATGTCGACTCTTTTGTTTTGTATGTTGCATTATTTACTATCCCACAGAGATGAGAATTCGGCAGTTGTAGAGAGTGCCCTATTTGCACTGTGGGGCTTCACCGAGTTCGCCGAGGGTGCTCGCGCGATTGTGTCCTCGGGCCAGCTGGAGCGCGTACTCAAACTTCTGGATTCGCCCGTCGAGAAAATCCGAAGATGGCTGTGTGGCATGTTGGGAAACCTTGTTCGCCATGAACAGGTCACTGTTGCTGGCCTTACAATGAGTACGTGCCGCCAGTTGCTGGCCCTCCTCAGGTATGATTTGTGTTTGCTTTCCCGTTGAACCGTTGGTAAATATGTTCGTTTAGCGATGAATACATGCCTGCGCCGGCAATGGATGTACTACTCGAGATTAGCAAATGGCCCGACGGTGCGCAGAAGATGGTGGATGCCGGGATACTGGAATCAATCTCAAGCCTTTTGGGCTCCGAGTTTGACCGTCCGGGTCGTACATCGGCATGCAAGGTGCTCGGATATCTAGTGCGGTGTGAATTTGTGGTCGAAGCCGTCATCGCTTCAAAATCTTTCGCTGCTCTCGTCCATCTGCTGAGGTGCTCCCGTTGTTTCCTTCTTCGACGGCTCCGGACTGATTACACATGTGGTTAGCGATGAAAGAATTCAGACCGAAATTGTGCTGAGTACAATCCGCGAAAGCAGTCTGCGGTCCGGCGCCTTGGATGCTCTAGCCGCGACAGATATTCTGAACCACCGATTGCAACTAGTCGACTCTCCAAATCCGCGCATTCGTCAATGGACCTGTGAAATTCTGGCAAGACTAGCACACAAAGCGTCTGCAGCAACGATCGTCGCGGGGTCGACCCTCTCCATCCTACTCGCACAGTTATTTCGGTCAATGTTCCGCGTTATTCCTATAGATCCTGAGCTCATGGTTTGCACAGCGGGAATGGCCCTTTCTTTCCCGACAATATCCGACTCGCACTATCGGAGGTATCGGAGGCCAGCAAAGCCCCCGATGGCGAGGTTACGCGGATGGACCCAAACATCGCAGACTCGTTCTTATATCTTTTGGCCTCTGCAGAAGGCGAAATACCGGTTTCGAGTCGTCAAATGGTGGCGGATTTCCAGATCCTGCACCATTCTTCGACACGAACACTGGTGACCATGCTCAAGAGTCGTTCCTTAGACCTCACGTACGTCCGTACGTCGGGTAGCATTTCCAGAGCATTCATATTGATCCCTCTTCGCCAGATTGCACATTTTGAAGGAGCTTGGCACAAGAGCTCTTCATAAGGAACAGGGGCGTACGATAGCGGATGCCTTTGCCGCACATTCGAATATATTTTCCGGACTCCTTGGGTCTGCGAATGAGAATATTCAAACATCGACGTGTGTTATGCTCGCCCGACTGACGCGACATGAAGCCGTCGTTGGAATAATAGGAAGCCAAGTGGGTTTCCAACTGGTGTCAATGCTTCGGTAACCACAGCTACTTTCTTCCCCCTGCTGGCCGCTCACGGAGGCCCCACCAGCGAAAGCTCCCTGCAAGCATATTCACTCCAGATATTGTGCAGGATCAGCAAGATTCTCGACGGTGCACAGGCAGTGGTCGCTGGGAAAGCCCTGGAGCATGTTCTGGATCTGCTAGCCTCACCCAGTGCTGAACTCCGGGCCGGACCTGCAAGTTACTAGGACATCTCGCCCACCATGAATCTATCGTAGGCGCCATCCTTGCCTTACCTTCCGTGTGCGATCAGCTTGCACGCCTCTTGCGGTATGTCCTTACGTCCCGCGCTTGCGGTATCTCCTCACGTCCCGCGCTTCTGAGGTTATGGATTAACGAAGTTAGCGACGAAGAAGAGAGGGTCATTGAATGTGAAATGTACGCATTGTCCGGTCTCCGTCAATGGTACGAGGACGCCCGGACATTCGCGGATTCAATTGCAGCAGAAACCGTTTCCGTACTTGAAAATTCACTGAACAGCCGGATCCGGACATTGACGTCGCAGATAATGGAAAGTCTCGCCAACCAAGAGCCACTGGGGGCTATTCTTGAAGAGGAGGCCAGCCTTCTAGCCATTATAAAGTAGGTCAAATACCCTATTGATTACTGTGAATATCGTTGAACATAATAGTTTACAGGAGCAACGACACCGATGCTGATCTGCACAGACGCGCTGTCTATGGACTATATCTGCTCACGAATAACCCTCATTGGCTTCGAACTTCAAAGACTGCTTTTGAGCGGGAATCACTGCCAACTCTTTTGGACCTTCTAGATTCCTCCGATATGAGCGTTAGATCATGGACCTGCTGCATTCTGGGGAATTTGGCGCGTTCAAGAAACCCAAAGGCAATTCTTAGCCCTGAGCCTTGCGCTCGACTTTTGTCATGCGAGTGGGCAATTATTATTTTTTCCGACGAAAAGAATGGGACTGAGCTTGCTCATTCAGCGGCGAGTGGTGGAACGTCCGACACTGGGCAAGATATGCACTGGATGAAATCGCGCGATGGCCCGATGGTGCACCAGCAATCCTTGATGCAGAGTGGTCGTGTTGATGTGAGAAATGGACGCGTTTTTATCGTATTTCGAATTTCCATCGTGTGCAGGTTCGCGTTGTGTGGTCGTGTTGACGTGAAACATGGACGCGTCGTGGTCTGTCACGCGTGACACGCTTACCGTTGTGCCACCACCTTCAAGATCCTGGTGGTTTTTTGTTTGCGTATGGATGATACTGGTACCAACCTACACCTCTGAGACCATTTCCAGGGACAAAATGGCGGAGGAAAAACGCGCGTCGAGGACCTGTGGTTTTCCAACGACACTCTTGTAATCAGAGCCGAAAACGAGTTTAGTATTCCGAGTTTCAAAATCCCTGCTAGCGGCACGCTCCACTGTTTTTCGGGACATGGTTGCATTTCCTCAGCCCGATGGCGGCGATGCTGAGCGAATCGACGGCAGCCCTGCTGTGTCCCTGCACGATTCTGCGGCGGATGTGGACGCTCTTCTCAGAGCCATATTCGACTCAAGGTGCGATTCAACCTCACCTTTGACCAATCCTCGTCTGAAACCGATCGAAGCTATTTCATGCCGCACCCAGAGCCCGTGAAACTCTCGGTAGTTCTCGGCATACTTCGACTTTCACATAAATACGACATTCAATATCTTCATCGACGCGCTTTAAATCATCTTTCTGCTCGATATTTTGCCGCTTCAGCGGAAGATTATAGATCTCCGGCTGCAGAAGCGAGGCGCAAAGACGAAGAGGCGGTATCCCTGCTGTTTGTAATACAGGCTGCGGTGGAGGTCGGCGCGCTGTGCCTGCTTCCTATCGCGTATTACCAAGCTTCCGGATACACACGAGCTGATTTCCTGGATTCCGTGAACCTGGGAGCAGCGGAAAATCTCGTTCACGAATGTCTCGCGCAGAGGGATCTTATCATACAAAATCGTTCCACTTCCTCTCCACATTCTCGGCCGACAACTGCGATAGCCCCAGTCGTTGCCAAACCCTTCGACTCGCCCTTCTAGCTGCAATCTTGCCAACGCTTGAAGCAAAAGGAACACACCCGCTCTCAAGATGGACAGAAGAGCAGTGGAATCTGATGTCCGATGCCCTCTGTAAGTCTTGCTATGAGTACTGCAAGAAGGAACATACAGCATTCCTCTGCGACTTCTGGGAACGGCTTCCCGGGATTTTTGCGCTCCCTTCCTGGTCCGAGGTGCGGGATTTGAAACGGGCTGCTCCGGAGGAGTAGGTGCGCATTCTGCGTCCTTCATCTAATCCTCAGACTGATTCTATTCCTCAATGTTCCGGGTTTATTGACAGGAGATCAGCAATACCTCATCCTATACTCGTTGGGAAATTCATGATTATTTTTCGCTCCGACGGCGAGCGACCGTCGATTCGCATAGCGTTTTGGCTGAACGTTGGGACTCATCGTCCGTAACAGTATCCTAGAGATTGCGCCCCTCCTCACGCGCCTGCATAATAAAACCAATTGCACTCATCCAATTCTGATACCACGTCTCTTCCTCGCGTCCCGCCCCTCTGCCACCTGCCCTTAGGCTCGTCGCCTCGATATTTCGAATTGCAGGAAATATTCTTCCGATGTAGGCGGCTACAGCAGGCCACCCTTCGATCGCGCTCCTGTGCGCGTGGAACTTCTTCAGCGTCGATTGGCGCACTTCTGGCGGTGGTAAAGCGGGGACGACAGACGCGTTGAGCTCTAATCCGAGCTCTACGAGTGCGGGGCAGCGCTGGGCCAGGATCGCAAGACTCTCGAGTGTGAGCAGTGGCGGGCCCATCGGGACGAAGTTATGCGTGGAGCCGAGGGTGAGACACTCCAGATGTGGCCACGCGGTCGCGAGCTCACGTATATCCGCGTCGGTAATGTCGATGCGCGATGCGTGGATCACCACGATATGGAGGTTGTTGAATGCATATAATGGACGCCACGTTTCAGCGCAGACAGTTACATCTGCAGGAGGGGGTTGGTCGAAGTCGAAATACCACGCGCGGAAGCAAGTGAGCGCGGTCAAGACACATCGTTCTTTGATCAAGGAGTTTAGGGCCGCGTGCGCGGCGGGAGGCTCGGGCTTATTGAAGTTGAGGTGCAAGGTGGTCAGCGCACACCGCTCGAACATATTAACGATGTACGCAGACCACGCGGTGGTGTCTGCCTGTAGAGCGAGGGTGCGAAGAGAAGTGAAGGCGGAAGCGATCCTGGGGGGCTCTGTCGGTGGAGAAATGTGTCGAGTGACCAGCGAAAGAGATTGTAAATCGCTCAAGGTGGCCAGGTGATGGACGGTGTGTGTCTTGAAGAGCGGCATGGAAAGGCGCTGAAGTTGGTGCATATGGATGAGGAATGACGATTCGAAACTGGCAGCTCCCCAACCAACGACCGATAACTCGGTCAATTGTGGGCTGCGCCCAACCAAGTCGGAGAGCGTTGAGACGTGTTGCGCAGAGTCCATTCTCAACGCAATCTTCATCAGCCTTTTCACAGATTTCTTGGCACTGGAATGCCCTTGAATGTGCTTTTCCGCTTGAACCCAATATTTTTTGCAAAAAATGTTGCTCCAATTTGCGTCAAACAATGGTGCACTCCACAGAAAAAAACTTTTTTTTTACTTGTGGGGGATTCGAACCTAGCTTGATTGCTTGTAGCTTGCGCACTTGATGGCCCAATTCAAGCAAGATCAAGCACATTCAAGCGAGCTCAAGAAATCTGTAGGAAGTCTGATGTTCGTTGCCACGGGACCAAGGACAGCTCGACAGTGTCGGAAAGGGAAGGAACCCGGTTGCCACTGCATTTTTTGGAGGTTTGGAAGCAAGTGTCTCCCATTGAGGGCGAGATGCAAGACATCTGCAAAATTCGACCCCAAGAGTACCTCCTTGTCGTCCAAAACAATTTCCTTTATCCTCGGGGCGTACAGCGAAACCTGATCCCAGTCAGCTGGTTGCATGAGGCGAGTGAAATTCTGTCAAAGTCATTAGGAGGACTGCGATTTCTCCAAGAGTAGTATTACACACAAACGCGTGCGGTGGAAGTTCGGAAATATCCCATACTATATCGGACTAGGTAGTGGCCACCCGGGCTAGCCGGCCACTTGGACTTTATAAGGCTAGGAAGTCATGAATGTTAAGATTTGAGTAAGTAAGGATGGAGTACGATCTCTGGGGCCTGTCCATACCAAATTTCAAGGGGAACGGCTGTGCCGGTCAAAAGTTACGAGACTTTGATTATCGGTCCGAAACGTGTGAACCGCCATTTCTTGGCATCAACCACTTTGTTCTCGCCGTTGCTCCTTCAATTCTGCTTCAATCGGCGACTTCCCGGGTTCGATATGCTTCTTTAACTCAAGGCTTATACCTACAACACTATGGGATGCAAATACGAACGACTGTCGTGTCATAAAGCCGAAACAAGGGTCCGGTCCTGACTGGGGGTCTCAAGATCGGCCACCCTTATATCACACAAACGGCCAACGCTATGGGTATGGGCTCTCGCAGGGACCTTCAGGATGGTTAAAGCCTCAGATTCCTTGGTGCGTTGGAATTTTAGCTATCTATCATGTTGCTTGCTGAAGCCCATTCCCCGAAACCGACCAAAATCGATGTCGTGAAACTCTGAATTCACTGTCAGAGTTGGAGGCATCTGGACATGAACATAGATCACCAGATACATTCAAATACATCCCATAAAACTCATGATCGTCGAATCTGGACCCGCATACCTCAGTTTTGTCGCACAAGCCCCGGACAGTTCCTCAACTGCATTTTGTGCCTTTCCCAGCACGTTAGAAGGGGATTTTCTTACCCACTGTGGAGCTCTTGTGTATGATACAGTTACTTAAAATGGTGCGTCCGACTCCCAACTACAACTTAATTTACTCGGGACCAACCAGCCCGGCCTGCAATGACAAAATATCGGGGGTGGCCGACTAGCCCGTCAGTTGCCATTTTGGGCATGGTGTCGAAAATAAATTCGCTACCACCTCAAATCGTCAGGTAAATTCGGGCAACTGGTATTAAACTAGTCTTAGGATACCTGCCATGGACTCCATACCTCCTTGGCACATCGGGATAAGTACAGCCCATCGGAAACTGTCGGGAACACTAAGGTGGCCGAGTACCCGGTCGTTGATAGTAGGTCTGATGGGAAACACTTGAGTAATGGAACCAGACTGTGCATTTTTCGCCAGAGAACGTCAAGCGCAGGATCTCGAAGCGAGATGTTTGTTTGTGCAAGGGCCGCCAGGGTGGTCTTGCCGGATCGAGAATTGGAGGTTAGTTCACAGATAGCGTCGACTATCTCAAAGATGGAAAGAGCCTGGTGCATTATCAAGGGGTCGACGAGGATGTAGAGAGAGGGAGAGAGAGGGCGGAATAATATCGACGGGGAGACGTCGACGGGAGGATATCACGGCAGTTTCATAAATCATGATACGACGGTTGGCAGGCCTACAGCAATACACCGCCGTGTTCATCAGTTAATAGCGTCTGTTCCAAATAAAGGTGCACCGTAAAGCTTTAAAGTGCGGTAGGCGCGCTGATATACTTTACAGCTCCCATCTTGGTCTGACCACTGCCACGCAATATCGATACCACTCGATGCTTACCGACAATATCGGTTCGAAGTAAATGTTCGCTTCCTGTTTCATGCGGGTGAGGAGTTGGAGATGTGCCATGGTCGGCGTGCAAAAAATACATTGGATACATTATCTTTTGGTTATGCATACAGCTGACGAAAGTAACCGAGGCCAGGGTGCGGTGCACGCTTTTGTTTTGGTTCGGAAGGGCCCTCGGGAAATGTGAGCGGCAATACAATGGTTGGTAATCCTTCAGTATCGCGTCAGCAACGATAAAAGGGCTCGTGGATACGATGCACACACAAGAAGAGTCCCGTTCAATAATGTCTTTTTTCGGGCGGGAGAAGCGGCGATAGCGAGTCCAACAAGCGTTGAGGGAGAGGAAGACGACAGCAACAATGGTCGTCACCACTCCTCCAGTCAACCCTGGTCGAGTCATGGCCGAGGCTAGGATTGCATCCTGTCTCAAAATATTCAGTCGTCGGGTTGTATTAAATATCGACTCGAAATACGCGGGTAGAAAGCAGGGATAGCGGCATATGCGATGCTAGATTGACCTGAGCACAAACGAGGTCTCCAGAGTGAGCAATGAGGGCTGGCATTAGGACTGGAAGATGTAAGCTGGGAACGTTGGCCTATTTACCAGGTTATTATAAATGAGAGGCCTCGATCAGTTTATAGCTAGCTTCTGTTTCAACAGCATTCCGAAACGTTTTTTTAATTTGAGCTAGCGCTGGGCGCTTGAGCACAGGTTCATTGAGCGACGGCAAACTAGGCGCCGAACTTGAAGAACCATTCGGAAGGGCCGGCGGCGTGCCGATTGAGGAATGCAGTTACCAGTCAACATGTTTGAGACTTGATAGGGAAAGGATAAAGAGGTGGACGTTAACGGAGAGAGGCGAGCCTTGTTGGTCGCGACCTTTGTGTCACTTCCCGTGCGGGGGCCGTTTAACCAAAAGGAAACCATTGGTTTGAAGGACCGGTGATGCAAAACGACGCCGGATTCCTTCACGATCTCGCGCTAAGGATGCACAAGGACTACGAAAGAGCCTGAAAGAACCGGATAAGTAAATAAATTCTCGAACGTAAATGCACCGATAAACCTCGCTGAGAAGGCATAATACTTCCCGGAAACTTTCAAACACCGTTTGTTCCCCGTCATCTGAGCACCATCTTGAAGTGATTGCTGGAGGCAAGATTTGTCGTGTAAGGTTGCGACCCGACGGCCGAAAAACCGACATGGTGAAGCTTGCTATTCTGGATTAATCATCGCTTATCGGGCAAGTCCGAATCGGCGCCGGTGCTTGTGAACATGGAATGTCGGTAATAGCGACGAACAACCTGGACAAAATCCGGAGATCCGAGAAAGTGAGGAGTCTGAGGACGAATGATTCCCTCCCAGTTGTCCACTCAAGTTGGCCGAATCTGCCCCTTTTGAAGGGTTTCGGTAGCGCTGTAGCATCGATAAAGCTAGGAAGTAACGCGTTCGAAGGTCTAGAAGTTTTGGTGCGTGTTGTTGGTGGGAAGAAGAGCCCGATGTTTGGCTAAGATTTGGCCGAGCTTGCGAACGTTTGCCATTGGCGTCTGATTGGCGCTACGCTTTTTCTTCCTCCCATCATCTCCAATTTTCCTGCGGCTCCGCTTTTCGACCCCTGGGCTTCATTCGGCTGCGCTTTGCGCAAGAATTGAGTTCGAACGTCTGGACGACTTCTGGCGACTTCTGTGTCGATTTCCGAGTCATCAAAAGTTCATTCCTTTCTTCCTGGAGCAAGTTTCGCGGCTCGGTGTAAGGTCAGAGGAGTTAAACCAACCGCGTTCCGGCGGTAGTCGATTGGCATGAACTCGATGGCTCAGACTATCATCGTCAAGAACTTCTAGGCACTACCCTTGGCTACTTGAACGCGAACTCGTCGAAATCTCAAAAAGCAATTTGATTCTACAGCCAATTCGCCAGCGAATCGACATCACAGAAGATTTTCAAGAGTATCTTTGGGTTTTCGCCGCTCGACGCACATCGCGGGACCGTCGAGTCTGAGCGGCATTCTTCTCTCTCTACCATCCACTTTGTTTCGACAAATCTCCAAGCAAACTCCGCAATACCCTCTTGATTGCATATCTCATCGGCGTGGCTACGATAACACCAAACTCCGTCCAATCCTGACAGATAACAGACAAGGATTTCATTTGATTACTCGTGGACCCTTCCTCCCTCCAGTTGCTCTCCTTCTTCCTTCGTCGAGTCTCCTACCGCAAATATGCAAAGAAAACAGCAAACTGGCGTTCCGAAGACACACCCAGCCCGGGTCGAACGGGAAGTCTGCCAAGAATCTCACTGGAGATATTTCTCATTGTACGCAGACACACGCTTGTTCACTTGCTTCGTTCCTTTGTTTGTGTGCAAAATGAACCTCCCAGAAACAACCAAACCACCGTCCCGTAGTGAGCTCATCAGATAAAAAATCAGCTTCATTGACAATTTTACATCGGAGAAGACAAGATATCGAGGCAGCCTAAATGGACACGGGGTGCTCGACCACTTATGTTCTACCGACGCCGTACACCCGAGAAAGGGGAATAATTCGACCCGGTCGGGACACCAGTTGTGAACGTGCCCGGGATACCGGTTGTCAATGTCGCCGTTGCTGGGAAAGCAAAGTCTGGTGCTGTGAAAGTGCCGAAGACCGCCTCAGTCGGAATACCAGTCTGCGCTGTGAACCCCTCCTCATTCGGAATACTGGTCTGCGTCGTTGTGAACGTGCCAAAGGCGGCCTCCGTCGGGATACCGGTCTGCGTTGTGAGTGTCGCCTCGTTCGGCACCCCGGTGAGTACTGATGTGGTGGCAACGGTCCCGGTCGACGCTCCCTGTACCGACGCGGAGGCCACGGCGGCCTTGATGCAGTCCGTGAGATCCGTTTGCAGGCTGGCGATCGCCTTCTGCAGGAAACCGTTCACCTCTGCCAGGTTCTGGGTGGTGCGATTGCCGTTCGCATTAAACAAGCTGCAGAGCTCCGGTGTTAGTTTTAAGCATATCGTGGGGTGCGGGCACTAACACTTTAACGTCCCTTAGAGCCTCCTGCGCCGCGGTTACTCCTTGGAGGATGTCCTCCTGGGATGTGATGGACACATCAGCAGACGCGCCGGCGGGGGCGGCGAAACCTGCGAGAACCGCTGTGAGGCCCGAAACATTGAACAGGGCCAGCTGGGCTGTCAATAGAGAACCGGTCGTCACGACGTCGGCCCTGGCGCGGGGAGTTAGTCGCGCGGAATCACACCGATGGCAGATATTTACAGTGGATTGATCTCGGCTAGGTTCACTTGTGCGGAAGAGACTTGAGTGTTGGGGCCAAGACATGCGAGATTGGAGGAAATGCGGGGGATGATCGGAGCTAAGTTGAACGATTTCAGAACATTGTGCGTAAATTTTACGACACTGCAACCTACCGGCAAGGGTTTGACAGACACAAACGAGGGACACCAGTGAGATGAAGATACGAGCCATTGGGAAGGTGGGATGAAGACGGCGAAAAGAAATGTAAAGCAAATAAACACGTCAAGTGCAGGACACCAGGTCAAGAAAATGGAATGCCCAAGTATCTGAACGCACTCCCCTCTTATACTTTGCCTTTTGTGCGGATTACCTACGCGGCATGATATCGCCCAAGAAGATTGACACTGATCACATTGTATGTTGTAAGGACCCCGGTTAATAGACTTTGAGGCTAGGTCCCAAAAATCCGGAATCGGGGCATTTTTGTCCGGACACTTTTTTGAGGAATTGGGCGATTTTTGTCCGGTTTGGACCCAGCCTGAGCTACCGCAAGGCATCCGAAAACGGTAATTTTGGAGTCCCACGGCCTAAAAAAACCCAAAATCTCTTCCACCGCGCGTTTTGCAGCCCTCTCAACGTGTTCGTCCAACTCCTCGTCAATACAGGCCAGCTGAAGCAATTTGGGCTCAAAAATTTAACTGAAACTCACCTGAAACTTGTGCTTGACTTGTGCTCAATTTCGAAAATTTTGTCCGGTTTGGACCTAGCATTTTGGCGAACTCCGCCCGTTTTTGTCCGGTTTCGACCTAGGTACCGGTTTGAGGTTGAAATCCCAAAATTTTGTCCGGTACTGGACCTGGCCTCAAAGTCTATTGACCGGGGTCCTATGTTGTAGTCCTGACAGTCATATCCAGTACCGCTGGTGTAATTCTTAGTGGCACATTGTGACTTTCTACATGAGAGCAGTGAGGTTCAGAGATTCGCGGCATCGAATCGCCATCAATAACGGTGTTGCTCCGAGCGGCTGCACTGCGTTCCGCAGCAAACAAGGATCAGATCGCATTAAAATATATACACGGGCGGCCCGAATTCATGCGAACAGAGGTGCAGCCGCAGATCCTCGCCTGAATCTTTTCTCTGGCTATTGTAGCAGCTCAACTCGCTGGGTTTGAGCAGATTATTGTCTGCGCCCAACGCGCTGTTGAGGCCCAAAGGGGTGAACTATTGCCTCAGCAACCAGTTAAGCATATGTATCGAGCATCGACAATTACCGTGCGTTGAGCTTGATTCACGCGGATGAACTACTTGCTAAGTGTTGACTGAGTGCAACAAATCGCGCACCCGATTAGGGATCGAGCATTGTGGGCCGCGAGGGATAAGCCCCGTTGAGCGGAGAGGATCAACGCGGATGTGCCGAGTAAACAAGAAGCGTTTCCGCTCATTTATGAGTTTGTTTCGACACTACCTCTCGACAATCCAAATCTTGCCGGCGCTCCGGATCATTCGGCAGTACCGGCGCAAATCGGCCGACGCTTCGCCGCCACCTAGGTTGGAGTTGTAGTAAATAGTATTCTGTAAACATCGCCATCCGACTCTCATATTTGTGTCTTGAATTGACTGAAAATCTTCACCGATATACGAGCCTTGAAGTTACCTTACGAGCCGGCCGTTTGATTCCATCATGCACTGCCAAGATGGCCGCGTTCGGCGCCTGCCATCTCAGGTCTCTGCTGAGTTTTACAACGCGACCGTTCAGAGTCAAGCAAGGAAATCGTGTTCAAAAGGTCAAAGAAAATTTGGTTCGATGGCCTCAAGAAAGCGGCCGGTGTTTGGCTGAGCTTTGGCTGAGTTTGCGAAGGCTTGCCGTTGGCGCTTGGCGCTGATTCCTCTTCCTCCCGCCCATCTCCGATTTTCCTTGCGGTGCAACCTTCACTGAGCTTAATTCTGTTACCGTTAGAGGTTTATTAATCTAGTCCGACCATCTGGGCGACTTCTGTTCTCTCTTGGCTCAACTTCGTTACTTTTTTTCCCCTGGTGCAACTTGCACGGTGCAGTCGCGCCACTCGGTACAAGTCCTGAGGAATTCTGCCCTACAGAATCAACCTGCTGGACTGTCGCCGATCAAACATCCAGGCAGCACGCTCTTGGGTCGGGCCCCGGTCGCTCGTCGGTCTCAATTTGATGATTCACCTGTCACTTGTGGATGCGCGTGAACAAGATTCTCATCGAGTTGTGCAAGGGGATGCAATCGAGGAATGAGGTCCCTGAACCTTGATGGGTATTCAAATCTATTAGAGGTTCACTGGTGGGGCGTCTTGAAGCCTCTGAATGGCCTCCTTATTTTCGCCTGTGAAGACGCCAGCGCTGTGTAACCATCAGGACACTCTGAAACATAACGGCGTTACCACTTTGAGCATGGGACCCCCGACGACAGGCGCCAGCTGCAAACCGGTCCGTTCCGCTTTCTAGGACCAATGAAAATGCGGGTGAAGGCCTGATTTTGTTTTGGCCTAAATGTCAGGACCGTTTTGCTGAAGAAATGTCAAGATTGACACAGGCCTAGAGCCCAAATTTTCGCCAAAATGTCAGGAATTTTGCAATAGGCCTATTCTTTTCGCTCAAATAGCGCCGCAGCCCCGGTTCATCGCAAATTTCTCCTCCTGCCGCAGTTTTACGCTGGTTTTCCGTCCAAATCTTGGTCCAAATGGTCGTGTTTTCAAGCAAAATCGGCGCCGCTCGACCACTCATCTGAATTTTTTCTCTCGCCGACGCGATCATGTCAGGATTCGCACCAGGCCATCGCGCCCAGGACCTTGATTTTGTCAGGATTCTCACCAGGCCTGGAGGCCAAAATCCCGGAAATTTGTCAGGATTTACATCAGGCATTTGGGCGTATTTTCATTGGTCCTCGCTTTCTCCGATCCCTCCTCGATCTTACTCTGAGCTTTACGCGGTAATCTCACCTGCTATTCAACGCCACCGCTTCAATCGTCTTCCCAATGTCCCCCAGGAGGTTATCCGCCAACTCAACGAGGCGACCCCGAGACAACCAACTTCAATTTGATTTCAATGGTGCGCATTCCATCGAATTTCACTCCCTAGGTTGGACGCCCCAGGGTTCAGGGACTGTTTATCGCTTCAGGTCTCTCCTCCGTCGAACGGCCAATACCGCGGCTAAACTATTGGCCACCACAGATCTGGAGCCACCTTCAGTGAAATGAGGTCGACAGGAGAGGGATGTGAACAAGACGGAGCAACATGCACACTGGCAGCCTTATGCAGCTACACGAGCAGGAACGGTACAATCCATTCTGAGCAATTCCGAGATCAAAATCGGTACACAGCAACCCGGGTCACCGGCGAGAACGCGAATCATATGATTGACGCGCGCATATGGTGTGCCTGTCCAGATAGGCGTTGATGGTGAATTTAGACGTTTACCCAGCGTTTACCTCCGTTGCGGCATATGTCGTCGTTGTCGTCTCCCTCCACCACACTGCTTGCCCATCCTTGAGTGGCTCGACGCCCTAATTCTAAGACTCGCGAACCAACCGCTCGACACCAACATCTGTGGGAACTTCTGAACGTTCGTTCCTTGATCATCAGCCGACGGATAAGGACTAGGAAGGGAGAAGATCTTGAGAAGATCAAGTGACGAACAGGCAGGTATGTATATGCCAGTGCCAGTTTCACAGTGCGACCCAGCTGACTCCCGCCAAGTCTCCCTAACTCCCGATGTCCTCTGCGCGGCCCCAGCTGGGTGCCCTCTCGGACTCGGTCATCGGCACCCTGCAGGGGGAGCTCATCACGACGGCGATCCAGTTCTTCTTGCATGGCATCTACACGACGCTCGTAGTTATCGCACTGTACAATATGTGGTGCGCCCTATTGCAGTCGTCCCACCCAAACATTAGCATACTGACCGGCGTTCGTTGACAGGACGCGCAAGACGACCCTGCCCGCACGGCAAGCTCTCATCGTAGCCGTGCTGTTCATGTTCGCATGCGCCAACCTCCAGGTTATCGAGCAGGTCGCATATACCATCGTCCAAGTCTTTGATTTGGGTCTCCATCCGCCGCCTGGCGATGCCCTCCTGGTCCGCAACATTCGTTTATCCGAGAATGTATTTGGCCGAATCAATGTCAGTTTCCCTTCCCTTCTTAATCCGCATCCCATGTGGAATTCACACCGAGCAGTACTTCATGAGCGATGCAATAGTCGTGTGGCGAGCATGGGTGCTCTGGCAAGAGAATCTCCGAGTCAAGATCGTCCTCAGTGTATGCATTTTCCTCTCTTTCGGTAATATTAAATCTCAGTCCGCACCAACTTGACCGATACTCACCCCCCTCCCAGCCGGCGTAACCACCGACATGACCGTCATTGGTCTCTACCTGTTCGGAAACAACAATTTCCTCCCAACCGGACCGAAACGACTCGCCCTCGTCCTGCCGCTCATGATCACGAACATCGTCGCAACCATGCTCTTTGGGATTAAGGCATGGTGGGTACCCTCCCCCTACGCATGCTATTTGTCATGTTGACGCGATGGGTTGTACTTAGGGTCTACCGCAACCAAATCAAAGGCCTCCTCGGCGTCCCCAAGAGCAGAAAAACGAACGTCGAGCGCATCCTTGTGCTAATCACCGAGTCGGGAGGGATTTACTGTCTGTTCTGGGTACGCCTTCCCTCCATTACTCACCGGAATGTATTCCAAGCTGACTGCGTGCGTGCCCAAGATCCCACAATTATTCATCTACCTATCCTCGACGAACCCGAACAACCTGGGGTACAAGATCGTCGCGAACATGCTCCCGCAGCTATCCGTGCGTCCCGCTTCCCACGTCCATCTGCTCTGCTCTCAATATACTCGTTTATTTCTTCCGTGCGCCAACGCAGGCCATCTACCCCGTAATAATCATCCTCCTCGTCGCCCTCGAGCACACATCCCACCTCGGCGAACTGCGCACCTCAAACTCCGTGACGCAGCCAATTCACTTTATGCACGCAGTGGACCCCGCGCCGTCCACGACGATGGGGGCGGGGACGAGGACGTTTAAGTTCACGGATGCGGAGGGGTCGAAGGCGGAGAACGATGGAGAGGAGCTTGGGGAGAAGGAGAAAGAAAAGGGAAGGGAAGAGGAGGGGCTGCAGTACGGTAGCCCGCCGTGAGGTAGGCAAATGCCTCAGGGTTTGGGGATTTTATGGGTCCTTGCGTCCGATACGATTGAGGGCAGCGCGTCGGGGTTATCCGACAACTGGGAGCTATGTATCTCAATATGTAAAGTCCGTTATGGAGCTGCGTCCCGTGTACACGCTACAGTTGTTTAATTACTGATTAAGAGGGCGGCTTTGGGCTTGGCGCACCTTTCGGTTTGAGTCTGACAGAACCTAATGTGTGCATGTGCGTGAGCAATTCAGTGTCATCAATTGGCCAAGGCTCGACTTCCCATGTCGCGAACCGGACTACTTATCTGAAGGGCCGGTGATAGGAGCGGCCCCCGTGGTATGCATCCGTAAAACCTCTTCATCCCGGGCTTATGTGTGCTATCTTTCGCGGGTTGAATTGCCTGTCGTCCCAGACAGCAGAACCCTTGAGGCAACGGGGGCTTCGAGCCCGCGAGTACAAAATAGAGTGGATGACCTCAACGAAGCAGAAGCAGAAATGGAGGTTCCCGCAATTCGAGGTGAGGGATTGACGGAAGAGTTTGGTGCAGAGCATGATGTGGGCGAAGATACGTTCTACGCTAAGCCGCACGGTAGGGTCCGCTCTCTCCGCGTGCTTACCATGAGACCCTCAGGGCCTGAGGTCTACCAGGAGTCAATGGACAGTACCACAAATCACGACGTAAACTTGAAGCCTCAAATATGCCAAGAAGTGCGCAACTGGCGGGGCTTTGTTCATCGCATTGTCGGGGCTTCACGATCCAGTCTGGTCATGGGGGGCGAGAGCATAGACACTGATGATGCCATTTCACCATTCCTGGTTTGACTTGAATTCGAACTGACAGGCGTTTACTGTGCTTACTATTTTTGAGCGGTAGTACTAGCCCGGCGCTCAAACTATTGAGGTTGACCATCGAGCCTAAGGTTCCAGAGGTATGATTTCGATTCAACAGGCGGTATGGGCTTACAACATAACGAGGTACGAGTTAGCAGTTGTAGCGTCTGTTTAGAAGAGACTAGGGCTCGAAGGCAGCCTTTTATTGATCGGTTCCGGAGTATGGGGAATAACTCACAGCGGGCCCGACATAAGTCACTTCACTATGACGGCGTTCATATCCCTCGATACTAATATGTTTCCTGGCGCGTCAAAACCATCCGAATCTTTCATTTGACACGTGACCGTGTTGTGTCAAACCTCCACAAACACTCTGTCCCACACGACATCTAAAAACTGCTGTCGGATTCCCTTTTCGACATCTGGACCCCAGAGCTGGTTCAAGCACTTGAAACCCCGGTGCCATCGATTCGCGACCTATAAAGGCGCCGGCCCCAAGTGCGCCGTGCACATGAAAATCTAATCCATCCGAGTCCATCCGAGTCACTACGCACTGGCCGATGTGTTCTCAACCTTGGTTTGGGCCCACTCCAAGACTCCGAAATCCTCGATCGGAACAAACTCCCGAGTCCACCGCACGTTCAACCCACACATGTCACTGGCAGGGAACGAACGTGGAAGGAACCAAAATAAAAGCTGTTGGATCGTTGTCGTCGGCACCCCTCCCCGATGTTCGACACCCGGCTGTGCAAATGTTACAAGCGAGACTCAATTCGCATCTGAGATGTCGTCGAACCGCCTGACCCATGTATCACGTACCAACCCAAAGCAATTCCATCGCCGAGGCCTCAGGCTATAGATAGGACAAGTGGTCGGGCCGGGCGTCTTGTCTTTCGACGCTCATGCCCTCAACAAAGGAATCGAGGCGCTCCGTCTCTGATTTCTTCCCTCACGCGCAGAACTTCGTTATCAGCGGGGGGCAGTTCACGAGCAATGTCACTCATACGCACAGCAAGAAGGCCGTCGTCTCCTCCGGTGAGTTCATTATACATGTACATAGTGGTCACCTCCCTGAATCAACCCATCCAGACTTCAGGACGATTCCAATGGGGTATTTGGACCTACTCCAAGAAATACAGTCCGACAGGTCGCGCCCGACCACGAGGGAACATGAAAGAGGCACTGTTACACGTCTCTTGATTGCACCCCTGAGCAAGCGTACCTACTCTGCTCGAATCAATGGTCGAAAATCGGACATGACCGTTGCGGTGTACCAGGGACAGAACGCGGAAGAAGTGGGTTTTTATACTCTTTTGAGTGGATGGCTGAAGGCGAAATCCTAGGAATGGCGAAGGGATGTTAGTAAGTACTCTAACGTACGGTAGGCTCCATACAGTGCACCACCTGATTCACAAGTTAAATTGTGGGCCCACAGGCATCCCAAGTTTCTGCAGGTATATGGGGTATCAGGCTCCAGCAGCCTCTACGCGACAGTATTTCACGACGGCAGGTCCAATTGGCGCACGAATTCGTCGCTTTCCTCACCCTGGTTCTAAATTAGATTTGATTCCACTGCAAGAGATTTACTCGCTGTGTCGGCGCTCAATATTGGCGACCGCGTATCTTGATGCATATTTTGTATGTTGTTTAGACTCGACAAGAACGGGAGCTAACCACTGCGACAGGGCTTGGAGTTATCGGTAAATACATAATCTACTCTTTCCCTGAGATCAGCACAAAAACTTCCCCACAGGACGCCGAAGGCTACATCCACTCCACTTCTGGGACATTCCTGGCAGGTCACCCTCACTGCATTTTCCATCTATGCTAATTAATCCACAGCACCACGGCGCCTACACACCATGGATCCGCCGCTCCACGGGTCGCCTGTGTGTTGACCTCTCCCCGAGCGTAATCAATCGACCCCTCCTACCCATCGCACTCCCAGCCGGTGTTCCGCATATTCCAGTACCGCCCCTCGCTCGCGACCAGGACGCCGCAATCATCGACGGGCTCACATTGCGCCAGCAGCTGGAAATAATCAACCACTGGCATGGGATCTCGGTGTCTTCATCGCACTCCCTGCTTCTCAATGTAAATGGGCTAATGAAACTTGGCGCACTCATGTATCACCGTTCAGACCGGGAGGACCCAATTGAGATTGCGTCTGTTCCGAGCTGTGCGTTCGAGGACTCTGGATGGAAACTGAGAATTCGTGGATCCTCCGGGGCCTCAAAACCCGTGCGCATGAAGGATGGATGGACACGGTGAGCTTTGCTTTTGTTGCTCAACCGTCAGCTTATTGTGGAAGGTTCGACTATTTCAATGTCACGACCACCGGAATGGCCTCGCGCGAAATTTACTGGCCAGATGCAGCGGAGTGTTGGCTTCCTCAGGCCAACTATGTCCTTCGTGGTCTGGAAATTGACTCCGACGTCGAGGCTTATCGTCGGTAGTTGTGCTTTTGCGTATACATCGAACTGACTAAATAGAACACAGGGGTTATCTACGGAATCGATTATTGGCTGTCCTTTTCCAATATGGCAGACGTCTCTCCAAAGGACGGGTACCTCTTCCTCTGCCCCCTCTCCCACCTTCGCTCCCACGACAGTACTCATTTCCGGAATACCGATTTTGCGGCATACTGGTCTCTCGATCCGTCCGGCGTGGAGCGACTAAGTCATTGGATGGCCACGATGCTCGGCTTCCCCAGCCTGAGCTTCAAGATGAAGATATGGTCCCGCAGCTGGAACGACAGTGTTTACACTGCGCTACGACAGTTCCACAGCGGAAAGGGCTTCGACCCAGAGACGCAAGACGTTGCGCGGCACATAGATGTGCCACTTTATACTTCACCGTGGATAAATGAGGACGAACTGGATGGTAAGTTTTAACTTAGGGAGCTCTCTACCGCTTTGTCAAAATTTCTGACTAGGGGAAGAACAACCAATTGAAGATCAGGAATATCCAGATCATATCCATTCAACCTTTGATGCCTCCACCGGTGGGACTGAATACCTTCGTCCCAACTTTTCAACACTGACTTAATCATGAATTCAGTGCTTGAATCTATACCGGAAACACCGGAGCTAGAGAAAATGGAAACACAGCAAGAAATATCAATGGAACCTAACTCGGCAAATACATTTCTGAGCAGACAGCGTCGCACCTCGCTGACTCTCGGTGCGTTGTTGATCCTCCTGCTAATCTTCTTACTGCGGACATCGTTCTTCGTCCATGTTCGTCCTCTTCTTGAACTATTAACACCGATCTGACGTCGGCTGCTCTAGTTCCGCCGGGTTGACTCGAATATCATTGGCGTTGCAATTCAGCGCGCAGAGCGCCTGGAGTCGTCTTGGCTACTCGATGACGCTCTAATTCATTTTATTGAACTGCTAAGGTACGACGAGCGGGCGGCCGCGGTCTACAACGCCATCGAAGGAGAGGGCCTACGGATGAAGTGGGTTCAAAGACAATTAGGTGTTTGAATCCCGACCATAACCACTTGTGAGTGTCGACATCATGTACTTTTCTTCCTGCGTGGCGGCGTTAGTATACTTGTGTTCCTTAATGAGTTCTTGCAATGAACAGTTTGGATTCCGATGTCCGAGGAATTGGGCCAGCGACGGTTTTCGCTAGGCCCTGGGGCAGCCTGGGGACAATACTCGCTGCCGGCCCAATAGCTTTGTAAGGTATTCCTTCACTATAAAGCGATTTCCCAGTCGTTCGAACTCCGCTGATCCGACTGCCTGCACCGGTCCCGGCGCCCTCGGCATCACCCAAGTCAGTACTGCCGAATTTGTGCTCCGGCGGCCGAACATCACATTTTGAATCGGCCTACGACATGTATTCATCACTTGCATCCATGATTGATCACAAAGATTTAGAGGGCACTGGCAGTCGCTGAGCCTGTTTGAGGATGGAGGACTCAAAGAAAGGCTCTTCCAAATCTCGAGAAATCGTGTCGGCTGAGGTTTGAAGATCGCCAGCACTGCACTAATTATATGCGACTGTATCCATAAGAGAAGAGCCTTTTCCTCCGTTTAGTGATATTCTGGTTCTTGAATTAGGGGCGGAAAAATTCGTGCAAAAAAAAGAGATTCGCTACTCAAAATGAAAGAAATGATTTCCTCGTATTGAGGAGTCGACAACCTCTATCGTGCTCGCCGCGAAATATAAAGACCTAGTGTAAGATGAAGTCCGAAACTCTAAGCGCCGAGCAGTAGTACATTCCTTATTCAATATGGCTGTCAATGTCGACCGCTCCCTCTCCCTTCTTTCCGCCCCGTGCCTTCAACACCGCCTCTTTCATCTCCTTTAGCACCTTCCCCACCCGCACGACACTCCCCGTCTTTGCATACACATCCCACACGTAGTCCTTGGAAAAGACCTCACTCTTGCGCGCGAGGCGAGCGAGTTTGGTATGTATCGCCTGAAAGGTGGCGTTAGCCTGTTTACCGGGTAGGGATCTATATCGTACGACAGCACCTTGGATCGAGCGTTCCCCAACTCTCCTTCGACGATGGCCCTCGTCCGCGCGAGGTCGCCTCCTGTCCGCACATACACCTCCCACACGCGATCAACGGAGATTCTCTTGGTGCGGCGCGCCATACGTGCGAGCTTGCGGTGTGTCTTGGCGGCGCGGTGAGCGGCATTCATTGACTTCGAGGCGTTGAGGCTGGCGGCAGCGTCGGCGGGGTCGACGTGAGGCAGAAGCGTCGCCGTGGGTGGCGTCGGTGTGGATAAGAGCTTGGGGACGGACGTCGGTGGGGCGGGGACAGGGGCCGAAACTGGGGCTGGCAACGGCGCGGGCACGGTGGCCGATGAAACCTAGCATGAGAGTCACTATCCAACGTTGCTTGTGCTGTGGAGAAACCTACGGGGGCCAGCGTTGACGAGGTTGGAGACGGAGCGGTGGCCTGTAAATTATGAAGGGTTTGAGCCCATGAAAGCATAGGGGTGCATGTTGCCTACCACGCGGCCTGCCTTTGACCGGCGTTTCCGGACTGAGGTCGCAACGGGGCGAGACGCCTTTGCAACCTCGGGACGAGCAACAGCGCCGGAGAGGGACGATTTCGGATTGGAGGGGGTCTGGGGCACGAAACTGGGATGTTTGAGCTCCCCGCGGTGCTGTGTCTATATTATGATGAGCGAGCGCGGAAGGAATTACCAAGGGTAAGCACTCACCGGCAAAGCGACGGCACGAGCAGTCTTCTCTGCGGCGAGCAGTGACTTGAGGTTTGCCAGTGCGAGCTCCTGGAAATTCCGTGAGGGAAGGGATTTTCCAAAAGCTGTAAAACTGCGTACCTTCTTGGAAGGGGAGTCTTCCGTCCCTTGCGAGGGTAGACTGGAGGCCACCGGGCTTGCGACATACGTCGCCTCTTGTTCCGGAATGGTCTATGCCGGCGTAGGAGATATCAACTCTTCAGAGACTAAAAAATACGGGGGGAAAGAAAGCGTACATTTGCAGAAGATATTTTGCGCGAGGGGAGGATTCACGCGACTGGCGTTTGAGCCACTCGATGCGTTCGTCAAAGCTGGCCCGATTATTCTTGTAGCCCGTCCTCCACGACGCGGAGGGACGATGATGGCTCCATGAAAACTCGGCCGGTGTCTGAAAGAAGAGAAGAGGTAACGGATGAGCGCGACTCGTATGGTGTGGACACGTCAAACCTGTGGCCCTAAGAGAGCGTAAAGCTCCCTACTTGCGCGGGGATAACCCATCTTGTCGTGCACTGCGAGAAATTTGACGAGGCAAAGATCCTCATAGGCCGTGAATCTGCAGAGATTCTTGGCTTTCGGCCACAGTCTTAGGGAGTATGGAGTTGAACAGACTTGCCTGACATTGTGGTGGCCATCGCCCTTGCTTGGAGAGCTTTTTGGCATGGTGGCAGAGATGAAAAGGGAGAGAGGTCCCACGACTCGACAGGCCCACCGGTGAGCGTAGCTCCCAAACAAAGCTTAAATCTGTTGGTAATCTCCGCATCAAGTCCCAGGATCGACAGTGTTCAGGGTTGCAAAGATTTGAGAACGACGAACTCCGCCGACGGGCGACGGCGATATGCACACATCCCCGCGATAAGCCGACAGCTGGAGCTTGAAGTATTTCCTCTTACCGCGGTGACTGCCTCAACCTCAGCTGCAGTGCAAGTAGGCCTGGTTTCGGTCACAGTTTGGAGGGATGTCGCAAAAAGCAAGTGAGTCACCAGATGCCGAACATGCCGAGCCGATTCCCACGATTCATGGCATTCGCCAACATCGACCATCCAACCAAGAGTTCAACCACTCGTCCGACGACGGTGTGAGATCCAGAGTAATATATTTACATCATTATCCAATTAGTGTACAATCACTGTCCGAGATGCTGGCGTTTCGCGGGCAAACCCGACTCGACCTCGTCGGCCTCACGCTTCGTTCCCCGACTCCGTCGCTTGAGCGCCTCATACAAGGTGGTATTAAAGCCTATGCACTGCAAGCCAAGACAGTCGGCCGGGAGGATGCCGCTCGGCGCCAGCGCGTTGATAGCCCGGGTTCGGTCTGCGGGCTCGAGTTCCCAAAGGTTGGCGGCGCGCAGCATTTCCAGGGATGACTGTTGGTCCGTACTCAGCAGATATCCCATGTGAGTTGGGAAACTTACAACGAGTTCGGGCGGCGGGGTACCGCCAGGGCACAAGTACCTCAAGTCATGGCAACGATACGTGCCGGCGTAGATGACCCAGTCGCCGACATCGACAAATAGCTCGCGCCAGTGACCGTTGAGGATGGGGATCTCGGTTGCCACACTCCAACTTCTACGAGTCGGATTGTAGCGCTCGGTAGGGCTGAATGCGAGGGCATGTAGCCGCGTATCGGAGGTCGATATTGTGCGCCTTGGCATGTACAGAATGCGATCGACATAGCTACAGAATATGTTAATCAGGGAAACATAAAGCTTTTATCCATACCCGGCACAAACGGAATCCTGGCTCGGCGTCAGCAAGTCAATCCATTGAATCTGTGAAAGTGCAACATACCGAAGCAAAGTACGCAGGTAAATCGGTGCCAGTCTTCGCGATGGGTTGGAGGGAAGCGAAATCAGGGCGTCCGGCCAGAGATGATGGGAAGGTGGCCATGAAATCGTCGTACAGCACGCGGGCGACGGAAGTCTGTTCCAAGGCCCAGTCAATACACCTCGACGCCTATATGGAACCAGATTCGTACCGACACGCGTCCGTTCTGGGATATCCTCGTAAATTAAATGTGATTGCGCGGAGAGAAACATACATATATATACCTGGATCCGATTCCTAAACGCCGAATTCACGTTATTGGTCTTCTCCAGGCGGCCCTCGAGTGAGCGGCAGTCCTGCGGGACAGATGAACATCCGGATGAAATATATTGGCATGATCACGTACCTCGCGGAGAGACTGTTGTTGAACGAACACATCACATTCAGCGTTGGTGCATCCACTTCGAGACCGACGTACCGCAATATTGCGTCTGAGATTCAGTGAGCCACATATTTAGTTGTCTGCCAGGATACCTGCTACTTACCGCAAGGCTTGAGCATCGGTGTCCATAGTTTCAGCGGCTTCAATGGCATCACCACAGGTCTTGAGTGGACGCCGATATCAGTCTGCCAAGTCGACAAAGGGAACACTCACTTGCTCGAGGTGGTTTCTCTCCGTCCACAGGTTTTTGTTCGTCTATTCGAATCCCAAACGAATCAGCCCTCCGAGAACTCAGTGGGCAGCAGGGGATTCACATACCTGGTGGAGTTGTGTGTTCCGCTCCTCGAGCTCGGCGCACTTCTGTGCGGCAAATAAACGATCTTCGGGTGAATAAAACACTCAAAAGCACATACCGCCTTTAACTCCTCGCGCTCGGCCTGAAGTTTGTCGTACTTCTTGTTGAGATCCGTCGACTACGTACGTATTGCGTTAATCAGGACCAGTCAACAAACCAAGAATTGACTCACTTCGCCCCTCTCCTTCTGGAGCGCCCGCAATTTCTGGTTAACTTCGAGACTCGTCGCCGAGAGCTTGTCGAACTCCTTCAAACCGATCACAGGATGCAAGCAACAGGATAAATGAAATTCTGACCTTGAGAGCGGTGTCCTTCTGCGCATTCGAATAGTGGTATTCGCTTAGATGATATATACGACAAAGAAATACGGAGAACTATTGCGCCTGGAGTTCCTCTAGTGCCTAGAAGAGTCAGCGTTGGTGCGACAAACGAGCAGGGAGATACCATACTGCCTCGACTTCCGCCTTCTGTATTGAGGAAAACATAATTAAGTCAGTTCTGGACTCCAGGCGTCAATAAGTCCATACAAACCTGTTCAGCAGCCTCCAACGCGAGCCGTTCGTGCGCCATGGACGTCAGGACTCGGTCTTCCTGCGCAGCATTCACTTCCGAGAAAGCCTATCACTGCATTTGAGAAGAATCGTCGTGCCAGGATCTCGACTGACGAACCCTCTGGAGCTCCTTGTGCTGGATTTCCAGAGCGCTGTATTGTTTACGCAGGTTGGACAGGTTCTCCGGGGGCTGGATAATGGGTGGTGTTGAGAGAGAAGGACGCACGGTCTACGCGGATGCTCACCTCGTCGTCGTCCTCTTCTTCATCCCTCTATGAAACGCTTGAGCAACGGTATTTTACTACAGGATCAGACTCACCTTAACGGCCTCGGCAGACGCTCGAGCGAGCTTGTTTTTGAGCTCCGAGTTCTCGTCACGGAGCGTCTGTATCGTCTCTTCGAGTCCATGGTACCGCTGTACAAATACCGCGATGAAACTGCGCCCAAGGCAAACAGGCAAAGTCAACCTACCGCTGCCAAGGCGTGGTTCTTGTTGAAGGCTTCCAGGGTCCCACTAAGTTTTTTGCGCCACTCATTCGAGCCTTCCGCGACCTCTTGCTCCCTCTTTTGAAATAAATGAATAATGTCGGTCCGTTGGATTCATCATTTTGAATCCCTTCACCTGGACTGCTGCCTCCTTCAGTGAATTTTCTTGTCGAAGGGTGGTGATGTCGGCTTGAAACGCAAGAGAAATCAAAACTCCATTGGCCTTGGCTTCGGAGAGGGCCTCGTCGGCCTCACGACGCTGCCCAAGTTCAGTGAACGCTGCGGATGCCGTCGTTTGGAGTACCTCACGAGCGAGGGTGTTCTCCAAACGTTGGAGGCGATCTTTGTATTCCGCGAAGGCGGCAAGGAGACGGTCAATGGCCACCTCCGGGTCCAACGCCATGGTGGATGAAGTCAAACGTGAAAAATTGCGTACGTCGGATCATCTCGGCTTTCGCTTCTTTCGGACACAAAGAAAAGGTTCATAAAATATGGGATATATTTCTCCGCCTCAACGGGTGACTATCCTGATTTTAACTGCAAGTCTTTTTGCACCCCTAACACGCGTTTAAAGAAACAGTGTTTTTGAATTTCGGAAGTTGCAACAAATATCGCGGTTGTAGTTGGCCGCTCTGCGGCGAACGCGTCTTTAAAACCTCAGAATAAATCAACATGACCTCGACCGAGAGGTCTCTAAATGAACCTCTGAGATTACTGATTCAGATGAATTTGAAGGCTGTTGAAGTGATGGGAAGCATGTACTTGCCTCATGTTTCCACGCGTCTCAATCTCTCGTGAGCCCAATTTTTCTGACTTTGCGATAGTGCCGTTTGAACTGAGTCAACGAAAAAAGAACAAACAAAAAAGTGGAACGAAATTCAATCGTGATCGCGGTCACGATCATTCGGCGCGTCGGCGGATACGTAAGGCTTCCTCCCTTCCTCCTACCACCACCATCCATGAACCCAGACTTCCTCGCCGGCGCCGTAGATGTAATAGACTGTTTCGTCCGCGAATTGGGTGTGCTGCAGACGCAGCTGAAAGAAGAGGTGCGGCCCTTTTTCTTCTCAATAACTTGAAGACTTTCGATGTCCCTTAATTGTCCCAGGAAACCAGAATCGGCAGAGAAGACAACGCTGCACAGGAGGAGAGGGAAGATTTAGAACTCTCCGTGCTCGAAATCACGAAGACCGCACTGGTGGTAACGAGAGAGCGCCTGGCGAAGGAACGCAGCACAAAAAAGAGCTTGCAGCGCGTTCGTCCCGCACCGCCATTGATCTGCGAATCTGCCGGTCAAGGTTCTATTGCAGGAGATGGTATCTATCCAAGCGGAGGCGCACATGCTGCGTGAAAAGCTTCAAACGCTTTCCGAGGGGAAGGACAAGGTGCTCGCTGTATGTGCTTGCAGTCCTACTTACCACTCCCTTTTCGGCGCTCACCTTAAGCCACGCCAGAGAAACGCAGAGCTCCAGGAAACCATCGACGAGCGTCATGGTCAAATACGGGCGGTAGGTCTCATGCAATCATTCACGCGCCGTTCCCTCATGCTACGGTTTCCAGATGGAAAATGCCCTTTCCGTTGCACGGCAAGAAACAGTCAAGGCTGAGACGGTGTGTCTCTATCAACGCTTTCAAATTCGATTTTGAATTATCGCACGTAGGAGTTGGCCAGTGCGAATTCGCGTCTTGCCGCGTTGAAGCAAGAGCTGTCTGAGCTAGTCTGCTATTTCATTTGTCATGAACATGCGTCTCCCTCACCCAAAAATCCCCAGAAAACCTCGGAGGCCTTAGGCGAAGACCGGCGCAAGAATGTGGTACTCCATTTATCCGTCCGATATAACGAAGCTCTGACTGGGCACTGGCATCCAGCAGTTGAAGAGCGAGGGGAAGCCGGAGGAAAAGGAACGAGTCGTGCGTAGCCGGCCCCAATCTTGAACCCGAACACGGCTCACACCATTCCACAGCAATGCGCACATGCGGAGGAAGAGCTCGCACACGTACATTTTCTTCTTCTTTTTCTTCACTCACCCGCATGAAGGAACTGCTGACGACCAACGAATCAGACGCGCGAGGAGCTGGCCCAAGCCAACGCGAAGCTCAACGCGCATGATCAACAGCTCGCGATGGTAAGTTCATCTTCAGTTCAAACAATTTATCATGGGCGACGAACACCCTCCATTTAGATGCAAAAGAAACTCCGCATGTCTCAGAAGGACACAGCCGCGGCCAATTCGGTGAGCTTCCGGCCTTATGGTGTTTCGTATTCTCATTGATTCAAACCGTGAAGACGAGCGCAAAGATTCGCTCACGCTGCCAGGTGCTCAACACGCACCACAAATTGGCGAAGCAGAAATCAAAGGCGGAGTACGCTGCCTTGCAGCAGGAACACGAAGCGTTAAAGGTGGTAGGTTGCGCCGATTTCGTTGACTGCATCCAGGGATTCAACGTAACATGTGTGCAGACGACGCGGGAGTTGATTGAAATCGTAGAAGCTCACGAGGCGGCGGCGGAGAAGAATAAGGTTTCTGAATTTTATTGCCTGACGCAGGTGGCTGATTATTCACGCAGGACGCGCACTCGGCGGCGAATTGCACTTATCATGCGAAATACAAGAAGGTTAAGGCGGAAAATAAGGAGCTTTGCCTGGTACGTCTTCTGAACACTGGCGACTGTTCAACGACGGGGAATTGAACCTTTTACCTTTTGCAGAGACTATCCGAAAGCAATTCAAAGATGGTCTCTACGATACAGGGCGGATCGGGGAGCCTGAAGCGCAAGACTGAGGAGGATGAGAATGGGGAGTCTGGGCTCCACGATGACGGACGGAGACGGCGGGTGAGGTTCTCGGCGTGAGGCGCGCGCGTCGCGAATAATTAGGTGACTGAACCTGGTAGGCATAGACTGTACATTAGAATGATCCTCCGCCGCGAAGTGCGGAGACTGTAGTAAATAATGACGTGTACAAATTGCATGTTCGAATCCTCCAAGTTCTGGGAGAAAGAAAACAACAGGTGTTCAAGAACCGGGGTAAAAAAATCAGGACAAAGCCAGGGGTGCTCAGAAGTGGAGGGTTGAAAAAATAAGGCAAAATCCGCGCTGTGTGAATCCTGGGCCGGCGGCACGCCGCGGCGAAACTGACAGACACAGCCTTCGGTTATCTCGTCTTCAGCGCTTACCTCCAACTCACCTCCATGAACGATTCTCCCAATGAACGACTCCCCCGCTCAAAGCAATGAACATTCCGAGCGGTTCGTAACCACAGCGTTCCGTCACCGTGCTCTCAAGCGCATCCTTGCAGAGACCACACTTCAAGTGCCTTCTTTCCTGACGCGCAGCATTTTGCCATCTCCGGCGGCAACTTTACTATCAAGAATATCCATCGCACCCCTCCTGAGCGTGCTCCAGGTCATTCATATCCCGCTTGAATTCTGGAGAGGTGCTGACAGTGTAAGACAGAATTTCGATCAATCCCTATCGGCGACTTGAATCTGCAGCACGAGCTTGACGTATCATTGGTGCGGCGGGCTACTAGGGATCCTGGTTCTGTCAGGCGTGTCTACTCGGTCCGTATTCATGGTTACTCCTCAAGCATGACCGCGGCCGTGTATCAAGGCAAGAACGCTGAAGAAGTTGGTTGTGTTTTTTGATTCGTATTCACCGAGTGATTTTTTCCCCGCAGCGATGGCGTCAAGATGTCGCGCGATACTCTTGGCTCCGGTAAGAGGAATTCCAGTGAAACACATCCATATTTTGACAAACCCCCACTACCCACGTAGACATCCCAATTTCTTACAGCTCTTCGGTGCAGCGACTTCTGCCGATATGTATGCGGCGGTCTTCCACGACGGTCAGCTCCTGCATTCGTGTAGCGGTGATCCGATTAACTAGAAGATCAGACTTCATACCTGTGCGACAAGTCCTGGAAAAGTACTCCGACTCCCCCGTCTCGACCGTATATCTGTGGGGCTATTTTGTGAGTGTTCGTTCATCCACGAGACTGTGCAGTTAATTTTCCCTTCCTTTCGCAGGAACAGGAATTTGGGGTAGCAGGCTCAAGCATCGCTCTACCTACTATCACCTGATGAGATCTATAGGACGCATGGCGATATCTCTACGCTGTTTCCGGCACAGAGCTCGTTAGTCCAAGTACTCCTTCCCTTCTATTCTCATCTCACCGCTGGCAATGCAATTTAGGAACCCTTTGGCTGCACAATGGGGCTTCGACCATCCACCGGCCATCTGTGCATTGACCTGACGCCCACCAATTCCAATATCTATATATTTTATAGTCCCCGGTCAACGTCATTCCGAGGACATACGATACCGTCCTCAGCTCCAGGACTCGAAGATAATTTCCTCGATATCTTTGGACCATTACCACAAAATATGTTTCCTCTACCTTTCGCGGTTTCGCTACTTGTCAGTGTTCGGTAACACCTCGATTCAGCTAGGGTCGATAATATCGTTTGCGGATGGGTCGGAACTCGTCAACGTGACCAATAATCTCGATCCACAGGATTCCGGCTGGCTCCCAGAGTTGTCCGAACGTGATGATGCCCTCTTTGTCGCCCCCAGTGGCTGGACTCGGTACGTTCTTACATCACGGTCGAATCCCCGTGATGACACCTATTACTATAAGCCTTACCTCCGACGAGGTTCAGCAAATCGAAGAGATCTTTCGCAAAATATACTACAGCGGCTCACAGTTCGCGGTCTGGTTAGCTCAAGCCAATCCATCTTCACCCACCTCAAAGTTAGAACCGGACACGAGAATTACGGTACGCCTTTGGCTGTCGTTGTATCTCCTTTTGACGCTGACTTTCCTTAGTTTTCGTGCACGGCGTCGAGTATCGCCTGGAGATTTCTCGGCTGGTCGACATACCGCCAGGCTACCTCTTTCTGTGTCCTTTGAAGGACCTTCAAAAACAAATGCTTCAACACGACTGTACCTTCCGCACTGTCCAGCATACTGGTCCCTCGATCCTGTCCGGTGCTCAACGTTTGACCCCCGAGGAAGCACACAATCTTGGATTTCCAACAGCTGCGGTGATCATTGAATGCGCAGGGAATGTACTCGAGAGAGTGTGTCCGGCGGACTCGGTCATTATAATCGCGGGAAAGGGTACGACCCCGACACCCAAGATCTTGCACGAGAAACTTGAATACCCACTTTACCACCTCTCCGGTACCTCCAAAATAACGAAAGGCCATTGTAAATCTGCTGACCTGTGTTGACAGCGCGGGAGAGCAGGAGTAGCACTCAGGGACATGACGAGCTCGGGTTCCCGAGTGAAGAACCCGCCGATGGGCATAATGAATCTGCGTTACAACTGAACCTCCCTACCGCGGTTGTCAAAAACGCTCCATTCGACGACACAAGCAGAGATCGTCCCATCGCGAAGCTGGAAGGTGATCATGTGGATCCAGTTTTCACTGTTGCTTGTACTTTGGGGGTCGTGGCTTCGTGATTTCAGTTTATAGCAATCTCCGACGGGAAAATTTCCGCAAAAGTCGAGAGAGTCTGTAGTATACACTCCTGTGCTCCTCTGAGTTTGGGCGGTAAAAATACAACTGGATGTTTAGGGTTAGGAACAAAAATCTCAGGCTGTGATCAGGGAAAAAAAATCGAACAATGTCCATTCGTTGTGCCAGACCAGTACTCACATTCTTTCCCGTCACTTTTCACCCATGGCTACCATTTTTGAGCACTGACTTGATCGAAGCGGTGATCCCGACATCTCAACATCTCGGCGCGGATTGACAGACACAGCCTTCGCTTGCTTCAGCCGCTCACCCGGGACCAACAAAACTCGCAACATACATACATTGCATGCACGGTACATTCGCACTCACGCACGGTACATTCCTCCCCACGCACGGTACATTCGTTCACACTCGGCACATCGCGCTGGAATGTACCGTATGTGAACACAAGTACGGTACATTCCCACAGTACGTTAGACAGGCACATAACAAATTTATTCAAAGTAATATACTACGGGCAATGAGCGCGGGCAACATCGTTTCAGCCTAGGGTGCTTCAGCACACGAAAAGAGAAGAAAAAAGAAAAAGAATACCTGACTTGCTTTTTTTCTTTGACTGGCCGGCGATATCCTCGTCGGGACCACGTTTGCGTGAACTCGGGGCTCGGGTGCGCGTCGAGGAAATGACATTGGCCATGTCAATGCCTTCGTTACGAGGTCCGCGCCGGGATCTCGGGGCGCTTAGGCCGGGCTCTGAGAATTCTTCGACGGGGAGCTGCATCGCGGGCGGCGATTCCGGTGGAGGTGGCGGCAGAGAAGTGAAATGGTCGGCTACCCCCGTGGCGACGTTCGAAGTGGTGTCCGGGTCTGCAAAAAAAATACCAGCACTCTGGCAGTAAGCCATGAACTCGTCAAGCACGTTGGGCTCGACGGGGAGTGGATTATTGAAGTCGGACATCGCGAACCCAAATAACGCGGGATCAGAAATCGAAGATGCTTGCGTGGGAATAGCGGGGCCCGCGGCGGGGAGAGGAGTGTCGAAGTTGGACGCCGTGAACTCGAATAACGATGGGTCTGAAACCGAGGGAAGGGATGATGTCTGCATCGGCGTATCGGCCCCGGCCATCGCGGAGCTAAAGTCGAAGTTTCGAATAAACTCGAGCGTTGGGTCGAGAGCGGATTGATTAGGGGCAGTTTGAACATTGGACTCGACGTGCGGGGACTCTAATGCCGGCGGCTGGATCGGCGGTGTTTGTGTTGCTGGTATAGACACAGTGCCTTTAAAATTGTCAGGTGAAGTCTGATGAATAAGATGGAATAAGATGACCTGCTCTTCGCCGCGCGGTTCTCACGCGACCGCTGGAGACGACTATCGTACAAGGCCGGAGCAAACGCCGCCGGCGTTTTACACATTCAGGAGGAGCTTAGTCGATTGCGCTGCCCGAATTTTTAACGGGAGAGGAAAATACAGCAAACAAAATCATACCGTTGTCAATTTTGGATACCGTGGCGCCGAGCACGCCGTTTGCGGCAATGATGCTGCGGTAGGTGTCTTTGATCTCGAACGTGGCCTTGGTGAGCATCGGCATGGGATGGTTGTGGGGTGTTGGACCGTGAATGATAAGAACTTTCCGAATCGACGGGTCTTTGGGTATCCACATGTTGCGGGTGGCGCCACAAGCATAGTTTTGAATTTGGCCGCGCACCTGCACCCCATTGACAATGTGGGCATGAGCTGCAACCGAATCAGCTAAAAGAACTGAGAAAATTGATTAACCATACAGCAATGTTTTTTTCTGAGTCCAGTGCGCGGGGGAATGATGGCGCTGCAAGGCGGAGTGTCCTTTGCCGGGTCGTCGGTTAGAGCTTGTCCGGCGAGGCCCCTGGCAATGAGGTTGGCGTCGACATTGTCGGGGATCATTTTATACAGGTGGTGATCTTGCCAGTTCGGTTTCCAGCCCGTACACCCAATAAAGTGGTCGTGGCCGCGAGAACTTCCCTAAAGGATGAAATTATTCGCGAGAGACCCAGGATACGATCACCGGAAAGAAATACATGTCTTTTTGTCTTGAGTAATGGGCCGCCCCGACACTTATTGCCCTTCGAATCGATCGCATGACACTTAGCGTCGCATATAACTTTTAAAAAACTAGGAGGACGGTCAGAACTTAAGATCGTACTAAAAAGGG